>OY856400.1:5219172-5719172 GCA_963693495.1 Malacosoma neustria | reverse complement strand
TATATTTGGTGGCCAAACCTTAATGAAGACAGAGAATTTAGTAAGAGACTGTATAAGATGTGCGGAAAATCAACATATGCCAAAGACATGATATGAATGGATAACTCCTACAAGGCCATGGTCTTAAATTCACTTGGATTTTGCAGGACCATTTCTAAATAAAATAATATTAAAAATAAGCTCCGTAAAATCTTTTCATCCCAAATACCGCAGTGTCTCAAGACGAAGGTTTTTAACCAATGTGTGTTGCCAGTGATGACATACGGAACGCAGACGTGGTCGCTAACTATGGGCCCTATGAGAAAGCTCATGGTCGCTCAGAGGGCAATTTTCGGAGTTTCCCTGCGAGATCGAATCAGAAATGAGGAGATTCGCAGGAGAACCAAAGTCATCGACATAGCCCGGATGATTGCAAAACTGAAGTGACAGTGGGCTGGGCACATAGTTCGAAGGACTGATGGCCGTTGGGGCAGAAAAGTCCTTGAATGGCGACAGCGTACCGGAAGACGCAATGTTGGTAGGCCCCCACAAGATGGACCGATGATCTGGTCAAGATCGCCGGAATAGGTTGGATGAGGGCAGCGCAGGACCGATCATCGTGGAGATCTTTGGGGGAGGCCTTTGTCCAGCAGTGGGCGTCTTCCGGCTGTAATGATGTTGATGATGATTTCTAAATAAGCTTTTTAATAGTGATTGATTCCTATTCAAGATGGCCAGAAATAATCATTGTAAATAATATAACTTCTTTGACAGTAATTAAACACGAGATATTTATTTGCAACTCATGGATTGTATGGTTACAGATAATGGTACACCATTTGTGTCAAAAGATAAGAAGACTTCTTTGCATCTAATAAGATTTAGCATATAACAACAGCATCATCATCATCATATCATCCTGCAACAAAATTTCATACTTAAAATACCATGGCTTAGGTGAAATTTTTGGCTGTAGATTACCATAGTGCCTTCCTGTTATAAGACGAACTTAATCCCAGAATCCCTGCATCATTTGGGGTTTAGCAAGAGTTTGGAGATCACGAGGAAAACATTTATCATATTTACTGATTCGAGAGTAAATGGCCTCCTTTGCCCAACTATCAGCAATGTCATTGCCACTAATTCCAGAGAAAACAGCGGGTTATGGCAGCACATTTCAAGACCAAAAATGGTTGCCATGGACACGGGCTTGGAGTATTACCTATCTTATTTATGTAATGTTGTTCTGTCGCCTTATACAGGCCGCCCCCGGCTACAGCGATCAGTATTCTTACAACGCACCTGCATGAGTAATTTTCGAGATAACAGCTATTTATTCTATAAGCCGATGTACTTAAAATTATTAGTACTTACACGCTACAGCACTAGCTTGTAAAAGCTTCCATTTAGAAGAAAATAATGATAAATCTTGTAGTTTTTTTGTAATTTCTTTAGACTCGTCAGCTTTAACTTTACCATATATTAACTCCGAAGTAGTATCTCTTATACCTATCTCAAACATTTTACACGTGTCAATAAGATTCTCCCTTGCATTCATTTTAGAAAAAAAATAGAATTGTAATACTTCTGTTTCTTTAAATGTGAAATCAAAAATAATACACTGTTGATGTTTTGATTTGAACAACAAATTCAGTTAATAAAGAGATTAGTGATGGGCGAGGTCTAAATTTTAACTCGATTTTTTGGTAGTTTTCTGTTTTGACCATGGACTTATTTTATGTAACAATAAGTCCATGGTTTTGACTATTGTATTGACAAGTTTACAAATAGAGCCATTTCAAACCTATAAAGAAGAAAACTGCATTATTAATCATTTAATTTGTTAAAACAAAGAAGTTAAAACAAACAAAGAAACGTTTAAATAAGTTTAATATAAATTAGATATTTAAGTTACTTAACAAAAAATTAAATATTTGAATTAGAACGCGAGTAGGTAGGAATCTTATTATTTAGGGTAAAGCACTGTTAACAAAAGTTATTGAAAAAATTTGAGAATCAGATGCTTATCATATTGGTGCAAAATTATTTAATTTAATTATTTATTACATCGAAAAAACAATGTTGTAAATAAATGTAAATTATTAATATACTAAATTATTACTTAAATCCATTTAGTTGATAATCAATATGTGAAACAATTTTATAAGTCGGTGCATTATTAATAATATAGTTCAAATTCTGAAACTGAATAACTCCGACAGATATTTATAAAATACTATAGAAATAAAGTGAATTGGTTAGCATGTAAAAACTAATGAAGCAGATGGAAAACGATTTAGACGATTATGATTTAGCGTGAATCAGTATCAAATGCTTTACAAGTTTAGGAGCATTAAAAAAGTAATTTACATACTTTATTTAAATGGCAAAATCAATGCCAAAAGCGTTGGGACCAAATAATTAAAAGAAGAAGGTCAAAATTGGCAAATCAGTGCCTAAAGCATTGGAGCCACACTATAAGAAGTTTATAAACAATAATAATTTCTATAAAAAATAACAAATATTTATTATTTTAAAACTCTAAAATAATAAATATTTGTTCGTCTAACTCATATCTACTGTCTTGCAAAAATATCTACGAATTTTAATTTGAAAAATTATTGTTCTAAATCCGTAAATATTTTAAGAATTTAATTTTCTATTATTCAATCTATCTTTCTGTTTACCTAATTTCTCATTGAATAAAATAATATAAAATTATTGTATAGTTTGATACTTCTTTTGTCTTTAAAAAATATTTCACCGCGCAATGCATGCATTTTTCAATTTTAACCAATATAAATCGAGGAACGTAATATTGATATTTCATGTTTACATACTTCACATTGCTTGATATTTTGTGGTATGTTATTGAATAATTTTGCTGTTACATTGACTTCCATAAAATATTTTTTATAATCAGATAGAAACATCAAATAAGTGACATAAAACACATATTGTGAGGTCTCAAAAGTTTTCAAAGTAGCGTTGGTAGGAAACTAGCAACTTTTCATAAAATTTCTACCTCGAAGACAAACTTCGAGTTTCGAGTTGGTAATGTTGGCATTATTGCAGTGTAGCCAGCTTAGGGGTTTATCCCCAAATTTAGGGGTCAAATTGCACCGGTGTTTTTAGGGGGGAAAATCTTTAGGGGATCTTTTTAGGGGTTAATCTAGTCTTATTAACACTTATGATTGAGAAACAACAGTGTCTGATTTTTTTTCTATAAAAATTTACAGATTTATATGTGTTGAGTTTTTGTTTTTCCTTGTTATTGTTTCAAAAAGACGTTTTTTGTGCATGTTAACAGTAATTGTATGAGATCTTTTAATTTCTAAAGTTTTTATCTTGTTTTTTAATCTTGTTTAAGTTTTTATGCTCTTTGTAATTATTAAAAATAAAAATTAATCATTTTAATATTAGAGAACCTATTTGTCAGTTAGGGGGTTTTAGGGGTTTTTGAATTTAGTCATAGAGCGATAAAATTTCAAGTGTTGGCGACACTGCATTATTGATTTGTTTTGTTAGTAAAATGTTATGTTATTATTGATTGCCTGTAACAAAATTGTAACAAAGGTATCGTAGGCATATATCGTTTTTATTGATTGGTATTTCATGTATATAAAGATGAAATAAACATTTGAGGCGATATAAATTAAGAAAATGTTTTAAAATTAAAAATTCACTTCGTTGTAATATTAATAACCCGGAAACATGTCCGACGATTTGGAAAATCAGTCGTATGTAGAACTACCGACAGAAATATTAATTCAAATTTTCTCCTTATTACCTGCAAAGAAGCTCATCAAATGCCAAGAAGTGTGCGTCAGATGGAAAGAGATAATCGACGAATTATATCAACGGGAAACCCTGTGGTGGAAACACTGTAAAAAGGACTTTCCATCCATTATCAATGTCGCCAATAGGAAGAAACGAGCTGGCGTTACTTCCTTCGAGCTATACAGATCCTTGACTTTGTGGCCAAAATTGGAATCAGCTAACCATGAGATCGACGAATTTGCATCAGCGTCTACGGGGAAAGATGAGATACTTGGCTTCTCAGTCATTAGGAACAGTATAATAGGTGTACTAACACAGCGTGGGCTGATTTATTATAATCTAGAGACACTGCAGCCAGCGAAACGTAAATCTATACGCGGACAGTATCTGAAGCACATTGAAACTGATGATACGCTCATCATGATGAATGGTATGTTGCATTTGTGCATTGTACGTACTGTGGTGCGTAATCCTAGTAGCAAAAGAAAGGCCTATATCGAGGATGTTAAACAGTTTATGTTATTAAAGAATCAAGTCTACATTGTTAACATATTTGAAGAGATCCGAGTGTGCAATCTGCAAAGTGAAAATTTAGAAACCGAGGTCTTGGTACGTTTGCACCAGAATATAATAAGTATAGGGCATATGAACGACCAAATTTACATTTTGACCTATAACAAAACAGTTTTTTTAATTAGAAACAAGTTGTTTTTCGAAGAATTTACGATTGATTCATACACAAATTTGCTGGATACATTGAGGAGATACAACTTTCTTGAGCAAATGGATTGGAGGCTTTACTACAAGTGGATCTCTTCGTTACAACTCAAAGTGCCACTGAGTGGTCCCTTATGCCATATAGTCATAGTAAAATGCTATGGTGATGTTTACTTTATTGGCAACGAATGGGGAATATTCCAAGTATACTACGCCCCATATACTAATGATCGATTGGATTTTCACAACAAAGAGCCTGATAAACAATTCAATTTTGCTGTACGTTCCAATGGCCCACTTTTATCCATCAGTACAATTCTAGATATTGACGTACTGGAAGCCAAGAATGGACATTCAGTAGTAGTTGCTATGCCAAAGAAGATTGCTGTAATCAATTTTACCCATAATTTCAGAGTAACTGAATCGGTGGCCATTTTGCCTAGCGATGAATTAGACATACAAACACCGGTAATGAGCCCGCAGTAATTATATTGTATTATACATGTATTTTGATCTCATTTTGGATATATATAAATTTATCAGTGTGCAATATTTAATTATCTCTCTTCATCTTCTTCAACCTTGATAGTATAGTTACTGCCTAAAGGTAGTCACTATGAAGCACTACCGACCTGGAAGAAGATCTGAAACCTGGTATACTAGTGCCAGAACACAAAGTTATTATGGTGGCATGTATTGAATCCAGAGGTGGCCATCCAGGGTTGTACCCACTGCTGGGTTGAGACCTCTAAAAGGTAGACAGTATATCCACCATGCTTGTTTTATATGATTTGTGGGTAACATATACCATTGATCTTCATATAGGTTTCCCTTGACTATTGGTATGTGATGAATGAAGAAATACCTAAGCAGTGCATGCTCCGCTACATTGTAACCAATAAAGTCTAGAATTTTAGACTAATATGTGTGTAATTGTAGATGTGTTTATATTTAGTAATTCCTTATTAGAAAAACATTCTATTCCATCATTATTATAATTATAGATTATGTAAATATATTGTGACAATTGATAACGCCATCTATTCCAAAATAGTAGAAGGCCTGAATTAATATTAGACAACTTATATACTTTTGTAAATATGTTTTGTATATTTTTAGATGTGCATCCAACAGAGGTCGTAACTATGTTAACATAATTCTAAAATATAGCTTTAGATGCTGTTATGAACAACTTACGGGTCTTAGGTTTTTTATGTGAAACTTCTGTTCATTCAAAAAGCGACACCAAAAAGAGACATATTCATAAATAGGATTTAGCCTGTGGGAGAATGAGATAGAATATGAGTATACAGTGTTTCCTATAATGAAATGTAATCTACATTTCTGAAGTTTCATTTCTGTTCTATGTGAATTGCACACACTAGTTATTTTGGTCAAATTTTGACCATAATTGAAATTAGTTTTAGGATTCAACATTATTAAGGTGCCAAAAAGTTTACTATAATCATAGATTTCGCCAACATAGTTAATTTGCCAACATTATGCTGACAGCCCACTAATAGAATTTAGCAGTTACCGTCTCCCATGAGTGTGTAACGCCAGTGGCATCGCGATTATGCTGCTGTCCCCTATGGGCATAGGAAATGGGTCTCTAATGCCGGAACACAATTAAGGCGGCATACTTAAAAACGGTGGTCGCCATCCGGACAGTCTTGGGGCCTTGCCACGTAGCTAGGGTTGTTTTGTCTCCTTTTAAGACAGGTCGACCCCGGCCGCAGAGGTCAATATTTTTTCTCCGCCCCTATATATATTTAATGATTTAATAATATATTATAAATGTACGAATAATGTATTAATGTTGTTAATGTTATTAGTGTTGCGTATTTCACTCTTTGGGACTAGATGGCGCTGTATCAAATTTCACAGTTTAAAGACGCTTGAAAGACAACCTTGACTAATTGACATATTGATGCTTGAAAGGCATCATAGAGTGAATTTTCCGGGAAAGTTTAAAGTTCAAATATTTAGAAAGTAAAAAATTATATCTCACCTACATAATTATTGCATGAAATGATTATTTATTTTCTGTTGGATCATTTCAATCCAACAATTATGTGAGATTTTTTTTTTCTAAATATTTGAACTTCTGACTTTCCTGGGAAAATTCACTCAGTGTCGCTCAGTAAATTTGCATTTCAAGCATCAATACGTATATTATACATAGATAGCTTTATAAAACGCTAAATATTTATTTGCATTCCTGAAATTCTGTTGCGGTATACGTAATAATTAAAGATTAAAATTATAAAACAAAATGTATGTAAGTTATATATAATAGTAAGCCCTTGACTCTAAAAGGGGTTGCCTTTGAGGCTACAATTATCTGTGTATAAACACATATTACAGTAGGGTCCGTTTATAATGACAGGGAAAGGACTAACACGTCATATTATTTTTGTTAGTTATATAAATATGTATTTATTTTAATAGAAAGAAACACTTCATTACATATTTTTCCATTTTTTAGTTAAGAAATCAATAATGTTTACTTTTGTTTTTTCCTTATTGTATTATAATAACAGTATCTAATACTATTGCCATGTGCCACGCATGCGTCACGTAAAGGTATGATTCCGAACTACGCTGACGCAGCAGTGCTGCCGCGATACTACCGGTCCCCATACAATCTCTATAAGCTTATAAGAGAGTACATTCCGAGCTAGGCAGCAATGACGCGGCACCAGTGTCGCGGCAGCACTGCTGCGTGCAGCGTAGTTCGGAATCATATCTTAACCCTCTCGAACACTGCTGAAGGTGTTAAACGCGATCTACACCTTCCGATTCTATCCGATTTGTCGGAAATCCTAAATCATTCTCTATACACTACGATCTGTGCTTCCTAAAATCAGATTCGTTTCTAGTGGTGACTAAGTGCAGACGTGTTTCACAAAATATGGCTCCTACGTTGTCTAAACTACAGAAGATTGCAATAGGAGTAGCAATATCAAGTATCGTTGTGGAGATACGAAAACGAAGGAAAAAGAAAAGCTTATGGGCTGAAGAAATTTTTTTTCAATTTATTTTTCTTCTCCGCTAATGTTGCATTTTTGCAAACTTTTTTGTAGATTTTTAAGTTTTTCATAGGACTTATTTCTCAAATCTCTATTCGAGTAATCTGGTGTCGAAGTGTCCCATAAGTGTCCCTACATTCTTTGTAACACTAAAAATAATACAATGTACTCGCGATCTGATCGCGTGTGACTGGTGTTCTATCGGACGAATGTTCTATACAACTTGCGAGTTAGGATCCGATTTTAGGAAAAGGATAGTCGGAACATCCGATTTTGTAATAATAATAATAAAATTAGAATCTGTTGCACAATACATTGTTTGGCGCCGTTCTATTGCCATCGCCCGTGCGATGCTGCGATGCGATTTCATCGTGCGATGAAACCGATCGCGCGATGAGAAAACGTTTGTCCTATTACGCTCGTGCGCTACGCTCTCTCAGCAGAGTTGCACATTTTCTGCTGTCGAGCAATATTTCTTTAATTGTAAAGAATCAATGCGTTCTCGACCGTATTTTCTTAGCGGTAAAATAAAAAATCGCTGAAGTAATTCGAAGACTGGTTTGTGCAACGAAGACTCTTTGGACGTAAAAACGGTTTCACCGTCGCAAGTCATAAAACGGTCTTCGGAAACGGTCCGTTGTCGCAACGCCCACCGCTAATTTGAACGCACGTTCGCGCGATTAATACGATGCGTTCAAACAATTTGGTCGCATCGCATGATCGCACGACCTTCAATAGGACATTCAGTATATTTGAACGCACGATAATTTTCGTCGGACGGACGCATCATCGCGCGAGCGATTGCAATAGGACGGCGCCTTAGATTTCATCCGATAATTAGGAGCAGATAGGATAGGAAGGTGTGTATCGTATCTTAGGAATCATGTCGGTCACTATAACAGGACATAATTGAAGTGTTGTAATTCTAAAGGGTCTAAGTGCCAATTTTATGTTTTAGAGATATAACAAAAAAAGGTTGTGCAAAAGTATGTTGGTACTTAGACCGCGCCACAATTTCATCTGTGTATGAGTGAAAAATTAAAAGAGATAGGCATTTGGATCCATTTGAATATTATTAGGCTTGGTACATACATCGTATTTTTATAATAATATCGATTTTATTTTTTTAGCACTTAGACCCTTTTAGTATTATACCCTTCAATTTAATATAAATGGGTCATCATAATAAGCGACATGTCACTATAAGCGAAATCATTATATCCGACTTTGTTATAAGAATTTTATATGAATATCAAACTGCGCTGGGTAATTACTTCATATTCAGCTGTTGGTCAATATAAACGGATTCTACTAGATATTTTTAACTTATCTGATTATTATATGTATGTCTTAGCATTAGGTAACGTTTTTCCTTGGACTTTTTTTACAGTCCCTCTATTGCCCCAAGTCAGAGGATGGATGTTTTTTCAAGCCTAGCCTCTAACCGCTGTTCAGTCTGGGCGGATTTAAAAGGTCATTTCTAGATATGAGCAAGGGGGTGTTTAACCCCCAGAACAAGGGTCCTGTCAATACGGGATTGAGGAAGACCGCGGAATAATATACGTGCCTTCATTGCGGTATGGGTTGGTGGTTGAACTTCCAAGGAGCTGGATACTGTTCCCATCGACGGCTAACTAGGGGGCGCTGAAATTTACATATTTAAAAACAACTCAATCTGGTCTATAATTTTGGTGATTTTCAATTTAAAAGAGAATTCTTTAACATCGTTGATTTGAAAAGCGACATCAAAAAGAGACATACATTCATAAATAGGATTTAGCTTCCGAGAGAATAAGATAGAATACAAATATAGTATTTCCTACAAATGTAATTATTATTCATTAAAATATAAAATAATTATTGAGCTTGGTAAAAATATTACAAAAATAATAAATCTTATAATTATCCTAATAGTCCTGTTAGTTTATACTATCTTATTCTCTCGTAGGCTACTTTTTTGAAGTTTCACTTTTGCTGTGTGTGAGTTGAACACACTTGTTTTCATGTCTCCAATTTTAAGCTAAGTGATCTCTCGTCTAGATTTTGTATTATTTTGGTCTAAAAATATACTATTGATGTATGTAAGAATTGTTTTATTTAATCATCATCATGGTCAATTCAAGTTGTGTAGCCTTACCAGTTGTTTCGTATCTTCTGTGATGATATAGCACTCCACTCCGCCCAGGTGTATCCTGCATGGACGTAGGAGCGCCAAACCTCGTACCAGAGCCCTCGCTCTTGCAAGACAATCATGAGGCTGGAGTGCGTTTGACTCCACCCTAATCACGCAGGGCCACCCGTCGCCAGAAGTTGGCGACGGCCATAGTTACTCGCCGAGACCGTGGTAGGGGTCGCATGCCGCTCTACTGTCGAAAGGGGATTCCACCAGCTGATTTACGTGAGATGCAATAGGGGATTTCAAGAGGCCTGCGAAAATGACCTAACGCTAATGTCGAACGAAGGGACACGGGTGGTTTTAGTGGGTATAAAATTTAGAAAATATCATCAGAAGTTGCTTGAGAATCTGAATATATTAGCCTGGTATGGCCATATCATGCGAGAAGAATAAAAAGTTATCCGTGCAGGGGCCGAGAAAGAATACTAACCTCTGCGGCCGGGGTCGGCCTGTCGTAAAAGCCGACAAAACAACCCACCCTACCCACGTGGTAGGGCCTCAAGCCCGTCTGGATGGCGACCACCTTCGGTCTTAAGTATGCCGCCATAATAACCTTGTGTTGTGTTCCGGCATTAGTGACCCAAGTTCCTGTACCCTTATGGGACAGCAGCGTGTTCGCGATGCCACTGGCGTTGGAAACACCCATAGGCGACGGTAACTGCTAAATTCTAAGCGGGCCGTCAGCCTGTCTGCTGTTCTACAGCAATAAAAAAAAAAGTTAAAAAATTCAAAAAAAAAAAAAACATCACGTGCTTAACGGACGGCTGATTATTGGGCGAAATGGCGTATATTATAATGAAATAAAACAACTAAATTGTTACATAATAATGTACATTTATTCGAAATTGCAATATCTAATAACTTTTTTATCATAATTATCACTCTACACGACAAAGCCCTCATTCGACAATCCGTGAAAAAAATATCTCATTCACACATATCCATATATTATGACATTGGTCCAAACATTTGGCCAACTACGCTCGATCCAGTCCATTTTAACTGTTTGCCAAACTTAATTTTTTTAATCAAAATAATAGCCTAGCTAAAACATTTTGATCTAAAACATCTATGGCGACGGGTCAGATCAGAGGCGACCCGTCTCCACGGAAAAAAAGCAAAATTACACTGTGACATTATCAAATGATTCAAGTCAACAATAAATTGATCATACTTTTATAATTATTGTGCCTTTTAATTTTTGTGTTTAAATATAGATACAACAGTAATTTTTTCTGGAAGAAAAAATCTTATTTTTTTTAAATGACAATTATGTATAATAAATAAAACTATTATTTATAATACAAACTAAACTTATGTTGTGTTCTAAACTACGGACGCCGAGCAGGAAGAATTTCGTACGTTGACCTGTTATTATTTGTCTCTGTCACTCCCGCGTAAATATAATGTGGCTTCGCTCGCACAGAGCAATGACCGCGGTCACAAATAATAACAGGTCAACGTACGAAATTCTTCCTGCTCGGCGTCCGTAGTTTAGCATTAGTGACCCAGGTCCCTGTACCCCAATGGGGTGAGAATCCTCGCGTCGCAAAAATTCATAGGCGACCGTAACCGCTTACTACTCGTATTAAAGCGGGCCGTCAGCCTCTGCTGTTCGTCGACGGTAAAAAAATGAATATGCGGGGCAGTCTTTGGGGACTGCCGATTGAAGTGAAAACTATGTAACTTGTGAATTGTATCTTCGAGCTATTAGATTATTATTTTCTGTTTATAAAGAAGTGTTTATGCTCAAGGATTAAAGTTTAAATTGGTCATTAACTCTTCTTTACATACCAAAAATTGTTCACTCAAAGTGCTCAACGCGCCTAAAGAAGTTTTCACTTCAAAAACTCAACTGTATTCCATTGTAATAAAGTCGCAATTCGAATAGATATGTATAAGTAATGCAATACAATCATTTAAAAGTTACATTATAAAATAAGGTATTACTGGAGCAAAACTCCGTCTTACGAATTTTCGATCAGGTCACATGTCCTGACGCGAGTTTAACATTTTTTACCCGTCTCAAAAAAGTGCACAAGGCCGCTAAAGAACTTTTCACTTCATAAATATTGCCCGAATATTTGGACCAGTGTAGTCGGTATTAGAAACAAATAAGTACATACGCTATACAACACATTAACAATTTAAAAATTTAGACTTTTAAAATTACACAGTTGAATTGAGGTCGCCAGAGCAGACCATCAAGCCAACAATTCCAAAAAAAATCTCAACACACGTTTCAAAATCCACATGAATCCGTTTACGATCCCAGCTGTGGGAAGTTTATGGGCATATCAAAATGTGTACAAGCAGATTTTGCTTTAGTGATCTATGATAATAGATATTTGTCATCTATAGAAAAATATTTAAAGAGGGTAGAAATTCAGTGTCCTGCTGGTGGCTGTAGACGAATTGAAGTACGCCGAGTCAAAAATTCTCTAATTAACTCTAATTATTTTTGTCGGTTTCCTCTAAAATACACATTGTTGCGATTGTAGCGAAACTCCATATCAAAACACATGGCTAATTACTTTACAATACAAAATTTTGATACGAAACACCGCGATGCCTACGCACATGCTTTGGCTGTTCCGTTTATCATCGCTCATCGAAATACATAAATATGCTTTCAATGGCGAAAAACCGCCAACATGATCGCTTAGAATTTAATTAAATTACAAACAAGCAAAATCCGCTGATAGTTAACCATATTGTGACATAACCATAAAAATGTGGGTAGTTGCAAAAAAAAATAAAGTACACTAACAAACATGAGACGTTTCGTTTTATTGTACAGCATAGACGTAAAATATTCATGTTATAGTGCTTCGTAGTATTGTAAGTACTTAATTTTTGAAACTACCTTACAGTCAACGGATATACCCCCTTTTGAACCCTTATTTAAAAAAGGTTAACACCTGTTTCTATTATGGAGGGTAGAAATTAGAAACACCATCTCAAGTCACCAACTAAATAATTAAAACAATTTACACAGCGCCATCTGGTCAAATAATCAGCAGAACACTTCTTTTATGGTTTCTAAGTAACCGATATACTATTTATAAATATATAAGTAACCATTGCGCCGTAGAGGTATGTAAGAGGTGAATAAACTTCGGCATTGCAAAAAGAAATATGCAAATTTCGAATACATATTATTTTTTTTTTATTTAATTAAACTTCATATATTCACATAATTCAAAACATTATTTATATATTTATCAAATGCTTCATTCATATACATTTTCATTCATTATTTTACTACAGTGACGCCATCATATTGCATTTAGACGAACACATTTTATACATAGAGATGGCGCTCCTTACATCATCACTAAAATATAAAATTTTAAGTTTTAATATATATATATAGGTATATACATATATAGATTTTAAGCGTCGAATTATGAGAAATCTTGCAATATTTTATATATTTATTAATTTCAAATGTCAAATTTTAATAGAAGATTCGAGAATATAAGTAAATGAAGGTTTCTATTCTCGAACTTTCTACCAGCAAAACGGGTTGGTCGCGATATTTTTGTTTGTGAACGATGGAGATTTCGTGACTGATGACACCATAAAGTTAAGAGTTCTTATTTCACCCAAAATTTCGCGCGTTTATACGCCAACCTAATTCTATAACACCTACTAGCAGATCCAGCAAATGTTGTTCTGCCATAAAAAACAAAAAAAGTAGCCTAAGTCATTCTCCAAGGTACAGTCTATCTCTATACCGAAATTCATCAAAATTGGTTCAACGGTTTAGACGTAACAAACAAACTCACTTTCACATTTATAATATTAGTATGGATACATATATTTTCTGACATTTAAAAACGTAAAAAAAAACCTCCATTTACCCATATATTCTAACATTACAATAATTACATTGAATACATCTTAAATTTAAAAACTAATTATATCAATTTGATATATTCAAGTATTTTTTTTTAATTTACAAAAAACCATTCTCGTATAATATACAAAACCGCATTTTAAAATATATAATAATTATCATTATCAAGTAAATAGAAAAATTTATCGAGTCGCGTTAACGCTGCGATTATATAAAATCATCGAAAAAAAATAAAAAAATTGTGTGTACGGCATACGGCAGCTGCGAAAGCCAAAACAAAGAGGAGACAAAGATTATAGGAAACACTGTACACTTGTATTCTATCTCATTCTCTCACATATTAAATCCTATTTATCTGTCTCTCTTTGGTGTCGCTTTTTTATCGAATTTTCAAATTACGACGGCGCTAAACAAGTTTCACTTGAAAAACACATGTTATTCCATAAAGCGTTCGCAGACTATCCAAAAATGGCGACAGGCTGACGGCCTGCTTATCAGTAAGCATCGTCGCCTATGGATGTTTGCGACGTCAGACACCGCGCTAACACGCTGTTGTCCGCGTGGCAAACTAGAACCTGGTCAATTGTTTTTATTATTTCAAAAATGTAGCTCAAGCAAACTATTCAATAGCCATGCTATAATGCTCAAACATTTAAATAATTAAAACCTCCCGAAAGTCGTCGCGACCAAATCGCTAGCGTGTAGAAAGCCTTATAACAATTTTAAGAACATTTATAAGGCCTTAATATATTATTTCTCGTATTAATATTATTTAATATATTTGCAAAAACCTCTCTTATTAAACGAAATGTGTTTGAAGTCGTTTGACTAAATTTAATTTGAAGATAGTCTGATAGATGATAGCCAGTATAAACATAAGGGGGCGTTCATTAATTACGTGAGGTGTTCAAGTGGGAGCGGGTCAAGTTGAATCTCATCTAGCACATCATCATCATCATCAAGCACAAATACTTACACACGAACATAAACGCACGTGCGTGCTCCCACCCCTACAAACACACACACACACACACACACACACACACACACACACACACACACACCCATGTACGCGCGCAGCCCACATTTTCATAATTTCTCCTTATGTCAACGGTAAGAGAGAAGAGGCCAGGAGATCCATAGGACGGGCTTCTGCTCAGTTTGGACTCCTGTCTCCCTCTATTTCACTGAGCTACTGATAGTACTTTTATTATATACACACTTTCGACCTATTGCACTTTTATATGTATGTACTGTCTTGTAATATTTTGGGAGAAAATAAAGAATTTTTTCATTTTTCATTTTTTTCATCTAATTTTACTTTGGGGAGATTACTTACTTCTCAACTAATCTGACTTTGGGGGAAGTCTAGGCAAATATCACAATTTTATTTTTTTGCAAAAGTGTAAAATTGCGGGAAATAGTTAAAAGTAATTAAAAGATTTACTAGAATATGGTCTATAAAAAAGATTTACTAGATTTTTCGAACGTCGCAAATTATATTATTTTCTTTTTAGAATAAATCCGATGCATTTATGAGATACATGCATTTTGATAAATCTCACGTGAGATTGGGGGTTGAGCCAAATCTCACGAATAAATCTCACAAAGGGCGGTAAGAAATCTCTATAATCACCTAGCGTAATTAATGGACGGCTCCTTAAATTTTTATTTGTTAAAATGTGGGTAGATAATAGAAGTTATTTAAAAAAAACAATGTATTTTTGTCCTTAGGCGTACTTATATTGTTATTGGTAAAAGATAGAGCGAGACAAGCAGGAACTGCGTGTAACGAAGATGAATATGCTGCGGATGTGTGGACTGCGTTAGGAACTCTCGCATTAGCGGCAGCCTCATACCTTACGGATAAATTGCAGAAGCGCCGCCTACGCTGGTATAACCACGTTTTACGGCAACCGGCTAGATGAGGAACAAATATCTAGCCACGCATGCGCCGGTATCTTACAAGAAGGGTAGATTCAAAAACACTTTAGATCTACCCTGCTTTGTTAATGAGCGCAGTGCTGTTCAGTTGTGACGAAAGTCGAAACGAGGACTCGGTAGTCGCGGAAATTTGGCTTGCAACATAGATTTGACGCTAAGATAACCTGTAGATGACTGTGCCACAACAGTGCAGCCAGATCGTGGGCAAAAAGACTAGCACCGCGCGCTTCGCAAATAATGTAAGCGAACGTGTAAAGGTGGATTTATATTTCGCATGCTTAATCATAAACTGACTAAGGTCTAAAGTGAGATAATATAACGGGCAGCATTGTATCGACGCCCTCTATCGGCCAAACTAAGATTTATTTTGATATCTCTTTCCCACACTGAGTTACCGCTATTTAGTTATAAGTCAATATATGGGATAAGTAGTAAATGACAAAACGTTTTTTGCGATTTCCCAAAAAACAGGTTTTTTGAGTTAGGTCAGTTTATGATTAAGCATGCGATTTGTCTGACGTGTCGTGTCGTGACGCGTCAGAAGCATAACGGTTTCATACATTTAATATGGTTAGAGACACATTTGTATGTCGTGACGCGTTCTGTCGTCTATCCTAAATGTATGAAACCGATATGCTTTTGACGCGTCACGACACGACACGTCAGACAAATATAAATCCACCTTAAGTGTGTCGAGATAGTTGACACCAAGTTGGGGGCTCATTTCACCCAAGATTTGGCTCCACTGGTGTGGCATAGTATTGTCATTCAAGCAATAAATACCTGCTGCAGCGCATAATAAATAACACATTGATCAGAAAGTTTCCGGACTAAATAATAAAAACACAATATTTTCGCGATATTCGTTTTCATTCGTCGACATAATTTCCAACTAAGGCGATACAATCGGCCCAACGCTTCATTAACTCCTCGATACTATGTTTATAAAACGCTTGATCTTTGCTCGCAAAATAAGCTTCAGTTTCGGCAATGACTTCCTCGTTGGTGCTAAATATTTTTCAGGTCTGCCGAACAGCCATTAGCCGCTGGGGGCCAAATCAGGCGAATACGGGGGGTGGGGCAGCAATTCGAAGTGCAATTCACGCAATTTGACCATCGTACCCATTTATTTGTGATATGGTACATTGTATTGGTGGAACAGTGTTTTTTGCCATGTGGGGCCGTTTATTCTTTATTTCTTCGCTCAATTGGTCCAATAACGCTGTATAGTAATCCGAATTGATCCTTTTTCCTTTCTCAAGATAGTCAATAAACAATATACCATGCGCATCCTAGAATACTGATGCCATAACCTTACCAGCCGATTGTAGTCTTCGATCGCTTTGGAATGCTTCCACCTGCCTCAACCCACTCAGCTGACGAGCGCTTTGACTCTGGAGTGTAATAGTGTATCCAAGTTTCATCCATGCGTGAGCATGGAACGTCGGTGTGTGAACACCGACGCAAAAAATCCGCTTTGTTATGATTTAAAAACTTCAGACAGGCCTCCGAATTGTCGATTCGTTGTTGTTTTTGATTAGGTGTTAACATTTTTTTTTTTTTTTTTTTATTTTTTTATTATATTTATTAAATTTTTCATACCCAAATTGTCGTGTAAAATAGTAAACACGCTGCCATATGATAACTTTGAAACCTCGGCCATCTCTCTGACTTTCATTTTGCGGTCGATGAAAACGATTATGCGGATTTTTTTGACGTTTTCTTCTTAAACAGTCGTATCTGGGCGAACACTGCGTTGAGACTCGTTGACTTCGCTACGCCCACGTTTATATTCATTATACCATTCGCAAACGGTTGATTTCCCCGAAGCAGAGTCAGAATAATGCTTATCAAGCCACTCTTTCGCGTCTTTCGCATATTTTTCCGATCAAAATACAATGCTTGATTAATACACGAAATTCTTTCTTATCCATCTTTTGACAAAGACACCAAAGTTGCATGACACAAACAACAATAACTTAAGAACACGTGGTCCAATTGTCATGAAATTTTAACACATATCTTATATAAAGTTAATATTATATAAAGGATGGCACTATCGAATGCTATAATAGATTTTGCATATGTGGCGCCATCTATATGTCAGTCCGGGAACTTTTTGATCAATGTAGTATAAGTATAGTAAGCACTAATCCAAAGGTCTTGGTAGGACCTCTTACTCCCCGAGTATACACTACACATTCAGCTCGAGCTGAAGAAGAATACTGGAGTGGTTTTAGTGGGTATACCAGCGTAACAGCTGACGCATTTCGGTACGCTTACGGAGGTCATGGATTCGATTCCCGTCTCGCTTCTATGTGTTTATGTATAATATGTATTTATTTACAAAAGAAAAGTATATATATGTAGTATGTCTATCTTGTACCCATAACACAAGTGCTACTTAGTTTGGGACTAGATGGCGTTGTGGGAATTATCCCAATATATTAAAAAAAAACTGGGCGCAATGTACGAGAGCCCCCTACACGCACAGAAACATCGCTTTATAATAAACAGCGAGCGTCGTGTTATGTACAAGTTTCGGACGCAACCGGGATTTTCTATTCAAAATTTAGTCAAACAATATCTTCAAACATATCAACGCTTGAAAGGCAAGCCTCTCAAATATTTGGAAAAAATATAACTCAAAATTCAAATAACTTTCTTGGAAAGTTCACTCAATACCGTTTAGTAAAGGTTGCATGTCAAGCGTCGATATATACAGTCTACATTTGAATTATAGTAAATAGATTTTAAGTCACAATTAACATTGAGATCGTAAAGGCAAATTTTTTTGAAGGCGACACCTTCCATAGTACAGAGGTTCTCAAAGTATCCGTGCCCCGCTTGTATTGTATTGGGTCCCAATAGCCAATTTATACAAATTACAAACGCCATGAACTTCCAGAATTATCTCTAATCTAGTGGCATCCAATACTATTATCTATATATATATATATATATATATATATATATATAAAGAAATATAGGGTAAATATAATAGGGTTCCTTTGACGCATCATCACTTCTAAACATATCGGATGGATGAGATTGAAACTATTGGACGCAGATTTTTCGTAAATGGTTCTAGGCTACCTAATTTTAGAATTCCATTGAACCTTTCCCATGTTTTTCGGTCTACTTTTTAACGGCTAATATAATATATTAGCTAAACCGGGAAACGTTATTTTGCCGTTCTTTGTGAGCGTCTACATTGCGAAATTAGTAACAATGCTAAATTTCAAGTCAATCGAGTCTATAGTTTTAGAGATTTCTATAGTTTTAGAAATTTTATTTATATATATATATGGATGATATTTCGCTTCTTTTTTACAGTTGTATGATGTTTTAGGTAATAAAGCTGTGTCGATTAATTAATAGGTATTGCAAGGTCGGCACTGATGACCAGCGCTGTGTAGGTAATTTCATAGCACAATACTGATTAACCAACTTCATTTGTTAAAAATTTAACATTCAGGTTACTTGTGTGTAACATCTTATTATTTTGTGCAATGTTACTTTATTGTAATTTGACTTTTTTATCTGACAGCCTACAGATAGGTCAGTCGCGAGTAATGTTATAAAGAAAAGAAATATGAAGTTTAATATATGACATTTTCAATTTTATATAAAATGGAATAGTTATATATTTACACATTTATTAGCAGTATATGGAGTCTACTACCTATAATAAAATAAGCTTTGCTGCTTATTTTCAGATTAGATGAATTTGAAGGGAATTGTCACAGTATATTATATGTATATATTTATTTACATTTCAAGGACTCTACCAGCAAGTGTAATTATTTTTATGTTAAACTCTACATTTATGTAAAAGAAGTAAAAAATAAATAATCATTATTATTAATAAATCTTTACAAAATTAAATGAGTCATTTTTTATTTAAACTATTATTAAATATATTAAATAGTTAATTATTATTAAATATGAGGAGTCGATACGGCGAGTCAGTGAATCAAAAATGTTACTCACAATTTTATCAAATATTATATCGCAGAAGAACAAAAATTCCCGATCAATTATAAAAAATACCACAAATGGGGGCAAGTTTTACAAACACTTTGAGAACCTATGACTTGTGTAACATTGAAAAATCACTTATATAGGCAAACGCCTACATACTTTCAAATTGTCCTACCTATGCGATTTACCCGGTTTTTCACTATCATTACACCTACACACGTCCTCCGTAATGGAATCCAACGACATAAGACTCTCCTGAGAAGTCCGTAAGCACGCCCTGCATCGTGAATCGACAGAATTGCCACTCTGAGAATTCGCATCCTCAGAGACCGACTCCAAAGACCTTAAACTTTCCACAGAAGTCAGCTTATACGATCTTCTAAACTCTGCTATCTCATCTTCACTCATATTTAACGCTAGAAGAGAATCTTTAGCCATCTTCCCTAAAGAAGATACTTTCTTCTTTTTTGATTCATGAATCCTGTTCAAGGGACATGGTTTGTTCAAACTCTCAGGTAAAGATTTAGGGCTAGATCCAGTTCTAGAACGTAATTTCGACCTCTCTGGGATATCTCTAGGCTTGCTTTCAGGTACTTTGAAAACTATTGTCTTCGCCTTAGGATTCTTTTCTCCTTCTGACGATAAATCTTCTAAAGAGTTTGATTTTTTTAATTTAGCTCGTTCGGGTATTATCGGCGATGTTCGGATCCCTTTCACGTCCTTAGCCGTAAACACTTCGGGAACTTCTATTGCTTCGTCTATCACTAATTCGGGAGAGAGGTCAAACATTTGCTTTATTTCCGCTTCCTTCAATTCATCTGCTAAGGAACTTTGGCCTGGTGTTTCTTCAGTCTCATGCGCAGTGGGAGTGAAATCTTGATTCTCATACATCAAGTATGATAGCGCGTCTTTAGCTACATCAACCTCCTTTTGACTTTTATCGTCATCTATGTACGCTAGCTGTATTATATCTGCAGTTTCATCACAGGTTTCTTCAATAGTTGCTATAGGAGCCAAATCAGCTTTTTCTTCACCTTTTTCGAGTAGCGGATTGGTCACATCCCACACCGAATTAACAACTATTTGGTTCTTTAATTGTCGTTCAGTCAATTCTGACGCTAACGCTTTCGTATTACTCATGCTAGATGTTAAGGTATTTTCAGGGCTAATATTTTCTTTGATTCCTCTTATAATTTTGCTCGGCAACTTATCGACAGGCTGCCCTTCCGGACTGTTCTGTTTATCTAAGGAATTCTCCGAACCTGACGCTTTTAAAACCGCCGCGAATGACCTGGGCCTAATTAGATCCAGTTTATCATCCCTCCTGACATCCTGTTCAGTTATTTCCGGAGAATTCTCTAAATTCTTATCACTTTCATTCGAGTCGTGGTTTTTATTAAAATCGTTCGGACTTACAATATTTAAACTATCACTAAATTTTTTATTACCGTTATTTGCTTCTGTACATTTTAAACTTAAATCTATTTGTACTTCACTTTTATCGGTGGTATTAAGGGTAACTATACACGTATCGACGTTCTCGTATTCTTTCTCTGATTGCGTGAAAGTTTGGAATTCACTCAATGTGTTCTCAGTGTCTGTCGAAGGAGTCTTACTGTCAAGTTTCTTAGAGAACGATTCATCGATAAACGAAACTTGTACTCTTTCACTGAGCGTACTATCAGTCGCTTCACTGCTGTCGTCTTTATCTCTTTCTCCACTCCCCCAAGACCAAAAAGAACTTGTCAGCAATGAATCCTTTTTAGGCGTGGTGCTAATTTTCTTCTCTTCTTCAGTGCTTCTTGAAAATATGCTGCTCGGATGTTGGAATAGGCTTAATAATTTCTCCAAATGTGATGGTTTCGTTTCTTTATCGTCTTGTCTGGCGACATTGAAACTCGGTGAGGGCGCTACCCACGAAATCTTTCTCATTCTGTCCAAACCTTTAGATTTCAATGCGGGTACGTCCAAGAGACTTGATGCTCTTTTCGGTGATGCTGTCAAAGTATCATGTTTAAAATTCAACTGATTCGTTAGGGTCCCTTCGTTGGAAGAGCTGTCATGAATATCTTTCGGCAAGGAGTGTTCTATACCAGAGTCTGCTGACGTCACCATAACGCGATCTTGTCTATTCGATTCTAAAGAACTAACACTCGCTTCTAAACTTGATAGGGAATCTCTTATATTTTTATTTTTACCAAATATCGGTGACACACTTTCATTCGAACTCATGGACATGTGCAAAAGGTTTGTGTTCATTGGAGTAACTTCAGTACTCTCAACACTGCTACCTGTAGATAGAGTATGTTCTTTCCGTCTATCCAATTCCATATCAGAATCAACATTATCTTTCGTTATTTTCAATTTGGGTTCCGTAAGACTCTCTATAGAACTTCCAGATATTTCTAAAGAAGAACTGCTATCGCAAAATGGATTTATATGCTTGGTCATAAGTCTAGACACTTCCATGTCTGAACTATCTAAACTGGACTCACTCTTATTCTTCTTCAGTACACTCTCTTTATTTACACCTTTGTGCTTACTTATGTCTTCTTTTCTATGATCTGTCTGCCTTCTATCAATAACAGATTCTTTTCTATGTCTCTCAGTCTCTATATGCCTTTGCAATTCTTTATTACCTTCAATTGTCACTTTCACTAACCCTCTGTCATCAAAATTTACGTCGCTTCCCCTTAAATATTTATTATATTCAGTCTCTCTTCTTGAAGCTATACATATTTGTGATTCAATTCTATGTACTTCTTTGCTATCTATAATCAAGTCATCGTCAGTAGAAGTTTCCTTGTCTCTTTTTACTTGATCGATAAATATATTGTCCTGTTTTATTATTCGTTCTGTATCGAAAATGTCTATTCTTTTAGCATCATAAGTACTCTTATTAGACTCATTTTTACTCTCTTCAGTTTCAACTTCTACTTTCTTCACTCTTACATATTCTTTTTTAACTCTATCTCCTGTACCAATTTTCATTTCATCAATTAAGTCACCTAAGTCTTTAGTTATTAATTCAATTTGTTTTAATGCATCTTCTTTCTTAACTACTTTTTTAATATTAACCGTTTTGTTCTCTAAATTTTCTTTTCTGACAGTCATTTTAAGTTCTATGTCTATTTTTTCTTCATCTGTTACTTCTACAGTATTTCTAGTTAGTTGTGTTTCACTCTTGATAACACCCGCGTTTTTAGTTTCACTGTGTGTTAAAACTTCACTAACATCTTTGTATGGGTTTGGATCAAGGATAATTTTCTTATCATCAATTAATTCTTTACTAGATGCACTTTCAACAGTATTTGCACTTGCACTATTGTTTATGTATAGAATACTATTCTCAACACTTCGCGATTCACTCAAATCTTCAAAGTCTGTGTGAATTAATTTTGATGTATCACTAATATTTTGATGATCAACAGTTTTATGAATTTGATTAGGCTTTTCAACAGGCCTACTAAGATGTTTTACTACACTACTATCTTCTTCTTTTAAATTCTGATTTTTTTCTATTAGAGTGTCCTTGAATCTTGAATCACTATCAGTAAATATTTCTTCAATACTTAAAGTTTCAGTGACCGTTTGAGTATTATCTAATGTTGCCTCTTCTATTATACTAGTAGTTTTCTGATTTCCTTTAATTTCTTCTAGAAATTTTTCAATTTGCAACTCAATATCTGTATCTGCGTTTATCATAGAAGAGAAATCAGTATTTTCTAGTACAGACTTCAATTTAGACACAGTGATAGATAATTCAGTTTGTCTGGGTGTAATTTCAATCTGTTTTGATATACCAGCTAAATTAGTAAAATCTCTTTCAGTCTGATCTAGTCTTGTAACGTGTCTAGGTGTATTTGCAACACTTCCGGGCAAATTCGTCAAATCTATAGTATCTAAGAACACAAATGATTCAGGTAAATCTGGACTGCAGTCAGATATATCAGTCTGTGTTTTGACATTTCTTGGGTGAACAGTTTTTGATGTACCTGGAAGGCTTGTTACATTTGAAATTGAATAAATAGGAATTTTGCTAACTATAATAGGTTCAGTGGCTCCAGGTAATTTATCTAGCTCAACATCTGCCACATTTGAAAATTCTGGTGATATATTTGAAATAAGTACATCACATATTTGACTACTTTTTTCTTCCATTGATGAGATCAAATTAGGCTGCAAGTCAATATTAGATTTAGTTTCGTTTAAAAACACCTTTTTGTCAGGCAAGAATGTTGGCATCACATTTTCAGATAATTGTACTAAATCCATGAAATCTTTATTACAATCTTGGCTTAAACTTGGAATATTTGGTTGAATGTCTGTTTCTAATACTTTAATACTAACACTAGGTTCTAATTCAGGTACTATATTAGCAGTATCTACACTGCCTTTTTCTAATGCTATATGTACTATATCAGTTATATTAGTTTTCTTTATAGTATTTATGTCTTTCTGAGGTAATTCTCTAGGTAAAGAGTCAAACACAGGATATTCATCATCTATTGAAAAATCTTCTTCCTCGGGGGCATATGCATGTTCTATGAGATCATTTTTAATAACAACTATTTCCATATCAGTTTGTTTTTCAACAACTTTGTCAACTGTTTCATTTTTACTATTGTCTATATTTTCTAGATCTTTACTATCCTCAATATATATCACAGGCATCATAAATGTTTTTACCCCTTTGGAGGGATGCGGCGTGTTCCCTGGACTTAATTCGTGTGAAGTCGATCCTACGTGTGTATGATCAGATACCTTTTTGACCAAATCTGTTGAAACAATACTTTCAGCTTTTGGTGGATAAATAAAATCTTCATATATATCATGTGTTTTATTTCTTTCGTCAATAATTTTAAAGACATCTTCACTATCAGACCTAACTTGATTTTGTGCATGTTTTTGACAAAATGTTCTAGTATATTCTAGATTTGGTAAGTCTTCATCATAATCTTTCTCAAAATCATCTGTTTGTATACAAACATCCATCACAATGTCATTTTGAGATCCTTTAACAGTCGTCAATGATCTTTTACTTGGTGAAATTTCACTACTTTTAGAAATCAAATCAATAGCTGTTTCACAACTAACGTTTTGATGCAAATCATTTGTTTCTATACTTCTTTCTGTTTGATGAGATTCATCATTAGCCGCGCTTTTAATATGATTACAATCATCATCAGTACATGTAGCTACGCCTTTCATGTAAGGGTCATTGGTCACTCCAGTGATTTCACTGCCACTTTGAACAGGAATATTTCCCATTATAATATTACCAACAACATAGGTAGATTCATTTCCAACTTCGGAATTGTCATCTTTCCGAACTTTGCTTTGATTAGACGTGTCAATACTGACACTTGAATTATCAGTAACATTAAACAGGTCACGTATAGACGGCCTTTTGGTTTCCGTCAAAGACGTCAACGACACAGTATTATCAGCTGTATTATCATATAGCTCTAAAGACTTGAATAAGTCTGATACAGATTTTAAATTTGGATGTGATATCAAAACTTCATTTTCACTCTCCCTTCTTGATAGTTTGATTTCACTTTTAGGAGTTTTACATTTACTGTCAGGGTTTCTGATACATGATTTTAATTTACTTTTAGCTATAGGTGTATGTATAGAATTAACAGAACTTACTTTCAAATCACTAGATTCTCGTGTGTCCTCAATAACATTTTCAGAAGCTTTGATTTTACTATCTACTGGTGTTATAATTGCCGATATAGGATATTTTGCTTTATTGCTAGAAATCATATCACTATGTGATGATATATTTGTATTATCAACTATTTCTTTTTCAGTCTCTGTAACATTACTTGCTGAGAATTTCTTCTTATCTCTACTACATTCACCTTTTTCAACGGGACTTACCCGAAACCTTTTATCACTTTTACTAACTTTAAACCTATTGTTTTGTTTTGAATCTTGAACTTTAACTGCACTAACAGAGGAATTTGCACTTTGAGTTTGTTTATCACTTGAATCTTTACTAACACTTCGAGAGTCTTTTGAAATACTTTGAGTGTCTTTAACAACACTTTGACAGCCTTTAGTAACACTTTGTAAGTCTTTACTGGCACTTTCTAAAGAAACTATATTATCACTTTTAACGTCACTATATTTACCAGTATGAACACTTAAAGCATTTTCTTTAGCTACCCCAATATTACTTTGAATTTTTAACATTCCTGATGTAACACTTTTAACATTTTCTTCATAATCGTCACCTGGAGTATCAGACCCACTACTAGGCACTGGGCTTGGGGAGGGGTTATAGATTTTATCATAATTTCTTGTCACAGAGAACCTTGATAAAGATTTCCTAGGCTCACTAGCTGGATGTATCTGGATCTGAGGTGGTTCTGCAACCTAAAAAAAATACAAATTATATACTATTTCTTTTTTATCAATATATCAATTTTGTTGCTATAACCATATGTTACTCAGTCATTAAATTTCATGAAAGATTACTTCTCATTACAAATTCAGTTTAGCTAGAGGGCTATTCATTTAATTTTGGGTTGATTTTGAAATGATGTGGTGATTTCGATAAAGAGCATTTTTGTGCTATACAAGTATCATTATACCACTGGCATCGTTCATATCATGAATGTTGCCAATTTGAGGTAAAAAAAGGCTTAAACAACATAGCATTGTGACGTTGAATTCCAAATATCCCTTGTTACCTCCTTGATAATTGTATTATGGCTGATATTGATCAGCTATAATAATTTAAATCAGTACATAATAGTAATATATAGAAATAAAGATACATACCTACAGAATAATTATTTATTTATTAATTTATCTCCATGCAGGGGTGTAGTAAGAATACTCCGCGGCCGGTGCCAGCCTGTCGTAAAAGGCGACAAAACAACCCTAGCTACGTGGCATGGCAAGCTCGTGTAGATAGCAACCACCCTTAGTCAATAAGAATGCCGCCATAATAATCCTGTGTTGTGTTCCGGCATTATTGACACTGGTTCCTGTACCCGTATACGGACAGCAGCGTGGTCGCGGTGCCCCTAGCTTCGCGAACATCTATAGGCGACGATAATTGCTTATTATTAAGTGGGCTGTCAGCCTAACTGCTGTTACTCAATAATAAAAAAAATAACCTAATAGTTGTAACCGTAGGTCAGGCCATTATGCCATTACAAGAGCAAGAAACTAGAAGCTGTTTTTACTTTAATAGTGTCCTTCAATAGCTAATTTAATATTTTATAAAATGCTTTAACATTTAAATTCTCCTCACAAAATTAACGGTAAATGACTGTATAGAACGACAAAGGAGATAGATATGGCTTTATAGCCATAGCCCATTTGGGAAAGGCTGATGTCCAGCAGTGGACTGCATTTTCTCGATATTTATAAATAAATAAATATATAGGGATATTTCACACGACGCCATCTAGTCCCAAAATAATGTGCATTGCACTTGTATTATGGATACTAGACTAGATATACTACATATATACTTTTCTTTTGTAAATAAATACATATTACACAATTTTACGCCAGTAGATTATTGCATTGATATTTTTATTTGTACACCCACCTGAACTACTTTGAACCTGGAAGGCGTGGGGCAGTATGTCGGTCGAGTGGGGGTTGATGGGCTCGAACTGTCTGTAGAAGAATCCCTTTCGGGGGTTACACGTGTCACCTGTAATAAATTAATTTAAAACTGATACTTGTATTTTTGCATACTACCAACTTACAAAGAAATAAAGAAAAAGTATTTAATTGGTGATTTACAGCTATAAGTATTTAAACATTATTATAGTAAACAATTTAACAAACAATTTCCAAATTTATTAGACAGCAATAATTATCAAATTATTGCTGTCACAGAATGACGTTTGCTTCGGAACACGAAAGAAATTGAGTCGTTTAGTGATATAACTGTTGATTTTATTAAAGATTATATAATAAAAAAAATAAAAAAAATGATTTTTTCTTTTCATTATTTTTAAATACATGCATACAATTGAAAAATGTGTGACGTCACATTAAGTTTAAATAAAGAGTTTATTAACGAGTGCAAGAACGAGAGTGCGTGCAAAAATGTAAATGCAACTCACCGAGAAGCGCGAGTGATGCTGCAGGGGCACGGGGCTGCCGGCGGGCGAAGGCGCCGGCGACGGCAGCGGGGAGCGCAGTCGCGACCAGCGCCGCTCCTCTTCGCCGCTCAGCGGTGTCTGGATACAAGTTATTTAAATTATTGTTTTTATCATTAACACTTTTTAATTTTTTTTATTGCTGTAGGACAGCAGACAGGTTGACTGCCCGCTTAGAATTTCGCAGTTACCGTCGCCTATGTGTGTTCGCAATGCCAGTGGCATCGCGAACACGCTGCTGTCCTATAAGGGTACAGGAACTTGGCTCACTAATGCCGGAACACAACACAAGGTTATTATGGCGGCATACTTAAGACCAAAGGTGGTCGCCATCCAGACGGGCTTGAGGCGCTACCGCGTAGCTAGGTTGGGTTGTTTTGTCGCCTTTTACTACAGGCCGACCCCGGCCGCATAGGTTAGTATTCTTTCTCCGCCCCTGCACGGATAATTTAATTTTTAGACTTATATAATCCGACCTTATCGCTTAAAGCGACCTCTTCCAGGCAACCCGAGATTGGACCTTCGAGAAGGACATTTGGCTACTATTTGTTGCGAAAATATTTATTTTCGACAGAACATCGTTTGCCGGGTCACCTAGTATACAAATCATATAACTTAAATGTAAAAAAAATTTGCTGTATGATATTCCGAATTTACATGACGATAACTGTCGTCATGTCTATTGCAGTATACTTCGTGTATGACGAAATATTTCTTCATACCCGGTTAACAGGTTAATACAAACAACAGGTAGCTTGAACAGGTGATATAAAGTGTCTCCCCACGACCCTGGAAACTGCTACCGACCTTGACCAAGCACGTAGTGTTGCAAGTGAGACTGATCTTCCTGTGAACGCGACGCTCGGGGGAGGTGGCGTCCGGCTCGTTGCGGCGGCACAGCGCGCGTATCTCGCGCGTCAAACGCGCCACCGTCGACTGTTCCACGTCTTCAGAGGGTGGGGACTCCTGGAAAATTGAGACCGATTATTAAAAAAAAAGGCAGCCACCTGGTGGTAGCTCAACTCGGAGACCAATCCAGCGTGGCTCCAAAACTCCAAAGCTCCAGTGCAGGAGCGGAGTAAGAATACTGAACCCTGCGGCCGGGGTTGGTCTGTCGTAAAAGGCGACAAAACAACCCTAGCTATCTGGTAAGACCCCGAGCCCGTCTAGATTGTGGGGTGATTTACGAGTCTTTACGTTACCCGACCCACATTTAGTGGAAAATGCAATAACACTAAAGACAGAAATTAAACAAAGAAATTTCGAAAGATACACTGTGTTATCAATAGTTACAATAGTTAAAGTTACGACAATAGAGCAGAAAGTAGGTTACAATACGACTTAACGGCTTTCGCGATTGTCGGTTTCTTGGCGGGCGCGCGGCCGGTCACGAGGCGAGCGCGCAGCCTTCCGTCGTGAGCGCTCGGATGAGCTCCCTCAGACAGCAAAGGGTGATGCCTTCGCGCCTAACGGTATTTTCTATGATGGCGAGCGGTGTGAACCGATGCGCGCCACAAGATCACAACCACCCTTGATGTTAAGTATACCATAACAACCTCGTGTTGTGTTCCGGCAACGGTAACTGCTTACTATTAAGTGGTCCTGTGAGCTGTTCCTCAGCAATAAAAAAAAATGTACCGATGGTGAAGAAAACCTGCATACAAAGATCACCCGTATCTATAACCCGACAATAAGACTTGGACAAGCGTGGTGGGTATACTGTCCGTCCCAGCAGTGAGACGCTATGGGATGTTATTATTATAATAAAAAAAAACATGCGGGGGGCAGTCTTTGGGGATTGCCGATTGAAGTGAAAACTAAGTAACCCGTGAATTGTATCGTCGAGCAATTAGATTATTATTTTAGCTGTTTAATATTAAGTGTTTACAATCAAGGATTAAAGTTAAATAATTTTTTTATTGCTGTGGGACAGTAGACAGGCTGACGGCCCGCTTAGAATTTAGCAGTTACCGCCGCCTATGGGTGTTTGCAACGCCAGTGGCAGTCACGAATGCTGGAACACAACGTAAGGTTATCATGGGGGCATAAGACCAAAGGTGGTCGCCATCCAGACGGGCTTAGGGCCCTACCTCGTAGCTGGGGTGGGTTGTTTTGTAGCCTTTTACGACAGGCCGACCCCGGTCGCAGAGGTTAGTATTCTTTCTCCGCCCCTGCACAGATAATCTTACTTCTACATAATCTTAATTGCACGTAAGGAACTTCGTCCCTTTTTTTTTGCACAATTTTTTATTTTATTTATTATTCATTCATTTTATTTCGTATCCATACTACGTAACCTATTTCTGTCAATTTTTTAACCATATTGTTACCATCCGCTAAAAAGACCCCACCCCCGCTCCCTCTAGTTTTCACGTAGTAAATCATAAATACGGTTTTTGCATACAGAAAGAGATAAAATATTTATCATACAATATTAGTCTTAATAAATGCCGCGTGACGCCAAAAATGCACGCATACCATAGTTAAACATAAAACTAAACACCAAATCCGCCATATTTGAATATAGCTCGAAAAAGCGCGATATTGCTTAAACAGGATATTGAATACGGAACAATACCCCCCCCCCCTCCCCCTCCCGCTGAAACCTACATCCTCCATAAAAAGAACTCACCGCCGGATCATCCAGGTCGATTTGAGTCAAAGTGGTGTTCTCCGTCATGGCATTCAATATCGCCTGGAGGCCAGAACTGCCCAGTCTATTGTCGCGAAGGTCCAACCTCTGGAAATTAAAAAAAATATAATAATAACAAACATACTGGGACAATTCACACTGCGCAGGGGCGGAAGTAATAATACTAACTCCTGCGGCCTGTCGTAAAAGGCCACAAAACAACCCTAACTGACTTATAGCGCACCAACTCCGTCCAAATGGCTACCACCTTTGGTCTATAAATCGTCATAATAATCCCTTGTGTTCCGGCATTAGTGACCCAGGTTCCTGTACCCCTATGAAACAGCAGCGTGTTCGCGTTGCTTCTAGCGTTGCAAACATCCATACGCGTCGGTAATTGCTCACTATTAAGTGCGCCGTGCCTGTCTACTATTCCTCAGCAATAAAATAGACGCAATCCGTTTATCCGTGCAGGAGCGGAGAAAGAATACTCGCAAAAGGCGACAAAACAACCCGCCCTAGCTTCGTGGCAGGGCCCCCCGTCTGGATGGCGACCGCCTTTGGTCTTAAGTATGCCGCCATAATAACTTTGTGCTATGTTCCGGCATTAGTGACCCAAGTTCCTGTACCCTTATGGGACAGCAGCGTGTTCGCGATGCCACTGACGTTAGGCGACGGTAACTGCTAAATTCTAAGTGGGCCGTCAGCCTGTATGCTGTCCTACAGCAATAAAAAAAACTCTTTTTTATCTCTTCCCTTTTATCTCTTCTCAATCAACCACCACTTCTATCTTTCATCATTTATCCACTATTTTTCTATCTTGACCATATTTTCTCTCACTATGTGGGGACGGTACATGTCCTTGTAGTAACAGTAAGTTACTAAACTATGGACGCGGAGCAGGAAGAATTTCGTACAATGACCTCTTTACCTACTGACAGTGGTCACAAACATTTTTGTATTAAGCGCGGTTTACATAAAGTGTTTGAAAGAGAAAAAAATTTATTAAATTATTAAATAAATTATTTTTATTAAAATAAATTATTTATTTAGATTTTATATTATAACAGTTATAGAAACCGAGTTACAATTACTACGAGGCATGCCTTTTAAGTTTTGTCGTTTGAAGAAATAACACAACTAAAACCTTATAGTACTTTTTATTGTTTTTCAAAGTGTATTAAGCTACACGGTGAATACCGTGTAGCTTAATACACTTTTCCATTCGCTCAAACCAGTTATTATAACATTTATTCTCTCTAAAGTGGCGGTATTCAAAATTGCTTTACAATTGTTTACAATCCCTCAGGACGGCGGTCATTGCTCTGTGCGAGCGACGACTCATTATATTTACGCGAAAGTGACAGAGACAGGTAATAACAGGTCATTGTACGAAATTCTTCCTGCTCCGCGTCCGGACTTTAGTCGATGTTAATCGATATAACCATATTTAGTCTATGGCATTATGGATTATTAGCAGTATGAACTGCTAATAATCTGTGGTTGTATCAGTACAACACTATTAATAGACTCGGACCACGACCACCAACAACGTTACACACCTCCGTCAGCCATCATTTCAACATTCAAACCCTTTCTGGCCATACCATCTTACCTTTCCCTCCTTCTGTAACCATCCACTCCCATTTTTCCTGAAAAAAAATCTTAACCGACTCAACCTCACCTGTAAAGTTTTATCGTGTCGGATGAGATCAGCGATGGCCCTGGCCGCTTCGGGGCCGAGCCTGGCGGCCTGCAGGCCGAGGGAGATCAGCCGCCCGGAGCCCTGCAGCGCGCGGACCGTGTCCCCGCCCAGCGCGTTGCGGCCCACATTCAACACGCAGAGCGACTGCGACGATCGCTGCAAATGGTTGACGATGCCGTGTAAGAGTGACAGATACACCACCGACCATTAGGAAAACCGCTAATAATACGCTGCCGACATGACAGCGATTTCAAGTTTTGTTCGAATACGAATTTCCGCCTGCTTTCTTTGTGATAATTTTTTTTTTCAGTTTCTTTGAAATAAGTTCCTAGTTGTTATGCATTGTTGGAGAACTTAGAAAACGGTTATGTTTTTAAAATAATCTTCAAGCCAAGTTTCGTAACTTTTTTTAAGGCATTTCAATGGAAAAAAATCTCAAAAAAATACTGAAATAATATCGTTTTAATTTCGGCACCAGATGTCAGCGACTCTAAATTTTCCTCAATTTTCGATGGCACTACCGATAGCATCCGATCACTAGAAGATTGAATGCAACAACAACTACTACGACCAACGACCGAATGTTACCAAATCGACCACCAAAGAAAACGACAACAACGACCTCTTTAACTATTATTAAAACGAACAAACAACTGAAATAAAACTAACGCTGCAGATGAAACTCGTTTATTAAAAACATAAGTGACCCCAGGTAAATGACATTAATGAAACTATAGCGCGATTCAAAAATGTACAGCGCCATCTAGCGCGCTCGAATGTTGAACTAATTTAGCCTGTGTAATCATTCAACTCACCAGATAATGTTTGGTGTTAGGATCTTATTAGACACTCGCATTTATAAATTTGGACCGATAATAATTGTTTTAATATTAATAAATAACCAGTGTTTAATCGTTTTTTTTATAAATCAGAAGAAAAACTGAGATTTAAATTGAAACTTTTTATTAAACAATTTTTTGATGTTGCATTTTTGAATTATTTTGAAAAAGCTAAAAAAAAAACATGTTAACTCAAAAATGGTTCACTTTTGCATAATGCATATGGGTGTTTAAATTATCGCAAATAGTCACGCCTATCACCTCCAAACGGGAATACGTCGAATTACAAGACAAGTTAATTTTTTATTATAAATTATAGCCTATGTGTTATTCTGATGTATAAGCTATATTATTGTAAAGTTTCATTAAAATCCACTCAATAGTTTTTGCGTGAAAGGGTAACTAACAACATACATTTCGCGTTTATAATATTGGTAAGGTAAGTATATCATGATTTGTTTTCCGCGAAGGGGCAGAGCTAGGTAGGGCTCCGAGGCCGTCTGGATGGCAACCACCCGTGGTCTACAAGTATGCCGCCATAATGACCTTATATTGTGTTCCGGCACCAGTGACTCCAGCCCTCAAATCCCCTAGACTCCATCCAACGGCGCCGCGCAGTTCGTCTCACAGACGGTCTAGACACGCTTGGCCTTTGGGGAGATTTTGCGTCTCTGCGCATTCTACCGTCTGTACAAGGGGCAGTGTGCTGAGAGACTGCTTAGAACGGCGTCTTCATGGTCCACCTACCACCGCACTGTCCGCCACTCTTTTTTCTTGTACGAAACGATTCTCGAGTACGTTCATATAGCGTACTCTCTCTCCAGATTTGAATTAACTTCCATCTGAGTTTTCCCCATTACAGGACGATATGCTATTTTTTTTTTTCAAAAAGAGGTTATAAAATTTCTTAAGAGGCCGACAGCGCGTTGATTGGGTGGCCCACTACACTGTCTTCTGAACTCCAGCTATAAAGAAGAAGAAAAAGTGTCACTGGTTCCACTACCCCTATGGGAACAGTAGCGTCGCAAACATCCATAGACGACGGTAAGTAATTACTATTGAGTGGGCCGTCAAGCCTGTCGTCCGCCGTTCCACGACAATGATAAAGATAATCTCACCAACGCTTTACTGAGATGCTGCGCACAATTCCTGGTGAGCTGATTGTTCCACAACACCAAGAACGCCAGTCCGCGCGTCTCGTGGCCACCGGTCACTGAAAAAATATATCCATACTAATATTAAAATTTTAGTCATGCTGTCAACATGACATTGACGCTGCCCGATGACGGCCGGATAACTTGGATAAGCTGATCGTGACGGGCAAGGTGGAAGGTAAGCGACCCCGTGGCCGATCACCTACCCACTGGTGTGACCAGGTAACCGTCCTCAATGGACTCCCAATAGCAACCGCTATTCGGGAAGCCGAGGACCGGACGAAGTGGAAACAGCTTACGAGACACGCCCTACGGTTGATTTTCAAGGACACGACCTTGAGTCATTAAGAATTCGATCAAGGAGAATTCTAGTTTAAAAGATTAAAAAATAATCTTTGATAATTAATGTAACTAAAACATTAGAAAATTATTCTAACCTAAGAATAAAATTACTGACGAGAAAATTAATGTGACTGTTCTAAAAGGGTTTCTCCCACAGGGTTGGGATGTCTTTGCCGTCCGTAGTCGATGTCGAGTCGTCTGAGACAACAACAGCCTTAACACACAAAAAAAAACACAAAGCATAATGAGGCTGCTAGAACCAGAGTGGCCTAACTTTTGAATTTTAGCAACTTTTTACCTATATGCATTTTCATAATTTAAAATATATCATAATCTTGACAATAGATGGCAGCGCGAATCCATTTCGGTTTATGTTTTAAAATCGACTGAAATGAAAGTGACACAATGGCCTGATTTTTACAGTCAGGCTACTTTTACGCTGCCCATTGAATACACGAAGCCTATCAAGTACTTGTGAAGTTTTAATTCGAAGACCGTTTGGGTCTCATCATCGTGAAGACAACAACTGTGACGTCACATTTTTAAAACACTACGGACGTCTCTGCTTATATATCTAATATATAAAATTCTCGTGTCACAGTTTTCGTTGCCATACTCCTCCGAAACGGCTTGACCGATTCTCATGAAATTTTGTGAGCATATTGAGTAGGTCTGAGAATCGGCCAACATCTATTTTTCGTCCCCCTAAATATTAGGGGTGACCCACCCCAAAATTTTTTTTTTAATTTTTTGACATATTATTATTTATATGGCAGAACAACGTTTGCCGGGTCAGCTAGTCTAATATATAAAATTCTCGTGTCACAGTTTTCGTTGCCATACTCCTCCGAAACGGCTTGACCGATTCTCATGAAATTTTGTGAGCATATTGAGTAGGTCTGAGAATCGGCCAACATCTATTTTTCATCCCCCTAAATATTAGGGGTGACCCACCCCCAAAATTTTTTTTTTAATTTTTTGACATTTTATTATTTATATGGCAGAACAACGTTTGCCGGGTCAGCTAGTCTAATATATAAAATTCTCGTGTCACAGTTTTCGTTGCCATACTCCTCCGAAACGGCTTGACCGATTTTGATGAAATTTTTTGTGCTTATCCGGTATCTATGAGAATCGGCCAACATCTATTTTTCATCCCCCTAAATGTTAGGGGTGACCCACCCCCAAATTTTTTTTTTAATTTTTTGACATTTTATTATTTATATGGCAGAACAACGTTTGCCGGGTCAGCTAGTATATATGTATATATAAAAATAAATAAATATATTGAGACATTTCACACAACGCCATCTAGTCCAAAAATAAGTTGCATAGCACTTGTATAATGGGTAGGTGGTATTGTCTCGTAGACAACTGATATACTACATTTATATACTTTTTTTGTAAATAAATACATAATTATAATACATAAACACCCAGACGAGAGACGGGAATCGAACCCGTGACCTCCGCAAGCGTACCGAAGTGCTTTATCCGTTACGCCACCGAGGTCGTTAAATATATATAATAATATACTGGATAAATTCTAAGTTTTATTTCTTAGACACTTGGCTCTTATTTAAATGAAAAAAATTGCATTATCTTAATTTAAGAAAATAAAGTTATTAAAATTTTAAAAAATATACGTTTTCTTGCCGCGGAGAAGTGGGGCAAACGATGTAGTATGCGCATGCGTACGAAAACTTCTCACATTTTTTCGATATACTTTTATGTCATTCGTCAGCGAAGCGGGCGGGAGTTTATAAATACATAATTACATAGTTGATAATTAATAATTATCGAAGTCATTTTGTATTTTCTTTTAAATCTATACAAATATATAAAATTGGAGGGTATGTTTGTAATATTAAAATAACCGCTTTTTACTAAGTGCATTCGGACGTATACACGATACATATACCAAAACCACATTTTTTACAATATTTGTCTGTTTGTTCCGGCTAATCTCTGAAATGGCTGCACCGATTTTGACAGGACTTTCACTGGCAGATAGCTGATGTAACAAGGAGTTTTTATTTTAGAAAAAAAAAATAGTTTTTGTTAAAAATGATAAGTTTCGGATATTTTAAATTCCAATTTAAGTTGGCCTCAGATTTATGTCATCAATCATATGAAATAGGGTTTAACTTAGGCTGGACTTTATAGGTTCGAACGCACGTATTCCGGAGGAGCATGGCGTGACAGTTGCATTTGATAATACTGACTGTTTGCATATTTCATTTATATTTTCGGGTTCATAGGGTCTGTAATCCAAAATAAACCATAAGACATATCCAAAAAATGACTGACTAAAGTCACTATTCCACGCGGACGGAGTCGCGAGCACAGCTAGTTAAGAATATAATGTAGAAGATAGATGAGATACGCACATGGACAGTTGTGCGGCGACATCGGCGAGGTGGCGACAGATGGCGGTGTCTGCGCCGCTTGCTCCAACAGCGCCTCCGCCAAGTGGCCCGCTCCGGCGTCCTGCAGTGTTTTGTTAAGGCGTCACGGCTACCCAACTTCATTACACAGTAAGGGACAACATTTTCAAATAGCCCAAGAGCCCAGGACGGCCAGACCTTTGTCATTTTATAAAAGCTGAAAGTTTTCTATATACAGGTAAAAACGACCAGCGACTATGGAGTTCGGGTTGTGGTTACTTGGGCAGTTAACAGGCAGTAAAGGTGCATAAAATAGGACCTTAAATTCGTTAAAGGATAAAGCTCAATTTTGTTATATTTCTTTGGGATTCATCAAAATCATTATATTTTTTTTTTATATTTCGTTCATGACGATCCAAACCATATTAAAAAAAATTGTCAGTTACTGTGTTTTCAAATTGGACAGAGCTAGTCAGTTCAATTCAGACGCAGTGCAGCTAGGTCGTGCTTAAATAAATGACCTTCCGCCCCCCCCCCCTCACGTTAGCACTGCGCGTTAAAAAACTAAATGCCGGCAACCACCACCACTTTGATCGAGGTCCGAATGCATACTCGTTAATAACACACACATTTTCTTCGTGCAGGGGCTGAATGAGAATACTAACCCCTGCGGCCGGTGGCGGCCTATCGTACAAGGCGACAAAACAACCCTAGCTACGTGATAGAGCCCCAAGCCCGTCTGGATGGCAATCACCTTTGGTCTTAAATATGCCGTCATAATAACCTTGTGTTGTGGGCAGCAGCGTCTTTGCGGTGCCCCTGACGTTGCAAAATCCATAGGCGACGGTAACTGCTTGCCATGTATTAAATGGGCCGTCAGTCTGTCTGCTGTTCCTCAACAATAAAAAAAGGAACTGAGCGACAATACTGACCCCTGTTGGCGGTTAGTAAAATACCACAATACAAAACTAGGTACCTAGTAAAGCTCCTGCCTTGATAGCAACCACCTTGATCTAAACATGCCGTTATAATAACCTCGTGTATCGACATTGTGAGTCAGGTTCCAGTTTCCGTACGGAGCAGCGTGATAACGTCCCTGGCGTCACAAACATGCATACGCGACGGCAACCGTTTAATAGTGTAACGGTTTACAACAGGAATTTAATGCTAGGACAATATCGAGTATCTATCCATTTAAGTATGTTTTCTTTGCATTCCTTCTTATTTTTTTTTATTTAAATATTATTTTCATATATTAGGAAGAATAGAGAAAGAAGTATGATAAGAGTTAAACTGAGTGACAGGATAAGAAATAGTGAGATAAGGAAACGTTGTGGCCTGAAAGAAGATGTAGTGACAAAAATTGAGAAAGGTATATGCTGGATGGTTTGGCCATGTCGAGAGAATGAATGATGAACGATTTACGAAAAAAGTGTATAAGGCTAATGTGAGAATGAATGTGTTGGAAGGGGTAGACCTAGGCGGACGTTTCGAGACCAGAACAGGGACGTCTTGAAATAAAGGCCAGGTCAAGAGTAGGTACCCTAAACCGAAGGGCATGTAAGGCATGTATGAAGGGAATAATGAAAGTGAATGAAGCGAAACAAGTATATAAGGATCGTAACAAGTGTAAAGAAGTGGTCTCTGCCTACCCCTACGGGAAAGAGGCGTGATTAAATATGTATGTATGTAATAGAGGAAAGGAAGGTAAAAAGGAAAGGTGTTCTTCTAAACACTGACCTGTATCTGATTATTGGACAAATCCAAGAGATGTATGTTCGTGTTGAGCCGCAATAGGGAGGCGAGCTGGGCCGCGTCCGACACGGTCAAGTTGTTGTCGCCGAGTCTCAACTCGCGGACCGAGCTATTCGACTTTAATGCTATCACTGGAAAGGGGATTTAACGCACTTAGAATGAACAGATCGTCAAAACGCCTGCGGATGACAAATTCGTTTTTTTTTATTAATATTATTGCTGTAGGACAGCAGACAAGCTGACGGCCCACTTAGAGTTTAGGAGTTTTAGAACTTGGGTCACTAATGCCGGAACACAACACAAAGTTATTATGGCGACCCAGACGGGCTTGGGTATCACGTAGTTAAGTAGCCTTTTACGACAGGCCGACCCCGGCCGCCGCGGTCAGTATTTTTTTTTTCCGCCCCTGCACGGATAGATCGATTCCAGAAATCTGGATGTTTATAATATGTATTAATTTACAAAAAATAAAATCTATTCAGTAGTTTTGCGTGAGATTTTTTTTATTGCTGTAGGACAGCAGACAGGCTGACGACGGCCAGCTTATAATTTAGCAGTTACCCCATTTGCAAAGTCAGTGGCATCGCGAACACGCTGCTGTCCCATAAGAATACAGGAACTTGGGTCACTAATGCCGGAACACAACACAAGGTTATTATGGCGGCATACTTAAGACCAAAGGTGGTCGCCATCCAGACGGGTTTCAGGCCGTACCACGTAGCTAGGGTGGGTTGTTTTGTCGCCTTTTACGACAGGCCAACCCCGGCCGCAGAAGATAGTATTCTTTCTCCGCCTCTGCACGGATAAAGAGTATCAAACATCCATAATACATACAAACTTTCGCGTTTATAATATTAGTAAGTATACAGGGACAATTTAAATCTAATCTAAAGAGCCATCTAGTCACAAAGTAGTTTAGCATTTGTTAGAAAACGAATACATTAAATATATACTTTTCATTTGTAAATAAATACATATTATAAACATAAACACCCAGACGCGAGAACGAGAATCGAATAATAATATAAATAATCTAAAATATAACAAATAATCGAAATAAGTCGATTGTTTCCTTACAAAATTGACTTAAAACCTAAAGTCAAACCTTCCAGTAGAAAATTCAAATTTTTTGATGTCGCCCTCCAAGTTCGACTTATATTTATTTTATTAAATTTAATTTTACAATGCCATTACAGTCAACAACCAAATCGACAATGCAATTTATTGATACAAACTTAAATAGACGAACTTATACATTGTAATGCATATCCCGTGAATTCCCCCAAAGAACATGTAAATACGAGGCATGCCTTTTAAGTTTTGTCATTTGAAGAAAAAACACAACTAGAACCTTATAGTACTTTTTATTGTTTTTCAAAGTATTCATCACGTAGCTTTATACACTTTTCCATTCGCTCAAACTAATTATTATAACATTTATTTTACTCTAAAGTGAGGGTGTTCAAAATGGCTGACTTGAAAGCGTCGACTGCTTCTTCACCGGACTGGAACCTTTGACCACGAAGACTTTTCTTAATTTTAGGAAATGTAAAGAAATCGTTAGGGCTCAGATCAGGACTGTATGGAGGATGGTCAAGAATTTCTACTTTTTCCTGCTTCAAATACTCAATCGCTTGACGAGCGCTATGTGAGCTTGCGTTGTCGTGGTGCAGGATGATGCGTCGCTTTGAGTTAGATTTTCGAAGTTCGGCGATGACTTGTGGTAAAAAAACTGTGGTATACCACTCTGCGTTAACCGTTCTACGATCTTCAAGTGCAATATTCGCAACATGACCGGTTTTTCCAACGAACGTGGCCACCATCTTCTTTGCAGTGCTTCGAGAACGAACAACTTTTGTCAGATTTGGCTCGTCTTGAAAGACCCAGATTGTAGATTGTTATTTGGAATCAGGATCGCAGGCATAGATCCAAGATTCTTCACCACTGATGATGTCGTAGACGTGATTTGACTGTCCTCGGTTGAACCTTTGCAGAGTTTTCTTACACCGTCTGACGCGGGTCGCCTTGTAATCGTCAGAAAGCAGATGCGGTATCCAACGGCAAACTAGCTTTCTCACACCAAGCGCTTCATGCAAGATCTTCTGAATTGTTGTCCCTGAGATGCCTAATAGAGCCTCTATCTCTCGATATGTCACATGACGATCTTCGAGACTTAGTTGTCTCACAGCAATGATGTTATCTTCAGTGAAGGCGGATTTTGGGCGTCCTTCGCGAGATTTGTCACTAACACTAGTATGTCCACGCTGGAATCCGCAGACATGGGGCTTCATCACTGAACACAGATGTTAGCTCTTCAAAACACTGAAGCCGTGTCAGGCCTCTTCTAAAGTTGTAGAAAATTATTGCACGAACATTTTCCTTAGAAAGATTCAAAATTGCCGGGAAATATGGAAACGACAGAACTTAAAAGGCATGCCAGTATGTCCAAATCTGGCGAGTCCTCGCAGATTAAGTTTAAAATGTGCAGAGCCCTAGTTAAGGGCGCTTGGAAAACACACGTTGTTTTATTGGCTGGCAAAGCAAATAATACGCCGTTTTAATCGTATATCCTATATCTTTATTAGGAGCAATTCTTGTGTATATATATATATATATACAAGAATTGCTCCTAATAAAGATATAGGATATACGATTAATCGAACTAGCTAGGAATCATTTCTAGAAAATGTCAAAAGGTGGCGTTTGAGTAGTCCCAATTTAAACTGAAAAATGACTCTTCCTGGCATCTATCGGCGAATAATAATACTATTTTTTTTTAAATTGCTTTAACGACACAACAACACTAAAGCTATTCCAGCAGATCGCGTTGTTAAGTAACAAGAAGTCAATGAGTGTTTGATTTGAGGTTAGACTCAGAAAATCAATTGTTAATTTCCAAAAAACACAATTTATAAAAAAAATTACCGAGCAAAGCTCGGTCATCCGGGTATAGTTATTATAATAGGAACATAAAAATTAATACACATTAAGACATTGGGTTTAAAAATTAGACCTCTCAATAATCTGAATATGTAATTGACTAAGTGAAGATACCATACCCAACTTACGTAGGTTTTACTGTATACGAGTATATATTATATAAACGTACCTAAACACAACAAGGGCTCCCCACACAGCAGAGCCCTCTGCAGGCAAAGCGACCTAAGCCGGCACGTGTGCGGCCTCAACGCTCGCGCCAGCACCGGCGCGTGCGACGCCTCCAGATCACCCTCGGTGATCTCCAATTCCGATAACTCCGCACTCTACGAAATAATATACCAAATATAGCTGATGTTCAGAAGACAGGGGCGGAGAGAGAATTATAAGCTCTGCGGCCGGGGTCGGCCTGTCGTACAAGGCGACAAAACCACCCACCCTAGGATACGTAATAACCTTGTGTTGTGTTCCGACATTAGTGACCCAAGTTCCTGTACCCTTATGCGAGAGCAGCGTGTTCGAGATGCCACTGGCGTTGTAAACACTCATAGGTGACGGTAACTGCTAAATTCTAAGCGGGCCGTCAGCCTGTCTGCTGTCCTACAGCAATAAAAAAAAAGACAGACAAACGGTGCACCCGATAGCAGATGACCTATGCACGTTTGCAACACCAATATTGACAACGCGGTACAAAAATACCGCCTACTGTGTCAGAAGTAGTGTTTAAATTGTGTTCCGATAAATACTTAGCCTTCACGTGAATAACAAAAATTTTGGAATAGTGGCGATTTATTTCTCAACATTATCTCCTTTGAGTTCGATATACTTGACCCGGCGATGCGCCAACTTTTTTAACCCGCCTGAAAAAACGTTTTCTGAACGTCTGCAAAGTAGGCCTCCGAGGCGGCGGTAATCACCACATTCGACTCAAATTTCTGCCCGGCGAGTGACCTTTTCAAATTTGGAAACAAAAAGAAGTCGCACGGGGCCAATTCCAGAGAATACGGTAGATGGAGCAGCAGTTCGTAGTATAATTCTACCAATTTGGCCGTGCCGACGGCGGAGGTGTGAGCCGGTGCGTAGGTTATGATGGAAGAATACTTTTTTCTTCGCCAAATGGTGCCGTTTTTTCTGCAAATTGGGCGTCGTATCGGACCATAGAGCCCTGTGACTATTTCGCCCTTCTCCATCAGGAAGTCGATGTAGAATCCATTTGAATCCCAGAAAACGGTGGCTATCACCTTTCCGGTCGATAGGACAGTCTACGTCTTCTTCGGAGCACACTCGGCGGGTGAAGTCCACTGTTTAGACTGTTCCTTGGTCTTTGTTGTATACCAGTATATCCATGTTTCGTCGACGGTCACGAAACGACACAGAAACTCCTTCGCATTATGCTTAAACATCGTCAAACACTGCTCTGAAACAGTCTCACCGTTGCGCTTGTTGTCCGGAGTGAGCAAACGCGGTACCCATCGCATCGACAGCTTTCTCATGCCCAATACTTCAAGCAGGATATGACCCACGCAGTCTTTTGAGATGCCAACTGTCTCAGCTATCTCGCGCACCTTCAGTCGGCGGTCTGCCAATACGAGATCGTGGATTTTGTCACGTTATTCTCCGTGGTAGCCGTTTTCGGGGCGTGGCTCATCAAAAACGAAGTGTGACCACGCTGATACTGTTAAAAACAATTATTGACGGTCGCCATCGAAAGAGAAGAGTCGAGTCAGTGTACACAGCATCCAAGCGCTCTTGGATTTTGCTGCGGGATTTCTCTTCCAAAAACAAGAATCGAATCACCGACAGATATTGTTGTTTTTCCATTTGTCTCAAATCCGCGGACAGGCTCGCTTCCACACGCGGTCAAAACAAAACTATGCATTCGATTCAGCTGAAATTTTTACAGTAGCTGTCTACGAGAATGTAGTACGCAATAAAAAAAATGTTCTTGCGATAGTGGTGTTATCGGGTGGTGAGGCTAAGTATTTTCGGACCACCCTCATAATTATCATTTGCCTACCCTAAATTTTAATTATAATTAAATTTATTCACTGTGCGTCTTTGACCAATTAATAATAATTATTCAATAATAATGACAATTCTTTATATACCTTTTTAATCATCCGCGAAGCCGCCTGCCAGCCCCTGATGCCGAAGTGCCTCGGCCCACTGATGCAAACGACGTTCGCACTCTCGTAGTACTCAATCATGTCGAACAGCGCCTCCTGGAAATTAACATTTTCTAAAAGAAATTATACGGAAACATGATTGATGAACGCATTGCTTGACGACGAGTCTTCAAAATACTACAAATTATAACTTATTATTATTTATTTTTAAATTAAAAAATATGTATGTTTAGGCGGCCGTTTTATAAGCCACGCCCATTGTCACATTTCTTCTCTTGAAATCGTGAAATCCCGGTTTCAACCTAAACTTCTGCTTCGGTGTCCGGTATTCGCTTTTCAACTCTTGCACTCCACTTCGAACGGTCTTCGGCATCCCTTGTAGTGAGTTCATTGGCACGCATAATTACCCTTGAAGACGTCAAACCGACAGTTTTTGTGTCTACCCTCTCCTTTTTTGTACACCGGGGAAAAATAGTAAGCCTCCACCGGCCTTCCCCCGGAGTGTGGGATTACCTCCCGAGGAGGACGCCTGCTCCTCTCGGACGGACCGGAAGCAGAACGCCGACATGTATTCCCCGTATAAGTCCTCCCCACATAGCGATAGACGAAGACCGTTAACGGTTACTAGCAGAGTTAGCAACGCACCGTGCATCATGGGATACCCACCGCTCCCTCGTCATCGATGAGCGCGTGGTCCACCTCCAACCTCCTGAACTGTACCCTTCGCAGAAGGGACTCCAGAGCATCCACCGCCGCGGCACCGCACAGGCAACACTCCGCCAGCGACAGCCGCGGCGCTCTCGTGCCGCCGCCGATCGAATTCTCCGGGAGCTCCTGCGAGTAGGTACGTTTAAACAAATATACTGTGACAATTCACATAGCGCCATCTAGTCCCAAAATAGAAATGTCCTTATGTTATGGATACTAGACAACTAATATACACCTTATACAGGGTGACTTTGACAAACCCGTCCTAATTTTTTTTACGCACTAAACATCATTTAAGGAACCCATTTTTGCAAAAAAAATTGTATGTCAAATTTTCACCATAAAATATTTCATATAGGATCATTAATTCAATCGTACAGAATAAGCATATGGTGCAAACAGCGTACGTTAACCTGTTATTACCTGTCTCTGTCACACCCGCGTAAATGAGTAGTGCGTATTCGTTCGCCCGGTTCAATGCCGCCATCCTCGGCCTTTTACTAGGTTAGATGGAGAGGTCATCGACACTCTAGCGCCGTATTATGTAAATTGCGAGTTCTTTTAATGACTTTGTGATGCTGATTACTCAACATTTTTGTACTATGTGATACAAAACTAAAATACATGTTTCTCATAACTTTTACTAAAGATTCTTCTGTGTGAATTTGGACGGGTTTGTCAGTCACCCTGTATAATTTCTGGGAAACCCGTGACCTCCGCAGGCGTTCCGACGAGGTATAAGTTACTACGATACATCAAAGGAGGTTTAAAACTCATAATCTAAGAAAAACTTAATTAAGCCAACTCCATACATTCTCAGCCTTATCCTACGTTATGTGTGGTCAGCACAACATGTTCTCTCCTTCCACTTTTCTCTATTAGCCGTCGTCATCTCAACATTCACACCTTTTTTCGCCATATCATCTTTGGTCTACGCATCCACTTTCCTTATCTATCAGTTTCCTTGTCACATTATATTGCCGGGTTGCCTGGAAGAGTTCGCTCTGTAGCGATAAGGCCGCCCATTGTAAGTCAAGTACATATTGATTGTGTAAATAAGTTTCATTGTGTTTATATAATTGGTTTACAATAAAGTGTTATCTATCTATCTATATTCTTCTCTACGCATTATATGGCCATACCTTTTTTTTTGTCTCGGGGAAAATCCACTCTTGACGGGTTCCCCCGGCCTGGGGGGACCGAGGGATATGTGGGACACTAAAAAACCCCGCTGTTCTCCTATCGCCTAGGCCCGGGCCTACGGATATATGGCCTGCCGATCTCATGGCCCGGGCCGGCGCCGGCCCGCCCTTTGTCGTAAGGCGGGCCCCTTCTAAAGTGTTAGCGCCAGGGGGTCAGGCTTACGTCCCCCCGGCGCTCTCCTGTAATAACTATAGGAGTTGAGGGGGGCCGCGGAACAGCACGCAGCCCTCACCCTCGCGCCAATGGTGCGGGCGGCGGGTCCTCCCCCGAGGGGCCGCCCGCGGCCGCATTTCACGGCGGCCGGAGGTCGTTAGTTGCCCTCCGGCGCCGCCGACGTGGCCTGCGTTGGCGGGAGCGGAGTGTGGTGGTCGACTCCCGCTCCCGCTCCGCCGCCTCCTTTGCGGACATGACTGTCTCGCAGAAGGAGGCGACGGCCGTCCATCCAGGATCACCCCCGACCATGGACAGAACCAGGGCCGGGAGCGACAGGTCAAAGCCACGCCGATTTGGGCAAAGAGGGCGCGGCGCTCCTTGCGCCACGCAGGGCACACGGCGACAGTGTGGTCCACCGTGTCCTCCTCGTCGCCCGCGCCACAGTGGTGGCACCCCGACGTCATCTCCCGCCCTATGCGACACAGGTACCTCCCGAAGCAACCGTGCCCCCTAACCTATTACTTTTCAGCTTCTCAATCACTGGCGCTACTTTCAAACATCCCCTGATAACCTATATTCATTTTTAATTTTATCCATTTTTGTAACTCCACTCATCCACCTTAACATTCGCATCTCTGTTGCATGCAATAACCTTTCATCCATACAATATGACAGGTCTTATTACGGTCTTAAATATTTTATATATTATATCGTCATATCATGACTAATCTGTTAATTTACAGCTTCTCAATCACCGGCGCTATTTTCAAACTTCCTCTGATCGAATGTCAATTTAAAAAAAATGTTTATACATTGAAAAATCTAGAATCTACTAGTTACCCGTATTTGCTGTAAGACAGTGTCAATGGGGGGTGTGTTGTGACGTCGGCACGACTCGAGGTACTCTGCGGCGAGCTGCGCACGCGTCGTCGATGGGACTGCAACAAAATATATAACAACTAGCTGACCCGGCAAACGTTGTTCTGCCATATTATAAATAATAAAATGTCAAAAAAATTAAAAAAAAATTTTTGGGGGTGGGTCACCCCTAACATTTAGGGGGATGAAAAATAGATGTTGGCCGATTCTCATAGATACCGGATAAGCACAAAAAATCACTAACTCAATTTAGTTATCTGCCTACTGCCTACCCCCTAAGAACGATGGCGTGATTATTTATAGCCTATGACCATTTCTAGGTTATCATCTATCACCATACCAAATTTCATCAAAATCCGTTCAGCCGTTTAGGCGTGAAAGAGGAACAGACAGACAGACAGACAGACAGACAGACAGACAGTTACTTTCGCATTTATAATATTAGTATGGATTAAGAAACCTTTTTTTAAGACAGTTTCCTGCACTTAATCAATACTTGTATTATTTCTTTAAACATATGCAGTGACGCTTATTTGAGCAGGGGCGGAATAAGAATTCTAACTCCTGCGGTCTGTCGTAAAAGGTGACAAAACAACCACCCTTGGTCTATACATATGTATTCCACCGTAATAATCTTGTGTTATGTGCCGGCATCAGTGACCCAAGACGCAAACGTCCATAAGCGACGGTAACTGCCTAAACTGGGTCGTTAGCCTGTCTGCTGTTCCGCAGCAGTAAAAAAAATGTAATATACGAACACGAACCCAGCCTGGAGCAAATAATTTGCAGATGATATCAATATCTTATCCTACGTGATAATGGAATCTATAGACAAGATTGTGCAAAACCTCTTAACATACCATAAATATTGCATGAGAGTACATTAGTCTTTAACAGACAGACGCGTCACCTGTTAAGTTGCTCTCGCTGTGGAACCAGCGGACAGGCTAACGGTCCACTTAATAGCAGGCAGTCACCGTTGCCTATAGGTGTTTGCGATGCTGCAATTAACGCTGCCGTCAGCATAGGGGAACTGGAACCTGGGTCACTACCGAGTGATCCAGGTTCCAGTAGATTAATTAACAAGCAAGTTGACAGAGATGCCTCCTAAAGTAATTGATGTGAAGTCGAAACTTCTATGCTATTACCGTCGGCCATGGATTGCGACGCCGCGCCGTGAGCCCCGTTAAAGCAACCTACCTAATCCTACCAGCATAGGGCAACTGCAACCTGGGTCACTTATGAACACAACACAAGGTTATTATAGCGGTATATTTGGAGACAAGTTAGGCATCGAGATGGGTTTGGAACCCTACCACCTAGAATTGTTTGATCACCTTATACGAGAGCCAAAGAGGTCTAAATTCTCATTCCGCCCCTGCACGGAGGAACATGCCTGTCGGATAAACCTACTACTGAAAAATCAAAATCAACAACGGGACACATCAACAAAGTGCAAAAAACTATTTAAACCCTTTAAAAGTTGTTTAAATAAAGGATTCTCTCTGCATATACATATAGGTATGCCATTTATAATCTCGAAAAATCCCTCCCTCACGTTCGACCTTAACCGCCAACAGCTAATCTGCAATGAGCTCACTCTGAAATCTTATAAATAACACCTTCAACGCGTGAATACGATACAGAGGTGCAAGATCATAGAGCCGCGCGCAAATTAGTGACTATTTTCTCCGTGCATCTAGCGTCGCAAACATCAATAGGCGACGGTAACTGTTTCTTGTTAAATGGACCGTCAGCATGACTGCTGCTCCTCATCAATAAAAAAACATACGGGGCATCTTTGGGAACTGCCGATAGAAGTGAAAACTAAGTAACTTGTGAATTGTATCGTCGAGCTATTAGATTATTACTTTCAGTTTATAAAGAAGTGTTTACGATCAAGCATTAAAGTTTAAATTGTTCATTAACACTTCTTTACAAACAAAAAATTGTTCACCCAAAAAGTGCTCCACGTGCCTAAAGTTGAGAGTTGAAGTGTCACTTCTGCCGTATATGAATTGCTTTTTTTTGTTTATTTTACGTTTCAAAGAACATTCTAATTTATGTAGTAGTTTTAATTCTTGTTTCCGTTAAAATTGGATTTCGATACAAGTATTGTCGATCAGATACGGGCTGGCACGCTTCCCGAAATATTTTTTTATGGGCCAATATGCATAATTTTCTCATTCTTCATTTATATTTTTTTTTATTGCTGTAGGACAGCAAACAGGCTGACGGCTCGCTTAGAATTTAGCAGTTACCGTCGCCTTTGAGTGTTTGGACCGTCAGTGGCATCGCGAACACGCTGCTGTATACAATATTTTTATTGCTGAAGAATAAAAGACAGGCTGACGGCCCACTTAACACTTTATCGACAGCTAGCTTATTTATCAGCTTTCGGTTGCCAACGCTTATCGACCGCTAGTCTTGAATAATATCGAATGTATGTATGTACTGAATGTTAGTTTATAAGGCCCTAAAATAAATGCAAAATAAAGTATAAATGTCAATAAAATTACATTCCTTTCAAACAAAAGGAAAAAGGACAACATAATGACGGGTACTGGGAGTAAATGCGTGCGCGACTAAGCCAGTACTTGGAAAGGGGCAGACTCAAAAACGACCAGTCGATAAAGTGTTAATAAGTAAGCCGTTACCGTCGCCTATGGATGTTTGAAACGCTAGGGGCAACGCATACACGCTGCTGTTTCATACGGGTACATGAACCTGGATCACTAATGCCGGAACAACACAAGGATACTATGGCGGCATAATTGTAAACCAAGGGCCATCCAGACGACCTTGGGGCCCTACTACGTAGCTAGGGTTGTTTTGTTGCCTACTACAACAGGCCGATCCCGTCCGCAGAGATTAGTATTCTTACTCCGCCCGTGCACGGAGAAAACTTGGCATAAAAGCGGAAGTGATTATCAAATGCCACCTCTGTTTGATATTTATTCGTGTATTAGTTACGAGTTGAAAACAACTTCACGGTAAATGTCAGTTTACGTCACTCATTCTTTTGTTTACATTAATAATAATTACAATGAGGCCAAACAAAGATTTATCTAAAAACAATTCTTCTTGAACGTTTCTTTGTCAACATATTCAGGGATATTTGCCGAAGCTCACACTGACGGCTATAGTGCCATGCTAAGGAAAAAAAGCGCTTCCATGCTGCAGCGCTTGCGGGGCAGCACCAACAGCCTCCAGAATATTGCTGCAAGGTTTGACTGCCCTATTAAACGGCAGTGGATTAGGGTAGTCATAGGATTAGAAAAAAAAATGTAATTAATTAATTTAAAACTACTAACAATCCTAGCCTACAGTTAAGAATTTTGTAACTAACCCACCAACAATCTATGGATGGATGACATTGTCCGAAATAAAAAATTATGATGATTATTATTATTATTATTTATTTATTTATTTTCTTTTCTAGTTATTTACATTTTTCTATATAATTACATTTCATTTTATAAAATATTAATATTATTAAAATACTTTATTTTAGAAAATGATACTTACAAATAAATTAAATTAAAAAATATAAAAAACTGTCCGTCGCTGGGAGCGAGGCTAAGGGCCCAAGCTACCGGTGGTTAGGGCTCCAGAGACAGGAATCTCCTCACTATGCGTGCCGTGCTTAGGAGAACCGCCTTCTGTATCCGACCCTTCACCCATTTACCTAGCGAAAGCCTCTCTAGGTGTTTATCGAAGCTCTTCGCTATAAGCCCGTTCACTGACACCACTATCGGTACGATGCTCGTTGATTCCATGTGCCACATGGCGGTAACCTCGTGAGCGAGATCTAAATATTATTATTATATCTGTATGATCTGAGATAGTAGACAGTGAATATAGAACAAGAAGAGATCGCGACAGCGGGCCGGCGTAATGGATATAAAGAAAAATTTAATTTAAAATATTAATTCCAATACATATATCTAAATGATACTAGATGGCAGCACTGTCTATGAACTTTTATGTAATGTCATTGTCACTAAGTCTTCTTGCTATGTTCTGTATATTTAAGTGAATGAAATAAGTTTTCCATATATAGTTTAAAGTATTATTCTCGTTTAGAAACCCTTAAACCAATACGGCGTCAGTCGGGGCCGCGGCTAATTTGTTGCTGTTGTGTGCTCGACACTTAAATCGTGTGAAGGAATTTTAATGGGTGATGATGAATAAATGTAAATAAATTTAACGTGTACGCCAGCGACGTGTTTCCCCCAGCCCAGGGAAGAGGACTCAATGGCGCATCGAACGGGGAGTCTCACACGACCCCGCCGCCCGATCCCACGCGACCGGATCTGCGTCACGCATTTCCAGCTCCCAAAGAACCTAAGGGACCCCAGGAGGGGCGGAGTAAGAATACAGAACCCTGCGGCCGAGAGCAGTCTGTTGTAAAAAGCGACAAAACAATCCTAGCTAGGTGGTAGGGCTCCAAGTCCACCTGGATGGTAAGCATCTCTGGTGTTTAGGTGGTAAGGTAAAACCCCGTCTGGAAGGCCAATACATGACCTCAAAATATGCGGCCATAATAACCATCTGTTGTTATAAATGACCCAGGTTCGAGTACCCCTAACCGGAGAGCCACGCTCGCAGTGTTTCCAGAGTTGCAAACATCCATAGGCGATGGTAACTGTTAAGTGGGCCTGTCTGCTGTTCCTCAGCAATTTTTAGTAGTTTTTAGTTTGTCAATCACTGGCCCTACTTTCAAACTTCCTCTCACCCATACCAATTTTGATGACTTACGGTTTAAAGATCATCTTAGCGATGAATCCCGGTGGCAGCCCAAACTTTCGCTTCGGCACCCGGGGTCCGCTTTCCGACTTTTTCTTCTCCACTTATCACGATCTTCGGCATCTCTGGTGGTCAAACCATTGGCACGCATATCAACCCCTACGACGTCAAGCCAACATTTTTTGTGTCTACCCCTCCTGCTGGGGCCCGGCGGAGGCGGCATGGCCAGACATTTGTTCTCCACGTAAAGAGCCGGTTGCCGTAAAACGTGGCCATACCAGCGAAGGCGACACTCCTGCAATTTATCCGCAATGTTACGGGCATGAAAGCTGCCGCGAAACCGAGGGTTCCTAACGTGGTCCTTTCACGTTACTCCACACATCCACCCCATCATATTCATGTCCGTGACCCGCAGTGCCAGCTTGTGTCGCTCCAGCACCGGCCACGCTTCACATCCGTATAAAAGGACTGGCCTAATGATGGTCTTATAGACCTGTCCCTTCAATTTAACCGGTATTTTAAGGTCACAGATGACACCAGCCACCCCACGCCATGTGACCCACGCGGCAGCAATGCGTGCCTTAACATCAGAGTCAATGTCACCAGACACGTGATATACAGATCCCGGGTATTTCACCTGTTCCGTGCGCTTGACTGTGTCGCCGCCTATGCGCACGGGTGTGGGATCTATGTGGAGTTACAGGCCAAGTACTCAGTCTTCGCCACGTTGAATTTCAGAGATAGATTTATGAATATATGAGAAATTACTCTGAATATAGCTACAAGTTTCCACGGAAACTTGAGATACAGTGATCAGCGAACTTCATCATGTCGCTTTTTGGCTGTCATGTCCATGTGCGTGTACATTGTAAAATTTTCCTTCCATAATATTTTTTTCGAAACGCGCCAAAAGTATACGACGACCTCTGTGGCGTAGCTGATTACGCACGTCGGTGACACGGGTTCGATTCCCGTCTCGCGTCTGGGTGTTTATGTATATGTAAAACAAATAAATTCGATATTTGCACAACTATAAAATACACACACACCCACATACATGCATACACACACACACACACGTAAACATATCAATCCTTTATTATTTATTTTGTAAATCATATCTTTGTTATTATTGTAAAGTCTAGTGAAGAGCGGAACCTTTTGACACAGGTATTATATACTTACTAAAAGGTTCCCACCACCCATGTATTCTTATTGTAAACAAAGTTTAATAAAGATTTATTATTATTATGTAATATGTATTTATTTTCAACAAAAAAAGTATATCTATGACAAGGGCCATGCTACTTACTTCGGGATTCGATGACGCTGTGTGAATTGTCACAATATTTTAATTGATTAATTTCAAAAAGAAGTGTACGTGTAAGTGTATGTGTAAGAATAATGCATAACATGATATGAAAAACATAAAGCTTTCATGAAGCTCCGCTCCGAATGACATCATCCACTTTATTATTCACAAGAGTGGTTACGATCGAATGGAAACCGATAGAAAAATATGCAGATCGGCAGGTTTATATGATAAATCACAGGAGTATCGTTGGTATGGTCACGGCTACTTACGTTAGGAACAAATGTATATAGCTATGCCGCCTCCGCTGGGCCGCCGGGCCCCGGCAGGAGAGGTACACCTGAAAAGTGCTGGCTTAACGTCGAAAGAGCCATGATATGCGTGCCAATGGACCCACTACCAGGGAAAAGCTTAATATCAGACTCCAGAACGGGATGGGGTGCTTCGAAGAATAAATAAATAAATACGAACAAGAGTTTATGGAATAAACGTCGGCCTCCGCAAGGTCACGGCGGCATTCCTCCATCCGCTGATAAAATAAATAGGCGCAGCGCATATGGACGGACGACCGTCGCAATATCATATTCTGGGGACGGTCAAGAATTACAAAACGCAATTTTTGGAAATTACCGCGCCGTAACGTTTTTCTGTACAATACCGTTCCCAAAAATTATACAACACCCAAGTAACTATTTTTACATAAGTCACATTTATGCTGCAGTGCAATCATTTAAGTTAGATTATAAAAAAAAACTTAAGAAATTATTAATAAGCTTGGTATTACTCGAATAAAACCCCGTCTTACGAATTTTCGATCAGGTCAACATTATAAAATAAATACTGACATAAAATTACTGGAGCAAAACTCCGACTTACGTCTTACGAATTCTTACGATCAGAACACGCGACCTGACGCGAGTTTAACATTTTTTAGCCACCACAAAAAAAGTGCACAACGCCGCTAAAGAAGTTTTCACTTCAAAAATGATGTACATTACAATCGGGGGATTTCCCATGAAACGTAAACGAAAAGTTGGCAAGAACTTGGGAGATTTATGTGTGTATGTGTAGTTATGTACGCACGTAAGAGTTATACGACGACCTCGGTGGCGTAACGGATAACGCACTTCGGTACGCTTGCGGAGGTCGGAGGGTGTTTATGTATAATACATATGTATTTATTTACAAAAAAAAAAGTATATAAGTAGTATATCAGTTGTCTAGGGCCCATAATACAAGTGCTACTTAGTTTGGGACTAGATGACGCTGTGTGAATTGTCACAAAATATTATTATTATTATTATACATACTCGTTTGGCGTAACAGAACAAAATAGCTAATGATTTCATCCCGTATGCTACAACTCTTCGTTTGTAAAAGGAATAATTAAATAAAAATATTATATACCGACAATTAACCTGAAAATAATAACCATATTAAATGCACTTAAAATAGTTTATACCATTTTATACTAGGCAGTCATGTCCGCAAAGGAGGCGGCGGAGCGGGAGCGGGAGTCCACCACCACACTCCCCTCCCGTCAACTCAGGCTACGTCGTCGGTGCCGGAGGGCGAGCAATGACCTCCGGCCGCCGTAGAAAGCGGCGGCGGGCAGCCCCTCGGGGGAGGATCCGCCGCTCGCACTATTGCCGCGAGGGAGAGGGCCGCGTGCTGTTCCGGGGCCCCCCTCAACTCCTACAATACAGGAGAGCGCCGCAGGGACGAAACCCTGACCCCCTGGCGCTAACACTTCAGAAGAGGCCCGCCTTGAGACATAGGGCGGGCCGGCGCCGGCCCGGGCCACGAGATCGGCAGGCCATATATCCATGGGCCCGGGCGTAGGCGATAGGAGAACAGCGGGGTTTTTTAGTGGGTAGTCGAAGGGCCAATCATCTTTCCCGGAGTCCCACATATCCCACGGTCCCCCCGAGACGGGGGAATCCGTCAAGAGAGGTTTTTTCCCCGAGATCAAAAAAAAAAAGATGTCAACATTGACGTTTTACATCGCGTAATAGTTTCCAAAGTGTGTTTCATATTACACTTTTTAGATTTATGATTATTTGGGAGACTACTGTGATTTATAGTTACGAGTTTTCGCGGAACTATTATAATAATTTAATAATAAATATTACAACACCGGACACCTGAAAGACTGAGTTGATAATTTTTTTCCACACGTCCCATAAGAAGTATAACATCAAAAAGAAGTTACGTAACGCGTTATTCGAATCTATCCTATGCAATGTTTTGACTCTCCCCCCCCCCCCCCACCTCTAAACTACATTACGTAATACTTGAACGCAGGGAGTGTTTGGGAGCTCTATTGTATATATACGTTCTTGGAAAGCAAATATAGGGCCAAGTTTTTTCCTGTACTTCTCCACATAAACTTTAAATGTAACAAAATTTCAAACAACCCTCCATCTACGCAACTTTCGTAAAAAAAGAGAAATCTTTAGCTTTACGTATGTATTAATAGTTTAAAGGTTATAACACGACACTTAACGCACTGAGCATTTTTCGGCGTTATAGAGAGTGGTTGTTAAATGAAGAGAAATAATTAAATAAAAATAATTATTTTACTATTCTATAAAATGATGTATGTTTTTACTAATATAGTACATTTTACACCTGAACATTATTCATACAAATAACAACACTCAGTGCGTATAGCCTGTTCTCTTCGTCTGATGTTTTTTGCTGCTCCAATATTTTAATTGTATTTTATTATGTATTCTACTTATATCTTGAGACACTACCGGACCAACTTGACTATATAAAAAGGATTTTCCTAATAGTTTCGCTGCATCAAGTGCTTGTTTGATGCTTGGTATAAGGACAATATCGTTTATTTCATCTTCTTCATACACTTGTTGTTTCTCAGTGTTTATAATGCCGTATTGCTATTGTTAAATAGAGTGATCGTGACGCCATATACTGTGTATTATTGTATAGAAAACAAGGTAAAAGTCAAGCAATTATACGACGTTTTAAAGAGTTTGTCGTTAAATCGAATGACGTTATAAAGAATACCTATAGGTTACAAATATTTAATTCACGTATGCGATAGGCCTAACATTGTTTACATGATACAATTTTATTGCGCTGATAACGATATTCCAACAGTCCATTTATTATGTCTGTTTTTTTTTATTCGGAGTCACTATCTGAAATTGTTTTTTTCTAAGTTTTATAGCGGCATATAAAACATCGATTATCCGCCGCAAATACATGGATAGGTATACTATCTAGAAATAAATATTAGTATGTCATTTGCCTGGTGTAGGGTTGCCAACCCCAAATTTAAAAAACTAGGATATGAAGTTAGAAAAACCAGGACAATTTAGTTTAAAAACAGGACGCAGTAATAGAGTTGCAATACTTATATTGATTCGTAGTGAAAGAGGTTTAGTTAGAATTAGTTTTTTTTTACTGGTGCGGAACAGCAGACGGCCCAATTGATAGCAAGCAGTTACTATCGTCTATGTATGTTTGCGACGCTAGGGGCACCACGAACACGCTGCTGTCCCATAGACATACTCAAGATTATTATGGGGGCATAGTTATAAATCAAGGCTAGTAGTCATCCATAGGGGTTTGTGACCCTACCATGTAGCCAGAGTGGCTATGTCGCCTTTTACGATAGGTCGACCCCAGCCACAGAGGTTATTCTTACTCCGCCTCTGCACGGAGAGTATAACAAGTTATTTACAAATATTATTTAATAATAAGTATTTGAATATTAAAAAACAGGATGCTACTTAAAAACTAACCAGGACATCCCAGGACACCACAAAAACTAGGACATATCGTGGGAAAACAGGACGGTTGGCAACCCTAGCCTGGTGTCCATTTTTTTCCTCTCTCGGTATAACCGAATGACCTGTAATAGGCCAGATTGCATTTTATTGCACTAAATGTAATAAAGACACATGTATAATAAGATAATAAAAAATTAAAAGAAAGTACGAAATAAAAAAAGGTAAATAACCGATCGACGGACAAGAAAATGAGAAGAAATAGAAAGATAAAACCTTAAAAAATTTTAAAACAATAACTTGAACAAAAATCTGGCCACGCCAGGAGGAAAGCAGTCCAGAATTTCGGATATGCCGATGTGGTTAACATACGTCGGCCTCACCGTTCTCACCCTACGATGGCCGCCTTCGTGCTGCTTACCGAGAGATGGCCAGCGGCGGCCGCAGCAGCACACCGACTGGAACCCCGGTCGCCACCTTAGCTTCATTTTACTCCGTGCAGGGGCGAAGTAAGAATACTGACAGCTGCGGCCGGTGTCAGTCTGTCAAAAGGGACTAAACAACGCTAGCTACGTGGTAGAGCCTCAAGGACGTCTGGATGGCGACCACCTTTGGTCTTGAGTATGCCGCCATAATAAACTTGTGCTGTGTTCTGGCATCAGTGGCCCGGGTTCCAGTACCCCACCTATGGGATTGCAGTGCATTCGCTTTCTATTAAGCGGGTCGTCAACCTGTCTGCTGCCTAAGCAACGCATGCCACCGTGGAACTCGGGACCTCTAGATTATCGATATAAACACGTGCTATTTCCACAGTCCGGTTAACGCTGGGGCTACATTATGCTACCAGCACGCTATGATGGCCGTTTTGACGTTTATCCCCTCCATGAAGTTTCGTATTAATTAGTAATTACATTTGAAGGAGCAAATTTCTGTTCTTTATTGTCAATAACTGCAATTATTGACAAAAGAACAGCAATTTGATCCTTCAAATGTAATTAATGACTAATTAATACAAAACTTCATGGAGTGGACAAATGTCAAAACGGCCATCATAGCGTGCCGGTATTACTATACCGGCGGGCGAAGATTCGTGTCGCGTTGGCGCGCTAAAAACATCATGTACGGGCATATCAATGTTCTTGTCTACATTAAGGCGGGTTAAGGTTCGTATCGCGTTGACGCAATACATCGTGCCGGGTTGTGTTGTGGTGTGCTGTGTATTCCATATAATACTCTCCGTTTCATACAATTGAATGAACTCCAACACTTTTTCGTTACTCCAATCCATGGTGTACAAGAAAACAAGTACGTTCGTCCCGCATCAGTCTGTACGACACTAAGTGATGTAGGTGTAAGCCACCCAAGCGAATATTGTCGCGACAAATCCCTTTGATACGCGCCAGTTTACCGACAGTGCCTCGATAATACATCGTCTTTGTCCGAATACTACGCGTTGCAACGATCTACTCGGCCATACTCATCGCGTTAACACGAATATTCTTCGCCGTGGCCCGTTAATGTAGACCCAGCATAAGAACAAGTGTAAGGCAAAAAGGTGAATCGTGTAAGGTCGAGATGTCTCATTCACAAACACTGACCGAAATATTGGCACAATGCATACATCGATTCTCGGTACAACAACACTTGTTTTGTTCTTTCGCCACTACACAATAGGGATGGGACGAGTTACAAATTTTTCTCCTTGCAGGGGCGGAGTAAAACTACTGACCCTTACAGCCGGGAGCGGCTTGTCGTAAAAGACGACGAAAAGCTTCGCGGCAGGGCCTCAAGCTCGACTGAGATTAATTGTAATGAATGTTTCATAATCATCTTTATTTATTAAAATGCAGGTCACATGATGTCAGTTTACAAATTTCTTCCCAGTGAATTTTTGCTCTTAGGCGTAATTAACTTTTTCACAATAAACTCTGAAACCTTACATATATTGTCAATTTATATTAATTAAAATGGGGAACATGATCGCCGTCCTCGGACCAGCATTCCAGGCGAAAACATTCGCACAGTTCAAAACATTCTTGAAGACGATCGACGAGTTACGGTATCCGAAATTGCAGAACAGGTGGGAGTTGTCAAATATCATCACAAAGAACCTAAAGTTGCGTAAAGTTTGTGCCAGATGGCATTTGTCCCTCATCTTTTGAACGAAGATCAGAAATTGAGACGTTTGGAGGTCTGTCAAAGGCTTACCAGCAAGGTTTGCGGAAGAAGGTGATGCATTATTGAGTTGTATCGTCACCTGCGACGAGACATAGGTCAACCACTACACTCCAAAATCAAAACAAGCCAGTATGGTGTGGCGGAAAAAAGGGCAGGCAGCTCAAGTGAAAACCAAGAGTCGACTGTCAGCGGGCAAGGTTCCCTCAACAGTGTTTTTTGACCAGCAAGGCATTGTGGTCGCAAGGTTGGTTGAGCTTTAAAACTTTTTCTAGTGTGAGGACCGATAATATAAAATTTATACAGTAAACCTTTTATTGAGCCAGCGCTCTGTGACATAAGTCGACAGTCTACGAGACCCGAGGACGAAACACTACAAAAAAGATTTTAAAGGCGTCTTTTTCTATCAGTGATTTAACTGAACGTATTTTCACCTTTTATTGGGTTGAGGTCACAAGTTACACCAGGGCTTCTTAAACTATGGGTCGCGACCCCAAATGGGGTCGCGTAGCAAAATTCTGCGGTCGCGAGATTTTAATGTCAAATATTTATTTGCGGAATATTTACGATCCAATGTACAAGTGGGATATCTGTGGCTTTAAAAGTACTATGTTACATAGTAATTGTTTTTTTGTGTATTGTATGATATGTAGAACAAAAAAATCTGTAAAACGAAAGTGATTTCACTGTGTGAATGAGAACTGTTGCAATAATTTTTACTTTTCTCAGTAATAGTAAATGATATCGCTATGATTTTTGCTTATTTGTGAGAATATTAGTCTACTTATGTATTGTATTACTTTAATTGTAGGCCTAACTGTATTATTTGCGCATCTGGGACATGTAGTTTATCTAAAATTACGGCTCGCGCCGCCAGTTTTTTGTACAAAATTAAACGGCTGTAAATAAATTATTTTGTATGAAGAGTTGTACTGTCTTATTTTTTAGCCTAATGTATATATTATATAATAATCTTTGTAATTTACAATAAAAAACCCTATGTCATCGATTTAATTTTTGAATTATGATCGTTTAAACACAAGTGGTGCTCAAATACGCGCTACCTCTGTGTTCAGCGTATCGTAATTCTACACCATATGTATATGTATATTGTTACCTAATAAATAAATCATCAAGAAATATTAATTTATTTTTCTTTTATATTTGTATGGGGTCGTCAAGAAACTCGCAATCATAAATGGGGTCGTGAATGACAAAAGTTTAAGAAGCCCTGAGTTACACCAAACACTATACATATATAATAAATGAAATATGTTTTATAATATCGATTTTCGATACTTTGTGTATACTGGACAGCGTTGCCAGACGTCCCGATTTTTACATCAAAATTAAATGTCCCGCGCGAGACAGGTCAGTTCCGCTTTCGGGGATAATTCGTTCGTGTCGTGTGTCCAGCGTGCTGAGGAGGCGCGGGCGAGTGATACAGACAAATGTGAACTGCGCTAGAAAGAGGGAGGGGTGCGTCACAAAATCAGTGCGTGTGACCGCGACATCTTCTGTTTCTCTTTCACTCTTTTCTTATTCCCATTTCTTAGAACGTACGATTACGTACGAAGGAACAACGAATACAATAATTATACGAATACAAAACTTACAATAAGAGAATAATTTTATTATTCTCTTATTGTAAGTTGCAATTTGTAACACTCACTCCTCCGAATATTGTTTGAAACGCCATATTTTTCTAATGAATAAAACATTTTTGATTGATTTGATTGACGAATAAGACTCGAGTATTTAACGATAGGGTAAATCTGATTTTAAATATCATATTTTATTAAAATTAATTTTCAATGCCTATTTTTGTTATCTATTATCACGTAAACGTAATTTGAACTCAAATAAAAAGATAAATATTCAAAAACTTTTGATAATATACGTTTTTTTTTACTATGTCCCGCTTTCGACGAAATAATCCCGCTTTTTTCACTCAAAAAGTTCCAAAATCCCGACGTGGCAAAAAAAATCTGGCAACGCTGATACTGGACATCACTAGCGCGCATTCTCATCAGTTTTGGTGTGTTGCCAAAACGTCGAACGCATTAATAAGACGTACCGAATGTACCAACTTTCGACACTTAGTATAATCTAAAATTTATTTATCGAAACAAGCGTAATGTATATAAACTCGTGGCGGTAGTTCGGGAAATTATTTTATTTGTTTAATTAAATATTAAAACACAGTTCAAGTTCTGATTGCTGGTCGCCTGGTGGTCGAATTTCGCGATGTAGACGCTCACTAAAAACTGATTTTACGAAAATTATACCGATTTTTTTTTAAATTTTTATTTATTATGTTAGAACCAATTTTTCAGGGTTAGTACTCTACAATCGCAAATTCCACCTAGGTGATACAGTTCAAATGACACGCCCTTTTCAAAAACCATACTAATATTATAAATGTGAAAGTAAGTTTGTTTGTTACACTTTCACGCGAAAACTACTTAACCGATCATCATGAAACTTTTTACCCATATTTTTGGAGGTATTTAAAGTAACATAGGATATTTTTATTGAAAAAAAATTTTTTTACGAAGATTTATTTTCGTTTCCCTTTCTCATTTTGTTTCGATTTAATTTTGCCTGTTAATCGCCCAGCGGAGCGGGCATGATCGGCTATAAGTAATTATATAACAATTAAATTATAAAACATCTAAATATAGAAATAATATATACGGAAAATGGGGTTCCTTTGACGCACCATCACAACAAAACTACTGAACATATCGGAATGGGACTACTAAAGGGTCTTCCAACATTGATTTCCGAACTTTGACAGTTGATAACGGCCATCTTGTTGAAGCTACATCTGTCAAATTAGTTGTCATTTATTCACTCTATTTTGCCAAATCACCATGGAAGGATTTAGCATTCAACAACACGTGCAAATAATAGTTTTATCAAAATAGGTGTTCTGTTCGGACAACGTACCGCGCGTTTCGCTCATTTTACGGTCGCCATAATCGTCGCAATAAATTTGAGTTCACTAGTTCAGTAAACGATCGACCAACACCCGTACGTCGACGAAACGCAAGATCTGTCGAAAACATCGCCGCTGTCTGTGAGTGTGCAGGAGAATCCGAGACAGTCGATTTCACGTCGCTCACAAGAAAACGGCATTTCTCAGACCACAACTTGGCGAATTTTGCGTCGTGACATGGGCCTGCACCTGTACAAAATTCAACTGATCCAGGAACTGAAGGTAATCGACCATAGAAAACGACGTGTGTTCGCTGAATGGGCTCTAGAGCAGTTGGCAGCTGACCCTAATTTTCATCGAAAAATCATCTTCAGAGATGAGGCTCATTTCTGGATAAATGGATACGTGAATAAACAAAATTGTCGAATTTGGGACGATACCAATCCACATGAGATCCAAAAGCGTTCAATGCATCCCGAAAACGTCACCGTTCGGTGTGGATTTTGGGCTGGCGGCGTCATCGGTCCATATTTCTTTGAGAACGACGTTGACCGGGCCATCACTGTCAACGACGGGGCTATAGGTCGATGACTACCAACTTCTTTTGACCTGAATTATATGATCTGGACACCAACGACATGTGGTTTCAACAGAACGGCGCTACGTGTCACGCAGCTCATGCCACATTGGATATTCTGCACGAGCGATTTGAGGGCATGCTCATCTCACGTGGAGGTGATGTGAACTGGCCACCAAGATCGTACGATTTGGCCCCGTTAGACTTTTTCTTATGGGGTTTTCTTAACTCGCAAGTATACACCTGCATTCGGCTTGCGGCATGCGTATGCGAATAAGCCGCAAACCAACATAACCCATGCCATCGGTCATATTCAGCCTGATTTATGCGCCACTCATGGAAAATTGGACATTTCGGATGCGCTCCACCCAGAGAAGCCGTGGCGCGGTCGGGTCGGGGGGACTCGGAAATGAATTCCTCGATAAAAAGTATACAATATTATATATATTTTTATTGCTGAGGATCAGCAGATATGCTGACTAATAATAGTAAGAAATTCCTGGCACCTATAAATGTTTGCGACTGTCGTTTTAGGAACTGGAACCTGGGACACTCATGCCGGAACATAAAACGAGGTTACATTTAAAGACCAGTATTGATCGCTATACAAACGGGCTTGGGGTCCTACTACGTGCCTATGGTTGTTTTAGCGCCATTTACGACTGGCCAACACCGGCCGCAGGAGTCAGTATTCTTAATCCGCCTCAGCACGGAGAAAATGTTTAATTATAATTATTTGATTATTAAAAAAATATATATGTACATATGTTTTGTTTCAAAGTGTTTTCACTATTAGTCAGTCATCCGATGCGGCCTTAGTCGGGCGGTTATGATTTTGAACGAATGCCAAAAACTTCAAAATCACCTGGGAATTATCCGCTCGTTCTCGCAGCTCGTTAACGCACCTACCGTGTTAGGGGAGAGCTATCTATCCCATCAAGTTGGTGGGATCTAGCTCATAACGTTAAAACTTGACTTGGGCCCCCATAAAGCGAACGGACATATACCTGCCACGTTTGGTGACCATCCGTTTGTATAGTATATGGGAAGCTAGTAGTTTTTACGAATTTATTGCAAAGAGAAAATTAAAAAGAAAAAATTGACTCTTATTTGTCTTTATTTATAAAACGTTTGCCGCGTGACGCCATAAGTACATGCATATCTATAATTACAAGTAAAAACTAAAGTAACTAAACTAAAAGTAAAAACGCTAAACGCGCCATATACGAATATATCTTGAAAATGCGCGAGATTTAGAGGATATTGACTACGTGACGAAAACTTAAGCCCCCCCCCCCCCCCTTCTTTCCTGTGACCACGCGTAGTATTTTGAAGATTTTTATCCGTGCAGGGGCGGAGAAAGAATACTAACCTCTGCGGCCGGAGTCGGTCTGTCGTAAAAGCCGACAAAACAACCCACCCTAGGTACGTGATAGAGCTGCAAGCCCATCTGGATGGCGACCACCTTTGGTCTTAAGTATGCCGCTATAGTAACTTTTAATTGTGTTCCGGCATTAGTGACCCAAGTTCCTATACCTACCCTTATGGGACAGCAGCGTGTTCGCGATGCCACAGGCGTTGCAAACGTCCATAGGCGACGGTAACTGCGAAATCCTAAGCGGGCCGTCAGCCTGTCTGCTGTCCTACAGCGATAAAAAAAGATAGGGTCCACCACAACGACCCACGACCCTCTTGCGTTAAATATATATTATACTAGCCGTTCCCGCCTGCTTCGCTGGTTGAATAAAAAGAATATGAACTGTTTAAAATTTTGAGGTTATGTTCTGATATACGAAAAATAAAAATCCCAGAACTCTATCGCAGCGCCACCTACGGGGTCCAATGGCGATTCTAAACCATTCTCGAATCCACTTGAACACACACAAAAAATTCCAACAATATCCGTCCAACCGTTTAAGAGTTAACACACGCACATAAGAATTATATACATAAAGATAAAAATATAGAACTATGGGTTTGTAATATTTATGTCGTTGGGAAAAGTTAGCGTGAGCTAATATTGCCACAGGCGCCATCTAGTGTTGTCCAGCATTAAATTCCGTAAAACATGACATCTTATCTGTGGTCTACCGCTCCCTCTGTATCCACTCTCACTAACATTTTACTGGCATCAACTGTGGCATCCGGCTAAATGTGGTACATCCTTTAAGCGGCTGAAAATAGACGAAACAGTCACGACACCGCGCACGTGGCTTCCCCTTTGCGAACAAAGTCAATATCGGTGATGCACTGACGAATCTTGTCACCTGATTGCATGACACACAAAAGGCGGGCTATATACATTTTTTATTGCTCTCACGATGATGGGGAATGTGCTCGGGAAACGAAAACCAGGTAGACGTAAGATGTCTTGGCTCCGTAATATCAGGGAGTGGACAGGAATTAAAACCGTTGAGCAACTGTTCAGATTGGCGCTTGACAAGAGGAGATTCAAGGAGCTGACTGCCAACCTTCAGTGATGGAGAGGCACTTGAAGAGAGAGGTTGCTCTCAAACAGCAGACAGGCTGACGGCCTACTTAATAATATAAGCAGTTGCCGTCGACTATGGATGACCAATGAATACGCTGCTGTCTACATACGAGAACTGGAACTCTATTCTTCTTTTTCCTACCCTTATCTCAGCTTTAAGGTCAGCACAACACGTCCTCCCCTTCCACTCACCTATATTAGTCATGTGAACATTCACATTTTTTTATCATTATTATCTTTTTTTTTTTTGAAAGAAGATGTAGTGACAAAAATTGAGAAAGGTATGCTGAGATGGTTTGGCCATGTCGAGAGAATGAATGAAGAACGATTGACGAAAAAAGTGTATAAGGCGAGTGTGAATGGAAGTGTTGGAAGGGCTAGACCTAGGCGGACGTTTCGAGACCAGATCAGGGACGTCTTGAAAAAAGGCCAGGTCAAGAGTACCCTAAACTGAAGGGCATGTATGAAGGGAATAATGAAAGTGGACGAAGCGAAACAAGTATGTAAGGATCGTAGCAAGTGGAAAGAAGTGGTCTCTGCTTACCCCTACGGGAAAGAGACGTGATTATATGTATGTATGTATGTATCTTTTTTTTTAATGTATTCCAACCTTAAGGTTGTCTGGAAGAAATCGCTTCTTAGGGGACATCCATTAATTACGTAAGCTCAGAACGGGGGGGGGGGGGTCCAATTAAATCTCACCAAATCTCATTTAAACCGAGGGGGGATAATCGAAAATCTCACCTCACCTTCAAAAAATATAAAATATTACAGATATTAAAAAAAAATATGTTTCTATCTGTTTTGTTGAATTTAATTTAAATAAATTAACTATAGTATACCTGAACGGTTTATTATTTTCCCGAACTAAATTTAGTTTAAAATATTTTTAGCGCCAATCTCACATGAGGGGGGGGGGGGGGGTCCAGGCAAATCTTGAAAAATAGCTCACATAATTAATGGATGTCCCCTTAGCAATAAGGCCGCCTATCGTGCACTAGTTATAAGTTTAATATTAAGTTACTTTGCGTGTATATAATATTTGGTGCACAATAAAGAATAATCTATCTATCTATCTTTTACACAATTCATCTTTTCTTTGGTCTATCTCTCCTCCAGGTGAACTGGAACCGAGGTCATTTACGCTGGGACACAACACAAGCTTATTATGTCTGCATATTTAAATCCATTAGTTGGACGCAGAGGGTCAGGAACGAAACCGTGCTTCAGCGCGTTCATATGTTCCGGAAAATGTTGCCGTCTATCAAAAAGCGCAAGATAGAATATCTCGGCCACGTGCTCAGGGACGATAGATACATGCTGCTGCAGTTGATAATGCTGGGCAAGGTGGACGGAAAGAGACGTGCTGGGCGAAGAAAGAAGTCATGGCTCCGGAATATCCGGGAGTGGACCGGTATTGCCTCCGTCGAACAGCTGTTCCGGCTGGCTGCTGATAGAAATGGATACAGGAAGCTAACGGCCAACCTTCAGGATTGAAGAGGCACTGGAAGAAGAAGAAGAAGAATATTTAATGGTGCTACCGGGATCAGTATTCTTACTCCGTTCACGGTGAAAAGTTGGTAAAATACCTTAATTTTATGAGGAGTGCCTACTGATTTTATGAAAAGTTTATTTCACCCACACAAAACCATGGTCATCATAGTAGAGTAAATAATACTATGCTCATAAAACAATCATTGGCAGTAATTATTTTAAATTGAAACCGTTTTAATCGTGCCGCTTTGTAATTACGTACCATGACATATGTAGTACATGGCTTGATGGACCATTTTGGAAGGTCACATTTCGCATGTTACATATACTGGCTGCTTGCATGCATGAATATTATATATACAAAATGAAAAATTTTGTATTTATTGCTTTGGTATATCAGACAACCCATTTATGGATGTTTGCAACGCCAGTTGATGAGTGACAGATGAAAAATGCCCGAATAGAATGAAATAGATGATAAAGATATACTGTGCCGAACCTGATTGGGACAAGGCGTTTTTTTTATTGCTGTAGACCAGCAGACAGGCTGACGGCCCACTTAGAATTTAGCAGCTACTGTCGCCTATGGGTGTTTTACAACGCCAGTGGCATCGCGAACACGCTGCTGTCCCATAAGGGTAAAGAAACTTAGGTCACTAATGCCGTAACACAACACAAGGTTATTATGGCGACATACTTAAGACCAAAGGTGGTCGCCATCCAGACGGGCTTGGGACCCTACCACGTAGGAGGAATAAGCTGATGATGATTATGATGTCCCGACGTACAACCCGCCTCTTGTCCGGACGGACTTCTTTTATGGTTTGCGTCAGAGGGTAATGATTTCAACCCCCCATCCATCTCCCCTGTCAATCCGGGAATGAGAGGGACACGCGTGCTGTTCCGCGTCAGCCTTACGGGGTAGGTGCGGGCGGCTGAGCCTCTACCGAGTGTCCGCCTGCAGCTGCTATTTACGGCATCCGAAGGTTCTGCTAGTTATTTTGGAACTACATGGTGCTATATTAATACTTTCAAAATACATATCTATTTAATACTAGCTGTGCCCGCGACTCCGTCCGCGTGGAATAGTGACCTTATCACTAAGGGGTATGAAAAATAGACGGCCAACAGGCCGATTCTCAGACCTACTCAATATGCTCACAAAATTTCATGAAAATCGGTCAAGCCGTTTCGGAGGAGTACGGGAACACGAGAATTTTATATATAAGATATATTTGTGTACAATAAAAAATATTTTATTGCATGTAACAACCTATTTGTAGTCTTTAACAATTCGACTGATTGATGACGTAGCTTCTTTATCTCTGCAGCAAAATAATATTTAATAATAATTTAATTATACATAACGTACATATATAGTTGGAGTATGTATAAATTGAAAAGCCACCATTGTCACGCAATGTGCGCGGGCGCAGACAGCCGGGCGTCGGCGTTCATAGAATAACAAGTACACAAGATCTTTCATATAAGATTTTATATAGTACCTTACTACTGATAACATCCCGTATACATTAACGTAGCCTTTTTTACATCATGGTTACATACGAATCTTCCGCTTTAGGGGTTTTTTGTTGATGAGATGAATATTTTTATCCGTGCAGGGGCGGAGAAAGAATACTAACCTCTGCGGCCGGGGTCGGCCTGTCGTAAAAGGCGACAAAACAACCCACTCAAGCAACGTGGTAGGACCTCAAGTCCGTCTGTATGGCGACCACCTTTGGTCTTATGTATGCCGCCATAATAACCTTGTGTTCCGGCATTAGAGGCCCAAGTTCCTGTACTCTTATGGGACAGCAGCGTGTTCGCGAGGCCACTAGCGTTGCAAACACCCATAGGCGACGATGGTAACTGTTTAATTCTATCCGGGCCGTCAGCCTGTCTGCTGTACTACAGCAATAAAAAAATATACATATTTTCGATGCAAATAGATGATATAGGATTCCAGTGCAATGCGCGCGTGCGCCCCCTGAGTTGACCATCCAACGTCTGGGCGGAAAATATACTTCCGCGTGAACCTCCGATCCGAGATAATTCACTTTTTGGAGTTTACTCCTTAAGAATCGATTTTCATATATAAGGCGCCCGGCCCGGTATGAGAAAAATGTGAGAGTAAAATCTACTAATGAATAACCTCGTTACGTTTTTGGTGCGCAAGGTAAAAAATACTTTATTTGTTACAACTTAAAGTTGATTTAACATTAAATGTTGTTTAACATATTATGTCTTTTCATTTGTAAGTGACAAGAGTAATTTATTGCTTTGCTCATTTTATATGACGAATGATCGTAAGTATTAGATAATGTTTTGGAGATTTGTGACTTTATTACTAAGTGCCATAGTTGTAATTAGGTTGAACTTAAAACTGTTTTATTTTATATATGTATATTATTTTCATTAATTTGTTAATTTACCCTTTCATATGGTATTAATCTTTTTTCAGTTAAATAAACTCTTTTTGCGTATGTTTAGATAATCGTACTTAAGGAGTAAACTCCAGTCGTGCGTCGGAGCTGACACACACAGTTTTTTTTTTATTGGTGAGGAACAGCAGACTGGCTGGCAGCTCATTTAATGCTCGTGTACCGCGTACACGCTGCTGTCCCATAGGGGTGGGTAAAGGTACGTGGATCACTAATACCGGAACACAAGGTTTATTACGGCGGCATACTTATAGACCAAAGTAGCCATCCAGCCGGGCTTGGGGCCCTACCACGTAGCTAGGGTTGTTTTGTCGCCTTTTACGACAGACCGAGCCCGGCCACAGGGGTTGGTATTCTTACTACGCCCCTGCACGCAGAAAACTACTTTAGGCACTGGCGTTTGAGCTTATTATTGACACAGAGCAAAGCTTTGATCTGCTATATGTAAAGAAGTTAATAAGGGTTTCGTGGTCAAATATTTAACAGAGACTTCAGTGTGACCCTAGATCCGATATGAACCTAATCTAGTATCTCGTAGTATATGAGAAGAACCTCTAGACGATAAAGAAGAAGAAATTGAAAACCGTACTTATGAATTACTACGCGAAAACTAAATCTATCTTCTAATACTGCGGACGGTCACCAAGGGGAGTAAAAAATTATCAAAAATAGGTCACACGGTATATACATACATCTGTATCTTGATACATCCCTATTTTGAACCATCACCTATTGAATTATTTAAATACGCATTTCTTACCAAGTGCGCTCTCTGCGTATTCTATGAACTTCGTATCACGTGATTTCCTAAGAAAATCTATTATGAAATTGTGTGAAGAGATGAGCAATTATTTTCCTTGTTTTTTTAATTAGCGATAAATATTCTCGTTTCCTCTGGACATAAGTCTTTATGACTGGTTCTTGAAAGGATGGAAAGATCTTATCTTATTTCGGGCCCGAGAGTTATCTCGGACACTTCGACCCAATGGGATCTTTTGTGTTCCCCTAGATAGCAATCACTCCTATCCAATCTCATTGAAGATTTGCTTCATGAGCCTAACAATGAGATATGGAGATAGGAGCCTGTAGTCTTCCAGTGTCGGATATCCTACCCTCAAAAGATTCATTCGCCTCCTGGCCAATGCATCGCATGTACACAGTAGGTGTTCCATGCGTTCTGTATGTTCCCCACACAACCTGCACATAGGTGTCGCGGTTAGACCCATCTTCATGAGCATGTTATTGGTTCCAAAGTGCCCAGTAAAGGCCCCAAGCAAGTAGCGTATTTGCCCCCTACTCATGTTCCAGATGGATCCTCGTGCCTTGTACGTGGATCCCGAAAATTTTTTGGAGTGTTCCAGACCGATTCTAGTCAGCCAGTGTTGTTGTTGACTGCGATCTGCAAAATCCCTGAATGTGGCTATCACGAGGCTAGTCGGAATGCCTACACATGGTTCTGGACCCATAAAATTAGTTGAGCCCTCTCTTGCCAGTTCACCTGCCATTTCAAGGATGGAAAGATAGAGAATGTTTATAAAATGCTTTGGGACCTGCTGTGTCTTTATAGTTGAGGTATTGAAGAGAGAAAAAAATTAATGGAGTGGAACAGAAGACAGGCTTACAGCGTATTACCGGTTCCCCTGGTGTCGCAAATATCCATAGGCGACGGTAACTACTTATTAGTGAGCCGTCAGCCTGTCCGCTGCTCCATAGCAATAAATAAATTTTATTATAGTAAAAAAAAAAAACAAAAAACACGATTTTATAGTTAATCTTTATCCGTGCAGAAGCGGAGGAAGAATACTAACCTCTGCGGCCGGGGTCGGCCTGTCGTTAAAGGCAACAAAACAACCCACCCTAGCTACATCTGGATGGCGACCACCTTTGGTCTTACGTACGCCGCCATAATAACCTTGTGTTATGTTCCGGCATTAGTGACCCGAGTTCCTGTACCCTTATGCGACAGCAGCGTGTTCGCGATGCCACTGGCGTTACAAACACCCATAGACGAGGGTAACTGGTAAATTCTAAGCGGGCCGTCAGCCTGTCTGCTGTCCTAAAATAATAATAATAATCAAACTAAAAAGTATAAAATAATTCTTAACATTATTAATGTATCTGTTCTAAAAAGCGTGGAGTGCTTGATTTCAATCGTTATAAATTTTTTTTACTAGTTTCATTCCGATATGCTGTTTAAAAATATCGTACAAGGCACCAACGCTTTTAGAACAGTGACATTGATTTTCTCGTCAGTAATTTTATTCTTATGTTTAGGATAAATTTTTATTTTTAAACTATAATTTATTTGTTGTACTCTATCTTCCGACAGAAGGAAAACAAAACGTTAATTCTGATTATCCATGATAAGGACTATGGGACAAAATTATTAAATTTATGCATTGTCATCAGGTCTGGACAAGTGTGCAAAATTTTTTTGATCGTTCAGTGGGTAAAAATCGAGTCCGAAAATTCCGTTACATAGATACAGATCAAGAATTATCATCTTTATATTAATAAAGCGTGTAAATATATAAATCCGCCGCGTGAACGCCTTGTAAAATATACATATACATATAACAAAATAACAAGGGAGATATTTTTAGATTTGTGTACGACGGGCATTTTCCTATGTTTTCGTGTGAATGAACGTAACCCGCCAGCAATTTGGCAAATTCAACCCTGCCTGTATATTTAGTAGATTTTCATGGAAATTGTTTAGAACGTTCAACGCCATGATTAGCTCCCCAGTGGCACGTGACGGACATTCTTATTTCTTCAATACTTCATAAATACCACACACTTGGTCACAGGGAGGAAGCTTACGTTTATCGTCACATAGCCAATAGAGGGAAATTTCGAGCTTTTTCGACCTGTATTCAAATATATTTTATCCGTGCAGGGGCGGAGAAAGAATACTGACCTCTATGGCCGGGGTCGGCCTGTCGTAAAAGGCAACAAAAAAACCCTAGCTACGTGGTAGGGCCCCAAGCCCGTCTGGAGTGCGACCACCTTTGGTCTTAAGTATGCCGCCATAATAACTTTGCGTTGTGTTCCGGCATTAGTGACCCAAGTTCCTGTACCCTTATGGGAAAGCAGCGTGTTCGCAATGCCACTTGCGTTGCAAACACCCATAGGCGACGACGGTATCATAGTGTATGTACCCTTAGGCCAAAAAAACTGTCTAAACGATACATGCTATCGTGAATTTCGAACCTGTGAGATCGTGATTCGTCTCAAACATACATATTTCTATCATCTCATCTTTAATTAACACAAGAGTGGCAGTATGATTTAATTTTTAACTATGACTCAGTCTGTGTGTCAGAATTCGTGCTATGTTGACTTAATATGGCAAGGTTAATTATCTTTTTTTTTAAATAGACGCGAGACAAGAGGACGTTGACGCAATGGCTCTCGTAACTCGTGAATTCCATGGAAACGATTCCTGTATCGTGTTTGGGTGTTTCGACGTTGTCGAATTTCGACAATACTAATCTCGGTCTTCGATTATGGCTGTTGGAGGCACTAGCACGAAATACTTTCCATTGAGCTAGTTAGTTTCTTGAAATATTTGAATAGAACAACGTTAATCGAGGAAATCAACGCGACGCCTGCGCAGCGTATATTCTGAATGTAAAAATGGCGAGATGGCAGCGTCGTAAGCGTCGTCGTAGAATAGGGGTGGCAATGCATTTGCTTAGATACGATTAACTCGATACTAGGAAATATTTGGGGTAAATTAATTGTGCTAAATATACAAAACACTATATTTATTTAGATAGGAATTATTATTCGTTATCTACCCATAATATTAGATCCAACAGCTGTGGTCAAAATACTCAAAAGAGACCGTACTACCATATTATAATAACTAGCTGTGCCCGCGACTCCGTCCGCGTGGAATAGTGACTTTGGGCAGCATTTTTTGGATATATCTTATGCTTTATTTTGGATTACAAACCCTATAAACCCTAAAATATATATAAATGAAATATGCAAACAGTCAGTGTCGCCTTCGGAATACGTGCGTTCGAACCTACTAAAATTTCTGAAACTGATCATTTTTACTAAAACTATTTTTTTCTCCAAAATGAAAGTAGCCTAAGTTACTCCTTGTTATATCAGCTATCTGCCAGTAAAAGTCCCGTCAAAATCGGTCCAGCCATTTCAGAGATTAGCCGGAAAAAACAGACAGACAAACAGACAGAGAAAAATTGTAAAAATGTTGTTTTGGTATATGTACCATGTATACATCCATATGCACTTAGTAAAAAGCGGTTATTTTAATATTACAAACAGACACTCCAATTTTATTTATTTGTATAGATGTATAGATAATAAGCCTTATTCTGAATTTGTAAAGCCCTCCTTCTCATGCCAGTGTGCTCTATATAGAGATGCTCATCTACAAAAGGGACCAGCTGCCAGCTTTAGCTCATCCTCAGAGGATTATTTGCCTACTTACCACCATAATGCCATATTTCAATGTTTAACTTATTCCCATATGATCTGACAGATCATAAATGGTTATTGATAAAAGATTAAAAATCTACCCATAATAGAAGAGCTCTATTGCATACTTCGGGACTAGATGGCGTTGTGTTGATTGTGCCAGTATATTTTCTATTATTGGTAAGGAATCATCATCATCATGACAAAGGTGATTTGAGGTGTGCAGTCTACTACTACTCACACTTTATCGACCGCTAGCCTATTTATCGGCTTTTCGATTGCCAACACTTATCGACCGCTAGCCTATTTATCGGCTTTTCGATTGCCAACACTTATCGACCGCTAGCCTATTTATCGGCTTTTCGATTGCCAATCCTTATCGACTGCTAACCCATTTATCGGCTTTTGAATTGCCAAAGCTTATCGACCGCTAGCCTATTTATCAGCTTTACGATTGCCAACGCTTATTGACCGCTAGCCTATTTATCGGCTTTTCAATTGCCAAACCTTATCGACTGCTAGCCTATTTATCGGCTTTTCGATTGCCAATCCTTATCGACTGCTAGCCCATTTATCGGCTTTTCGATTGCCAACGCTTATCAACTGCTAGCCTATTTATCAGCTTTACGATTGCCAACGCTTATTGACCGCTAGCCTATTTATCGGCTTTTCAATTGCCAAAGCTTATCGACCGCTAGCCTATTTATCAGCTTTACGATTGCCAACGCTTATTGACCGCTAGCTTATTTATCGGCTTTTCAATTGCCAAAGCTTATCGACCGCTAGCCTATTTATCAGCTTTACGATTGCCAACGCTTATTGACCGCTAGCCTATTTATCGGCTTTTCAATTGCCAAAGCTTATCGACCGCTAGCCTATTTATCAGCTTTACGATTGCCAACGCTTATTGACCGCTAGCCTATTTATCGGCTTTTCAATTGCCAAAGCTTATCGACCGCTAGCCTATTTATCAGCTTTACGATTGCCAACGCTTATTGACCGCTAGCCTATTTATCGGCTTTTCAATTGCCAATCCTTATCGACCGCTAGCCTATTTATCAGCTTTACGATTGCCAACGCTTATTGACCGCTAGCCTATTTATCGGCTTTTCAATTGCCAAAGCTTATCGACCGCTAGCCTATTTATCAGCTTTACGATTGCCAACGCTTATTGACCGCTAGCCTATTTATCGGCTTTTCAATTGCCAAACCTTATCGACTGCTAGCCTATTTATCGGCTTTTCGATTGCCAACGCTTATTGACTGCTAGCCTATTTATCCTATTTATCTAGAAAGGGCGGTAATATTTCCCTCTAGAACCATAATTTATTTTGTGTTGCATCATCATCATTCTTGATTGGGGAATGAGCTTCCATCTGAGATTTTCCTACTTACGATGGTATTTAAAATAGCAGTTAGCGATGGTGTTCCAAACATCCATAAGCAACTGTTGATGCTTATTAATAGGCATGTTTGCTGTTACAACATAATGAAAATAATTGAATAGTGCCTAACCTGGACTGCAAAATCAGTCAAGTTCTAGCATCAGCAGTAATAATAATATACCAATAATCATGATTAAAATATATAGTAAAATACCAGTGACCATAAGGGAACTGCCCCTAAAACCATTAGAAAAAGTTATTCCCATGGCTAATGGATAAAGGGTTCTATAAAAATGATACTCAAGGAAAACTTTTTTAATAAAAAAATACAAACTAAAATGAAGCACGCTGTATATACTCGGGCCGCTGCTCAAAACCGGTTTGCTACCAGCGGCGCGAAGAATATGTACGGCAAGCGCACAACTACCTACTTAGTTCCAAGATTATTAAACGATTTACCAACAAATATAAGAGATAATATAACCCAAAAAAATATTAAAGCCTCACTTAAAAAATACTTTTTAGAGAAATTGTAATCTAAATTTACTCAGTCATTTGAACGTGCGTAGACTTAAGTTTCGATGGCATTGTACAAACCTTAGTGGTTTTTTGTGCTATTATTTTATTAAGCCAATGTAATAACTGTGAATTTGATAAAAAAAAAATAACATAGTTGCTTAAATGGTTTTATCTTATAATCTAATATCTTTAAAGGAGCAATTCTGTAGTAACTGAATAAATATTTGGCATTATTATTATTGTTAGAATCTTTGACATGTGAAAAATTAATGTTATTTAATCAGACTGATGCCAATAGTAGTGAAACATGTGCATATATTTGTTAATGTTTCATACAAATAAATTTGATTTGTTCAAGTTTGACTACGACAATGATGAACTGATGTAATGATAAAAACATTCTTTAAAGTCCTTGAGACTGGACAAGATTTAACAGTGATCACAGATAAGGCTGTCACATATAATCAGTTTGTAGTGAATTTACATACTGTCAGTTAACATCAATTGCATAATAAGAACTCCTTCATTGGTGCCCCAGAGATGGCAGATGCAAAAGACGACGCCAGATAAGGAGATGATGAGATCCATTTAATTCTAGAGCCACTGTTGACACGAGTTGTGCTAGATAGAGTTCAGTGACAGTAAGAGGCCTTTGCTAAGACGCACACATAAATAATTTTATGTAATGTATGCTCTCATAATGAAATAAGATTCGGAGGTGCAGGGGTTCCTGGCCTCTAATAGGTTTGTAGTTGAGGCAGAGTTCTCCTTTAGAGGGCTTCTTGGTAGGTTGTTCATACTAAAAGTCAGTTCCAAGATTCTATCATTTTACTTGTTCCCTGGTTTCTTCCGCTGTCTTGAGGGTGTTGAAGCCTCAAGGTTTCCCTCATTACCACAGCTTCAACTCGGCAGGCCACAACCCGCCGGTTACTAGGTATTTATAGCCGCGAGTGGCTCGTTGGCCTCTCAGCGGCTTATGTGGCCTATCAGGGGATTTGTTGGCCGCTCATTAGTCCATTGAAATGTTATATTTTTAAGCCTTACCTTGCGTTTATTAAAGGACGCAATTTTATTTTTTTGATGTGTAGGGGGGTCAGTATAAAGCTAAAACCAAGTTTGTGGGGTCGCCACCCTTGTCCCACGGCCGCCATCTTGAAAATAGGGGTTGAAATGGTTTTTATGATATATCTCTTAAACTATTTATCTGATAAAAAAATTGTTGACATTTTTTGTTGCAAATTAAATTCTCTACAACTTTGGTCCAGTAACTTTTTGTCATAGAACTATAAATAAAAAGTTATAAGCGAAAATGTTCAGAAATTCGAGAAAAAAAATTATATTTTTCGATATAACTTTTTTTATCTAATATATAAAATTCTCGTGTCACAGTTTTCGTTGCCATACTCCTCCGAAACGGCTTGACCGATTTCGATGAAATTTTTTGTGCTTATCCGGTATCTATGAGAATCGGCCAACATCTATTTTTCATCCCCCTAAATGTTAGGGGTAGTCCACCCCTAAATTTTTTTTTTAATTTTTTGACATTTTATTATTTATATGACAGAACAACGTTTGCCGGGTCAGCTAGTCTTTTTATGAAAAAATAATATCAGACCATTTTTGTAGATGGTTTTTTGAGGAACAACTTATATACCAACATTTTTTCATTAAGTCAATAGCTAAGGTTTTACAGCGCTCCGAAGTGAGTACTATTTTTCAGTACTCTTAACTATACATATTATATTATACGTGTGTACTAATAATGTGTCATCAGTTATTGTTTTTTTTTTATTATTACAATTTTTTTAATTATTAATTTTGCAATAGGCCATTCTCAACAGAGCAAATAAACTCATCTCCTGCAATTTACTTTAAAAAAGGGTATGATGAGTTTACTCCTTTCTTAAGATGTGTTACAGTCAGTTATGTATAGATATATATTTTTATTAGGTTATTAATTGTTTTCAAGACATTATGGTATTTTATCTGCCACAAACAATAAAAATTAATTTCCTACATTGTTTTTATAAACTGCCAATTATTAAAAGAGAAATAGGACATAGCATGAATGGGTTAATTAATTTTGATTGTTTTCAACAACTTTAATCATATTTGATCTGCTCTTCAACATGAAAAAAAAATCATATACTTAAAAGTCTCATTATTGCTATCAGAACAGTTTTATGATTACAAAACTCTTGGGGTAAATGTGTACCTTAGTTTTCGGATTAAACTAAGTTTGTAGTTCTAGGGCTAAAAGAAACAGGCAGCATACCCACCATGCCAAGGCGAATTGGCTGGTACTTACTGGTGATCTCGGTATATTACCACAATGTCTTCACTGGTATATCATAATAAAGAAATTTGTGGTAGAGCTCCAAGCCCGTCTGGATGGCGACCACCTTTGGTCTCCATAGTAACTCTGTGTTGTGTTCCGGCACCAGTGACCCAAGTTCCTGTACCCTTATGGGACAGCAGCGTGTTTGCGATGCCACTGGCGTTGCAAACACCTATAGGCGATGGTAACTGCTCAATTGTAAATGGGCCGTCAGCCTGTCTGCTGTCTTACAGCAATAAAAAATATATAAAATAATAAGCACATTAGCTGAGAAAAACCGCTTGCATGCTATAGTGGGATTCGAACGGACCTCTGGGTATCCGTAATACCACTTGGCTACCACGTACTTAAGGCAAGAATAATACAAATTCATTCATAAATATTCAATTATGTGTGAAAGATGACATATAGATATCGCATTGAAAATACTGACAAAAATTCTTGATCAAAAGCCAGTAGTAAGACTCACCGTGCTGCCAAGGGTTCGCTGGCTCGAAATACTGTGTGACGAGCTCCCCATCGTCAGGGAAACACACATTTCTCGTCTTTTTACTTTTCTTCTCACCGATTCCTTCACAAACTTCATCCTTGGTAAGGTCTGTTTGAGCTGGTTCGCTAGTACCCGGGCATGCCAGCTCTTTATCAGGAACGGTAGACATATCTAAAGCATCCACTCTCCAATATCATCACACACGGCCACATTAGACAACACAAAAAAATTACTACACGGAACTTTACACTGAGATCACAATAATCAACACGTTTTAACACCGGCCATTGCGTTTTTTATCGAATTTCGTAAGGTGCATTCGTTATTATTTTTTACTATTTTTTTTATTATTCGTTTCGAATCAAAACATTCCGCACCTTTCATACACCATTTACCGCCATATTGAATTGAACGAGACAAAAACAGTCAAAAACTTGACAAAAAGATAGTTTCTATAAATAAATAATAGATGGCAGGGATGACTTGAACGAAGTTGTGGCGCGGTAATTAATACTCTTGGACAAAATTTTATTCAGCGATTTTCTATTCATAAAAATATATTTAATGCTAAGAAATTACTGGTTAAAAGGACGAGTATATTTTTATAAATATTAAGTACCAATATAAAATTATGTATTGTTCTGTAGTTAGATTATAAGGAATTAAGCCGAAAACAGACTATCGAATACGCCTAAACGCCATTAAGTTACGATTGAGAGACATAGACCTAAATATTAAAATATAAAAAAATATCTAAAGTAAAAAATATTTTATCACTTTCAATTTTAGATGGCTTTATATACGAAGGCTTCTTCAGGAGAAATTGTTGATGTCAGACGCAAATTTTCTAATTTCCTTACAGGGGTGTGAGGTTATTGGCTATGCAATGAGAAAGTGACGGGAAGATCATCTTTCAGGTATAATTGTGGTCTATACAACTCAGTAAATTTTAAACCATTACCTTAACGTTGATTTGAGAATAGTCGGGAACACTGCTGGGACGATTACGTCTTATTTTACGATGTTGTAATATTATTATGGGCTAAAGACCGGGAGATAACGGCATTAATCCCACTAACACAGCATCACTACCCTTCCGGGAGCGGCTGAGTCTACGACCCACCCACGAACCACTCGCCACCAGAGGTGCTCAAGAGATTGAGATACAGGATGGCGCGCGTCAAGCCTGACATTAAAGACGACTCAAGCTCCACCACGGCAATGCCCCAAGTCACACGGCCTTCGTCGTTACCAACTGACCCAGAGCAAGACCCCGTGGTGCCCCAGCCTCCTTACAGCCCGGATTTAGTTCCGTGTGACTTTGTTTTGTTCCCGCCACTGAAGAGAACTGAAGGGAAAACACTGGAAGTCAGTAGAAAACGTCCAATCTCACATTACGAGGTTCCTCAGAGACATATCAGCGGAGTTTCAAAGTGCCTTCAAGGCGTGGCAGAATCGACTCCGCAACTGTAATACAGGAGAAGATTTTCAAAGAATTTTAACAATGTGTACCAATCGGATCTAAAAATCTATTTTTCCCCAAAAATGCGCATTACTTTTATATTGTACCTGTACCTGCGAGTCCTACACGCACCTGCCAGGGCCCCGCGTGTCAGTGAGTGGGTACAGGCATCTTTCCTCCTCCAGAATAAAATCTACTACCCTCCGAAAACTACTCGCGTACCCATGCGTGGTCAAATAAAACAACCAATATTGGTAACTAAATTTATTTATTAAAACTCAACATCACAAATAGTCTTACTAAACATTCGCTTAACCGGAAATATTTTCAAATGTGCAGGATCTATTATTAATATTTTTTCTCCATGAGGGAGCGAAGTAAGAATACTTACCAGCAGCCGGGGGCGATCAGTTGTAAAAGGCGACAAAGTCTGGATAACAAACACCTCTGGCTTCTAAATAGTGACCCAGGTTCCAGTTCTACACGGAAGGCAGCGTGTTATCGATGTCCTTAGTTAGTAGCTAAGGAATAGTTCGTGCGCGTGCGCCGTATGTGTAACAGTTGTGTCGCTAACAGGTTTCCTTGCGGCTGGGGTCGGTCTGTCGTAAAAGGCGCCAAAACAACCCTAGCTTCGTGGTAGAGCCCCAAGCCCGTCTGGATGGCAATCACCTTTGGTTTAATAAGTATGCCACACTTTGTGTTAGGTTCCGAGATTAGTGACTCGGGTTCCAGTACCCCTATGCAGTATGTTCGCGGTGCCTAGCGTCGCAAACATCCATAGGCGACTGTAACTACTCACCATTAAGTACACTATTAGCGAGTCTGCTGTATGTCCATTCCAACAGTGTGACATTACTGACTGTTAAAGTTAATAATAAATCTTGCACAAACGAAATCTAACATAACCCTTAAAACTACACATTATATACTACATTTAAAATTGTTAAATTTCATTTGTCATGTATAAATATTTTTTATTTTTGTAAATAACATTATAATGGTCGTTATTCGACATAAACGAAGTAAAATGTTTGTTAAAAGCAAAGAACATTTTTATTACAAATTATTCCCTGTTAGTTCCTTAACTAACACTCCAGGTCACTTCTATTATAATTCCTTCTCCTGATCAATGAGCTACGAAGTATTTATACTGAGTAGTCACAGGAGTTCGCGCCATTTTACATCAGTGTCCTTCGGGGGAGTTCAAGGAGAGGGGGGGGGGTCTTGTAAAACATTACGATGCATTCCATGGCGGGCGGGGAGTTCAAAAAATGCGTTACGTAACATTTTTTAATTTAAATAATAAACTAGGGAATACTAGATTCAAAATCCCAATTTTCACCACCCTTTTCGTTTTACGGGAAGTCAATAATAAACGTATTTTAGCAACTTTCCGGTTTTTGCGCAAAATAAATGTAAATTTTAGGTAAAAATAGTTACTTGGGTGTTATGTAACATTTGAGAGGGGGAGGGTACATAAAATGTCACGGCGGGTTACAAGCGGGTGAGGATGGTTTAGATGGTTTTTCTAAAATTGCATTACTTAATACTTGAACGCCCCCTACGTCGAAAATTCCTTTACCAAAATACTTTTAAACTTTGTCGAATTTTTCTTATATTATATATAAAATTTATTTCAACACGTATTCATTGACTTTTATTGCATATACCTACTGTAGAACCTCCGTAAGCCGAACCTAAGCTAAGGTAAGAAGTACCTCAACAAGTCGATTCTACTTGTAGAGGTTAAATTATAAACAACAATGATATACACTATCAGTATATTATTAAAGTCGAGTTGTAAAGGTTGTAAAATCAAACATTACAATGTTCTAAAGATTTAATTTTGTTTTTCTAGTTTGGGTGCTTTTTGACTTATCGAGGTTCGACTGTTTATAAATGAGAACAGATTATAAAATATATTCAATTCATTCAGTTTAATTCATAATTTTAAATGTTTGACATTTCATTATAAAATATAAAAACTACATGCTTATAGCATTTTAAAACGATCTTCCATATTCATACATGAAGGAACCAATCGACAATATTTTTTGGAGAAAAATTCGTTTTAAAGTGTTTTAATTTACCATATAAAAATATTTTAAAAACCCAGCGTTGTTTTACGGCTGGGCTCAGACTCCACTTTCTTACATGACATTGGCAAAATGCACAAGTCGTGCCATGTCATCTTAAAAAAGATTAAGAAAGCTCCCTCTATAGGAAATAACAATATTGGTGACTAAAGATACGCGCATTGGCCCGCGCCGGACGCACCGCACGCAACGCTTTTTGCTTTGTATTATTTCACATAGTGCTGCGTCCACTATCCGCTCCGCCCGCGCCGAACGCCGACATTTATGATAGGCAAATCCGTTCAATCCGTTGCGTGCGGTATGTCCGGCGCGTGCCAATGGACGCGTACCTTTATGATGACTAGGTGATAGGGCTTGTGGCACGTCTGGATGGCAACCACCCCTAGTTAACCTTGTTTGTGTTTCGGCATTGGTGGCCTAGGTTCCAGCATCCCTCTGCCAGTGGTCGGCAACCTCGTCATCCAAATGAGCCAAATATAGATAATACAGAATTAAAATTTATTTAAAGAGCCATGTTTGTTAACATTGCTTTAGTAGGAAACATTATTACGGAGACAATTAAATGATAAATAAATAAATATTTTGTGACAATTCACAGCGCCCTCTAGTCCCAAACTAAGTTGCATAGCACTTGTGTTATGGGTACAACTGATATATACTACTTATATACTTTGTTTTATAACAGCGGTTCCCCTAGTGTCGCAAACATATATAGGCGACGCTAACTGCTAACTATTAAGTGGGTCGTGAGCCTACCTGCTGTTCCTCACCAATAAAAAATATGTTTTTTTTTTAATATTTCTAGTAAAGAATTACACGCAGACCAATTTAAAGGTAACAGGTAAAAATTCCGTCTTAAACAAGCGTGGTGGGCATGCTATCCGTTCCATGTAGAGGGAGACTCGACCCCAGCGGTGGGACGGTATGGTCTATTATTATACATTTCTAATGTATGTCCATTGGTTCCTTTTTACTTATAAATACGCAATTTTTGCATACAATATATTGGACCATAAATTTTTTTTAATAAAAATATCAACAGATTATTTCAATACATGCAAAACAGCTGCAGAATCATTTTATATTATACAATAAAGAAAGAAATATATTCTCTCTCTTTTCTATATATTCGACATTTATAACATTGAAAAGGTATATTTAAAATACAATTACATAATTATTTGGTCATATGCGGCGAATTTAATTTAAAACATTTTTTTTATGGGCTACAATCACACGGGTGTTAAATCACTGTTGTATCAATTCATATTTACATTGGATGAACATACAACGCGCTGTGCTTCTATCAGACAAACATTCTATGGCAATCCACACAGCGTCATCTAGTCACAAAGTTAGTAGCATAAAAGTACACATTATACATAAACCCGTTACCTCCGCAAACGTTCGGTGTTTTAGCCGTTACGTCACAGAGGTCTTAAGAGCTCAGAAAAATATAGGATTTTTCTACTTATAAATCGTCGGCTTAATTATTAGAATGTACCGTAACTCCACAAAATATCTAAATAAGACTTTTAAATTAAACTGAAAGAAGATGTAGTGACAAAAATTGAGAAAGGTATGCTGAGATGGTTTGGCCATGTCGAGAGAATGAATGAAGAACGATTGACGAGAAAAGTGTATTAGGCGAGTGTGAATGGAAGTGTTGGAAGGGGTAGACCTAGGCGGACGTTTCGAGACCAGATCAGGGACGTCTTGAAAAAGGGCCAGGTCAAGAGTACCCTAAACCGAAGGGCATGTATGAAGGGAATAATAAAAGTGGACGAAGCGAAACAAGTGGTCCCTGCTTACCCCTACGGGAAAGAGGCGTGATTATATGTATGTAAATTTAACTAGATAGACTAGTAGAGTATTTTGAAGCCTGTCTATTGGATTACTTCGTATGTCCTACAAAAATATGGCTGATTTGTTATGAATTACAGTGATATGATTAAAATATTATAATTCCTGTACATAGCAAAAACAAAGGTTTTACTTGCTCCTGTAAACTTTATCCACATGGAGTTACGCATTCTGATAATTAAGCCTACGAAATGCCAAAAAAAAAATAAGTTCGCTGAATGAAAAATGTCATAAATTAAATTTGCCGAATGTATAAAGTTCTTAAAACATAATAATTCTTATATTATAAAAACTTTTAGTTGACACCGCACATGCCGTCAGTTGTCATCCCGAAAAATGTCAACAACGCCATCTATAAGCAAATTGATAATATAACATGTCAGTAATAACTTATGCCACCTTGCCCTTAGGTTCTCAGAAAATATTTCCGGAGACTGTCTAAATTCGATTTACTATATTTCCGCTATTCCATCACCTGACAACTCTTACTGCGACCTTGGCAAAATTAGTGCCAAAAGTATTGGAACCATATGCTAAAAACCAATACCTATATCAACATGTCAGCAATGAATTATTGAGGACAGAAGAGGGCAAAATGCTGACTGGAAACGATACGACGACCTAATCAAAACCATCATAGGAGAATTAAAGGAAAGCGGGAGAGAGGGAGACCAAGAAGGACATTTATGGAGCAAGTAGAAGAAAGATTGGATGTCGTGTCGTATTAAGAAGTCGAGGAAAGACGCTTTGTAGAGAGGGCTGGAAGATGCCGCACCGACAAGAGCGGTAGCTCTTAAATAAATGATGATCAACAATGCCGGCGACATACTTAAGATGGTCGGCATTGACACTTTATTAACTGCTAGCTTATTTATCGGCTTTTCGATTGTCAAAGCTTATCGATGTTAGTTTATAAGGCCCTTTTATTTAAAATAAATGAAAAATAAATAAAATTACATTCCTTTGAATCAAAAGGAAAAAGGACAACATAATGACCGGTACTGGAGTAAATGCGTGCGCGACTAAGCCGGTACTTGGAAAGGGGCACACTCAAAAACGACCTGTCGATGGCTCGGAGCCCTACTACGTAGCTAGGGTTGTTTTGTCACCTTTTACGACAGGCCGACCCCGGCCGCATATGTCAGTATTCTTTCTCCGTCCCTGCTCGGATAAAATATGGCTAATCTGTTACGAGTGGTTTTTACAAACACATACATATCATATATTGAAAGACAGTTATCAGCTTCATTATGTCGGTTTTTGGCTGTCGGTGTGCGCGCATTGTAGAGAATATAACTTATAAAAAACACATACCATCATTCTCGTGGAAGACGTACGTCTTGATACGTCGCGGCGCCGACTGCTTCCTGCCGTGACCTTTCCGCCTCCCCTCCTTCACGGACAGATTTAAAACGCCACACTCGTCGCCGCCATTTTGTAAAACACTCCCCGGTATATATATGTCATTATTGAATACCATAGATTCGACTGCAGAGTTCACTTTGTCCGTTAGAAAGACGGTCTTCGCGAAAATACGGGTCTTCTCTGGAATATAAAAGGAGAATTTTATTTCTGTGGAACAGGCAGACAGACTGACGGCCCACTTAATTGTAAGCGATTACCGTCACCTGTGGATGTTTGCATCGCTAACACGCTACTAATCGCCTAGTGGTACTGGAATCTGGTCACTTATGCCGCATCACAGCATAAGGTTATTATGGCGGCTTATTTAAAAACCAGAGGTGGTTAACATCTATACTCTATCCACTTTACCAAAAAATAAAATGTAAACAAACAAACCAATGTTTCTCAAACAAAGCTAGAATAAAAACAACATGGCGGGTATAATCCGACCGTAATAATGAAACACTCCTTTAAATCGACAATAGTACGTTGAACAGTACACTTATAATTACCAGCATATAAAACCAGTAAGAAATTTGGAAACATTGTCTTTTTAGTTTCTTTATAATGTAAGTTAGTTATTACAATTAATGTTGTAAATATGTAAATTTTATATGCATTATATTTATCATTCATAATTGTAAAAATAAAATTATTTAATGTTTTTTTTCTAAAAGTAAGGAATAGTAATATAAAAAAATAAGAATATAGGAGAGATATTTCTAATAAATAATTAAAATTTTGTAACCTTTCAGTTAACTGTGTTTCTATATTATTGTTATTTAATACTGTCCCTACAACACTAACGCTTATCATGTTCTCACTACATTTATGTATATATATGTAATCGTGAAACTGTCTGTTTTTAACCGCTTTATACAAGGGCCTAAGCCAAGTGAACATTGTATTTAATTATTTTAAGTAGAAATTTAGTATGTATTTTCGCTATTAGACGATAAAAGAATCGGACTAATCTGCATATATTTCTAACTGATTTTTGCAAATTACGGAAGAGATACGATTTTTACAGATTTTTAGTAATGTAATTCTCTAATTGTTCGGTACAACTATGTCTACGATAAAGGCGGATGTGTTGGCTTTGTCAATTAATACAATGTGTGGTCATATTACTATTATTATATTTATGGTATAAATGTCACTCCGTGGGTGTAGCGGAAGACCAGCGTTGGTTTTATACAAAACCAGTATATGCTGAGCTAGGACCCATTTAGGACTTCATCAACTATTTTATTTTATGTCAAAATTTAACATTTATGTATTTTGTATAATAATATGTGTCCTAAATAAAAATATTCTATTCTAAATATATTCTAAAAGTTGCTATGATAATTTTTATATCACGTTGATTATTGTAAAATCGACATCCAAAAAACCCTTTTTACCAATTGTTTACATTTTATATTTTAGTAAAACGGATAAGGTATAGGCGGCGCTTAGCCCAGCCACGTACTAAGGTTGTTATGTCTGCATGGATAAAAATAAAATCCAAAAAAAATCTCACGCTTTTTCGAGCTTCTTCTTCCGCCTGCCCTTATCCCACATTATATGGGGTCGGCACATGTTCTCCCCTTCCATTCCCCTCTGTTAGCCGTCATCCCAACATTAACACCCTCTTTTTTTTGGTCTACCTCTCCTCCTGTATCCATCCATTCTCATTTCTATCATTTTCCTTGTTATATGGCATTCTTCACTTCGCTTTACATGACCAAACCACGCGCTAATTTATTTTTTATTATTTAACCACACTTTGTCGAGCTACATTCGAATATGGTGCGCTTAGCGTTTAGTTTTCTTTTGTAACTATAGATATGCATGCACTTTTGGCGTCACGCAGCAAGCGATGCATTAATAAAGACACATATTATCCGTGCAGGGGCGGAGAAAGAATACTAACCTCTGCGACCGGGGTCGGCCTGTCGTAAAAGCCGACAAAACAACCCACCCTACCCACGTGGTAGGGCCCCAAGCCCGTCTGGACCTCGACCGCCCTTATATATAAGTATGCCGCCATAATAACCCAGATTCCTGTACTCTATGGGACAGCAGCGTGTTCGCGATGCCCTTGCTTCGTAAATAACCATAGGCGACGGTAACTGCTAACTATTAAGTGAGCTGTCAGGGCGATTGTGCACTACAAGATATGGCATGACAAAAACGGATGGTTGGCCTGTGTACTTGTCAGTCTTTACTCGGATCGGTGCGGCGCAGTTTAGCGTAGCTCTCTTTGAAACTACACGCCACGCACACGTAATTACGCTAGGAACAATGAGTTTCTTGGAACGTCCGGAATGGGGGAAAGTAAAATTTCGAACGGTAAAATTACGTATAGTGCACAAACGAGTATATACATAGCCAATCGTGCCATATCGGACCGTAAAAAATCGGGCTGCCGGACAGTAAAATTCCTTGTAGTGCACAATCGCCCTCAGCATGTTTGTTGCGCCTCAGCGATTAAATAACTACAGGGTCTTCACATATATGTATCACAGATGGTCACCTAGAGGGAGGTATAAAAATTGACAAAAACAGGTCACGTGGTATATTATATGATACGTTCCCTAAGATGCAAGTAGTATTAAATATGATGGCACCATACCTTCTATAACTTTCTCTTTAAATATGTGGTTAACACTTTTCTGAACTAGTTTGTCTATGCGACATTCGAAAACTCCATTTTGGTCTATATTGTCTTTGATCCTGTTCTCTATTGTCTCTGGTTTAATGTCTTTGGGTTGGGATTCTTTTGTTTGTATATCTATGGACGGCACTTGGGTTGGGTCGGAACGTTCCTTTAATATCTGAAAGGAACATCATAATATATATATACACAAGCAATATAATTATGTATTTGCTCTGTGCAAGGGCGTAGTAAAAATACCAACTCCTGCTACCAGGGTCGGCCTGTCATAAAAGCCCGTCTGGATGTCCAACGCCTTTGGTCTTAAGTATGCTGCCATAATAACCTTGTGTTGCTCCGCCATTAGTGACCCAGGTTCCTGTACCCTATGGGAAAGCAGCATGTTCACGGTGCCCCTTTCATCGCAAACATCCATAAGCGACGGTAAGAGGCCATTCAAGTATTATACGTAAGCACTATAGGGGGGCAGGAGTCTCTGCTTTGCTCATTTTTGATGACAGGGGAGAGAGTAAATAATTGTAATAAATCTGCTCACATAATACTTGAACGGCCTCTAACTATTTATTATTAGATGGACCGTCACTATGTCTGTAATTCGTAAGCAATAAAAAAATACACACCCTATTCAGATATCTATGCAATTCTACACAGTTATTCCTAGCTGTGTCGCGCTGGGAGATCAACGCGCGACGCTCGGCGAGGGCGTCGTCCCTGCACGCGCGGACCACGCGCAACTCTCGCCTGAGGCGTCTCAGGTGCTCCACACTGCGACGACGACTGTTCTGTGACGCTAGCTAGAAGTTACAAAATATAATTAATAAAATAAAAATATTAGCAAAATAAGCATTGCACTTGTGTTATGGGTACTAGACAACTAATCCCTACTAATATTATAAATGTGAAAGTAACTCTGTCCACTGTTACATTTTCACGTCTAAATCGCTTAATCAATTTTGATGAATTTTATGTATTGTATTTTTTTTTATTGCTTTAGGATTGTAGACAGGCTGAAGGCTCACTTAAAATTTAGCAGTTACCGTCGCCTATGGGTGTTTGCAACGCCAGTGGCATTGCGAACATGCTGCTGCCCCATAAGGGTAACCCAGAAACTTGGGTCACTAACGCCGGAACACAACACAAGGTTATTATGGCCGCATTCTTAAGACCAAAAGTGGTCGCCATCCAGAGAGGCTTGAGGCCCTACCACGTAGCTAGGGTGGGATGCCTTTGTCGCCTTTTACGACAGGCCAACCCCACAGGCCACAGGGGTTAGTGTTCTTACTCCGCCCCAGAACGGATTCCCAAACTATTACAGTTTGGGAATCCCTGCATTAGATGAAGAAATACCGCGTAAGGGCTGCATACCATGATAGATTTGAACCCGGGACCTCTAGGCTTGTCTCTGATTGTGATACGAGTCAGCTGTAAAACAAGGTTATAAAATATCACAACCTCACGCAGTAACACGAGTGGCCTCATTGTGGTTAACCATAATTAAAACAAAATTTCCTTACTATCGGTAAACAAATAATCACATTAGGTGGAAAATATCTAAATCCAAACTAATATTACAAATGCGAAAGTGAATTTGCTTGTTACGCATAATTGAATACATGAATATAACGTGAATTTCGGTATAGTGATATATTAGACCTTGGATTAGAACATAGGCTACTTTTTTTAAATCATATGGCAGAACGTTAGCTGGGTCAACTAGTAATATTATAAATGTGAAAGTAACTCTGTCTGCTTGTTACGTTTTCACACCTAAACCGCTGACCCAATTTAGATCAATATCAGTATAGAGATAGATTGGACTTTAAAGGGGGTAAAATAGGGGTGAAAGAATAAGTTCTGTTTTTGCCTGTCAGCTAGTTTCTATATATATTTTTTTTATTGTTGAGGAACAGTGGACAAGATAACAGCCCACTTAATAGTAGACAGTTACCGTCGCCTATGTATGTTTGCGAGGCACCGCAAAAACGCTGCTGTCCCATACCACGAAGGTTATTATGGCGGCATATTTATAGACCAAGAGTGGTTGCCATCCAGGCGGATTTGGAGCCCTACCATGTAGCTAGGTGAGTTGTTTTCTCGCCGACCCCAGCCAGTGATTAATATACTCTGCCCCTGCACAAAGAAAGAGCAGCCGGAGTCTGGCTCATGTAATTTTTTTACTAAAGTATATCAGTTGGCTGGATCCATTTTACACACTGCCCTCCTTACCTGGGCGATGTATAAACTGGCCCGCTTCTTGTGCCTGGATAGGCCTCTTCTTCAGTTGACGCCAGAGGGTCAGGGTTTACCATCAACCTCCCAGACCCTCCCAAACAAGCCATCCAGGTGTCAATCCAGGATTGACTCACTCTCGTGGTATCGGTGCTAAGAGTACAACAGGGGCGCAGTCTAGTCTACAGCTGCCAGAGTCCTTTGACGCCCTCTGACGCCAAGGTCTTGAATTTCTAGTACCCGTAACATAAACACTCTGCTGCTCGGTTTGGAACTTTGGTAGATGATGCTGATGGTGTATTTATTATTTTTTACTAGCTGTGCCCGCGACTCCGTCCGCGCGGAATAGTGACTTTAGGCAGAATTTTTTGGATATATCTTATGATTTATTTTGGATTACAAACCCTATAAACCCTAAAATATAAATAAATAAAATATGCACAGTCAGTATTATTGAATGCAACTGTTACGCCATGCGCCTCCGAAATACGTGCTTCGAAGTCCAGCCTAAGCTAAACCGTATTTCATATGATTGATGATATAAATCTGAGGTCAAGTTAAATTGGATATAAAAAATTTCCAAAAATGATAATTTTTAACTAAAACTATTTTATTTTTAAAATCAAAGTAGCCTAAGTTACTCCTTGTTATATCAGCTATCTGCCATTAGTGGAAGGAGCGCCTCGCGCACCCCAGCGCGGGCCTCGCCACCATCGAAGCGGTGAGGCCCGTCCTGGCCGAATGGCTGGAAAGGCGCCACGGCGCCCTGACCTTCCGCCTGACGCAGGTCCTCTCGGGGCACGGTTGCTTCGGGAGGTACCTGTGTCGCATAGGGCGGGAGATGACGTCGGGGTGCCACCACTGTGGCGCGGGCGACGAGGAGGACACGGTGAACCACACTGTCGCCGTGTGCCCTGCGTGGCGCGAGGAGCGCCGCCCCTCGTCGCCCAAATCGGCGTGGACCTGTCGCTCCCGGCCCTGGTTCTGTCCATGGTCGGGGGCGATCCTGGATGGACAGCCGTCGCCTCCTTCTGCGAGGCAGTCATGTCAGCAAAGGAGGCGGCGGAGTGGGAGCGGGAGTTGACCACCACACTCCCCTCCCGCCAACGCAGGCCACGCCGGCGGCGCCGGAGGGTCAGTAACGACCTCCGGCCGCCGTAAAAAGTGGCCGCGGGCGGCCCCTCGTGGGAGGACCCGCCGCCCATACTATTGCCGCGAGGGTGAGGGCTGCGTGCTGTTCCGCGGCCCCCCTCAACTCCTAGAGTTGTTAGGAGAGCGCCGGGGGGACGAAACCCTGACCCCCTGGCGCCAACACTTTAGAAGGGGCCCGCCTCAAGACAAATGGCGGGCCGGCGCCGGCCCGGGCCACGAGATCGGCAGGCCATATATCCGTGGGCCCGGGCGTAGGCGATAGGAGAACAGCGGGGTTTTTTAGTGGGTAGTCGGAAAAATCCCGGAGTCCCACATATCCCTCGGTTTTTCCCCGAGACCAAAAAAAAAAAAAAAGCTATCTGCCATTGAAAGTCCCGTCAAAATCAATCCAGCCATTTCAGAGATTAGTCGGAACAAACAGACAGACAGACAGATAAAAATTGTAATAAATGTTGTTTTGGTATATGTACCGTGTATACATCCAAATGCACTTAGTAAAAAACGGTTATTTTAATATTACAAACAGACACTGCAATTTTATTTATTTGTATAGATTTATTTATAAGTCTCTGTACTGTGTGAATACAGCTAATCAATAACTTTTCTATCACCCATTACTTGTTAGACAACATAGAACAATCGCCATTAGATATTTCATTTCATTAAGTCACGTCTATGTCATCGCTTTCTTTCATATCCTTTAGCCAAGAACTTGCCTTAAAAAAGCACGAGAGTCACATTCTTCATTAGCAAGCAACATCTGAGGAAGATGAGACATTTTGAAACTGGTACACTTATATTTTACAGCAATCAGTTATGTGACAATCGTTTCTGCCGGATGATATCACAAGAGGTGATATAGGTGCAAATGTACTCAATATCAGATATTATGAAGACAATGCAAAATGGAGAAGAAAAATACAGAAAGTAGATGACGAGTGTGTAGCACAACTTGCGAACCACAAGCAGTAAACTAATCATACACTTGTAAAGAAATTAAGGTTTACTCTGTCACATGAACATGTTATCACAAGTGGTATTACACTGCCAATTTTTATGCTTGATGTAACTGGTTTCTCTAACAATATCACTGTTATATTGTTCAACGCCATCTCCAGGATATACGGTGAAAACTTTCAAACAATGAGCTCCATAATGGAAATTTGAGTTGTAATAGGTTATAGCAATTTTTTTTAATAATAATATACTAGCACATACAGTGTCATCTAGTACCAAAGTAAATAGCATAACACTTGTGTTGTGGGTACTAGACAACAGACTACCGAACTACATAAATACTTTTTTTTTCTAGATAAATACATATTATACATAAACACCCAGGTGTGAAATGGGAATCTTTTTTATTTCGTTTAATTTATTTATCATGTGATCAGCCGGCTTATAGTCAGGTTGACTATAAGCTGAGATGTAGGCAAGTTGATGCGTAGAGTAGTTGTTGAAATTGATGTGTAGTGATGGGTAGGGTAGGGTGGTAAATGGTTGGTAATCCCAAGAAAGTGCATGCTTTCCTTTATACATAGTCAGCCATATGGACAACTATTATCATCGAATATGTCTTATCATTGAATTGCATATAGCAAAAAAGAAATAGATTTCAAGCCCATCTTACCCTATTCTTGATTCGCCTCCTTAACCCCTTGAGGAATACTAGGTCTTCATCTTTCAGTTTCAGCGATTGGACCCTTTCGGAATACTTGCATGTTGGTAGTCCAGCTACCTCTTCAACTGTCATTTTGATCCCTCGTGCTGAAAAAATAGCAATAATCAACGAAGTCCAAAGTAGGCACTCTACAATGACAGTGGTAATGCTACCAGAACTCTGAAGATCTTCCTGCAACATGTTCTCTCCTTCCACTCTCCTCTGTTAGATATCATCTCAACATTCATCACCTTTTAGGCAATCCATCCATCTTTTCTTTCTATCTTTTCTCCTGTATCCATCTATTTTCATTTCTATCATTGACAATATCACATGATCTTGTTTAACCATATTCCTGCTACTCACCATCAATCAAGTTAGTGAAAGAAGTTACTATTACTACACCAAAGCTTCAATTTTAAATGGCAATACTTCTTTCTTTGTGTTTATGGCTTTAATGGTTTGGCATTCATTTTGCCATACAGCAGACTGTCTAAGCTCACTTAGTAAGTCATCATTGCCTGCTGTTTACGTAAGATACAGAACTGGAACCTGGGCAAGTATGCCAGAACACTGATTTTTAATGTTGGTACATTTAGACTAGATGTGGTTGCCATCTAGACAGGCTTGGAGCACTACCTACTAGCTAGGTTTTGACGCCTTTTATTATAGGCCAAAATTATATAAAATAGTTTATAATTTGTTTTTGCCATTTCGTTGAGAATAAAAAACCTTAAAATACATGACAGAACACATATATGAACACAAATAAATCTCGAAGTAGGTATCTGAATATGAATAATACTTAATACAGGTCTATTGTAATTACAATTCATGGAAGTTTTAATAATTATGTACAGTGTACACTTAATGTTGAAAAAGGACCACTGTTCGGTTATCAGCATCATGTTATATGAATGTGTGTTTCTCCGAATCAGTTGTAACGTGATCTACTGCCTGTCATTATTCTGCATATGTATTAAATTACAAAGTTTAACTTAACGCTTATCTATCCCATATGAAATGTACGTAACATATATCAAATTTTTTAAGTCAATAATTATGTATATAAACATAAAAACATATTACAATACACTTAATTTGCGTAGTTACTACATGAATACCTACACTACCTGTTGCTTTTTCATAACTTAGCCACTGATTACAAAATGTTTAAAAACAATGAAAAATACGACCAACCGTCAAGCACTTCCTGGTCTGTTTGGAATGAGGACGTGTTCTTCGTATTATCTTCCATTCTTCATTATTATATTTTGTTTTTGTTGGTCTTTACTCTTTAATATTTTTTCTTACGTATTTTACTGACACTGTGAGTGCGATTCCATAGGTTAGGCAGTTCTGACTGACACATTTGTTGTTATTGTTAGTTTGCCTAAATGGTAGGCAAATGGCTATTCATACAGCTTTGGCAGAAATGTAATTTTATATTTTATACATTTGACCAATTTTGTGGACTTTCGTCAAAACTCAAGTAACATTGGTTGCTATATATCTATGCTATTTATCTTACAATTAAATACCATATCAAATCCGTATTGTAACACCTAAATATTGTATTCGATATGTTGGTGAAATATGTGATGTTCCATGATTATTATAGTAATTATAATAAATTATCATACAGGGTTACAGGAAAAGTCGTGCTAGATCCGTTAAAGGCGTGGAGTACCCATCATTTCTGACTTATTTTACTACAAAACACCCTACCTTAAAATTAACCCTTTTCGAGATATTCGACTTTTAATTTTTTTATTAAAATTGCCGATTTTTAGGCTACTAAATTTTATTATTTTTTTATTTTTATTTTGTGTTTCTTCTTTTTATTATTATTACATTTTTACATGTGTAATAAGATGCTTTAGGACGTCGATCATTAGAATCGTGTATAAGTTAATTGAATAAGCCGTAGTAGACAAGGGAATGTTAAGAAAGGTAAAAAAATATTAGAAAGTTTATTTTTCTTTAAGGAATATCTAAAAAAAATATTATGGCAGTTGTTCGGCAGATGTGTTTTTAATTATCTACATTTCAGCAGCTATCTAACGAGGTATAACAATCTAGGGTTTTATTTAAATTCATAAAAAAAAAAAAACTTAGTTTTATAGGCGACAGTGGAGAGGAAAATAATATCTCTTGTTAAATCTAATTTACTACTCAGCCCTAAAAAGTAAAATAAAACAACAGGTAAGCATGGAATGTCATTTATTAAATCATGTTTTCACACAACTTTTTCTGACTTTAAAGTTTATGTTCGACATGTCCGCCTCTGTTTCTAATACATTGTCGCATTCTTAGTGCTTGTACTCACGCCCCGGTTATAATTGTAAACCGAACTCTAATTTGTTAATTCATCAATATTTTACATTAATAAACTTATTATATTTCATTTTTAATTGTTTAATTTCCTTTCTATATTTGTCGACGACCGTCAGATTGTTCAAGATAGCTTAACTGGGATTCTGGGATGCACGAATATTTTAAATGTAATTTGTACAGATAAGGGTTATTTGTTTTCATGCTCTTTCATTATTTAAAACGTACTAGAATAGAGAGAGAAGATAATCATCATCATCATTTCAACCGGAAGACGCCCACTGCTGGACAAAGGCCTTCCCCAAAAATCTCCACGATGATCGGTCCTGCGCTGCCCTCATCCAACCTATTCCGGCGATCTTGACCAGATCATCGGTCCATCTTGTGGGGGGCCTATGGCAAAAACCCCCCTAAAATGAGAAGATAATAATATTATCTTAAATTTTCGAAATTGAACTTTTTTTTATCAAGGCTGCAGATGATTTCAATGCAACTGCCGCATCTAAATACATTCAATTTCTTTTTAATTTTCAAATCATGCTCGTAATTTTTAATACATGTGAGGGAATTAAGCTACATTTATCTACCTTTTCTCATCTTGCTGCAGGTAAGTACATAAAGCATTCATAGAGATGGGTGCCAACTATTATAGTAAGGTACTTAAAATAAAATACTGACGAGTTTAGCTTACTACATGTAATTATCATGAGAAGTTAAAAATTATGAATAAATTAGTTGTTAATTAATTATTATTAATCGCAGTAGACTTATGGTGGCAGAGGCTGTTTTCATAAATTCCTAATATTGATATCAGCCTATAAAAAATTGTTTCATCTAATTCAGATGAGGGTATATTTTCTAATCCCGGATGTTAGACTATTACTAGTTACGGGGATTCCCTGTGTATTTAAGTAGGATTACCATAATTTAAATGGCTTTCACCCAATAATTGATTCTATGAAAGAAAATTAATTGCTCATGATTATCGTGATAATCAATTAATTGTTTAATGATAATCGATTCGCGCACCACTACTACCACTCAGTGTCAGTGTCGGTCCTCAATCCTTTCCTCATCTTTTTGTGTCTGTGCTGCAAGTTATGTGCGTTGACATGTGAAATGCTTTGTTTTGTATTTCCAATTCCATCAAGCCACCAATCAGTAGTTTAGTACGAATTCGGGAATACGAACTCATTTCACATTTTCTAGCCCGGGTAAGGCTTTGTTTGATTTTTTTTATTAGGCTACCAAATTCGCGTGTTATAATATTTAACTTCATATCAATTAAAACTAGGTACTAAACTTCAAATTTTCAAATACACGTGTGGATTTAAACGGTTCCTAGTAATATTAAAAAAATATATATAACTTAAAACCAGCAAGGGAACAAAAGAAAAAGACAACTTCATTTCTTTGAATCAATATGTAAATAATTAATAACATCAATTTTTAAAAATGTTCTAGTGATTCTATAGAACGTTACATTATCCGTTGTAGATTCCGTAATCGTTTCGTACTGGGTCTTTGAGACCTGTACTGGTATGGGGGGAGGGAGGGCTGCAACTATGCTCGAGGGTGCACCTACATAAAGGTGCTGGACACAAGGAAGAATGCTTCCTATTAATGAGGTAGGGAGCAAAGCAGCGCCCTCATAAAGCCCCATCAAATTTAATCAGTGGTGTTTGCAATGCCAGTGGCATTGTGAACACGCTGCTGTCCCATAGGGGTACAGAAACTTGGGTCACTAATTCCAGAACATAACACAAAGTTACTATGGTGGCATACTTAAGACCAAAGGTGGTCGCCATCCAGACATGCGTGAGGCTCTGCCACATAGCTGGGGTGGGTTTTTGCCTTTTACGACAGGCGAACATCGGCCGCAGAGCATAGTATTCTTTCTCCGCCCCTCCATGGTTAAAATGGCAAACAATACCAAATTAATATTTCATTTGCAGAAAAATGGCAGCTCAAAAAAGCAATATTGATGACTGGGATCCCATGAAAGATGACTACAACAAGTCTTCACATGATGCACAGTACCCAGATGAAGATGTTGGGTTAGTATTCATGGTGAATAAATTAACTGACTTCTATATACAGAGAAACATAGTTGTTGACGATGTTGCTAATGCACTTTGGTACATTTGCAGAGGTCATGGGTTCAATTCCCATTTCGCATCTGGGTGTTTATGTATAATATGTATTTACAAAAAAAAGTTTGTATGTAATTATCAGTTGTCTAATACCCATAATACAAGTGTGCTATGCTAGTTTGGTAGTAGATGGCGTTGTGTGAATAATGCTAGTATATTGGTAAGTTAGTAAACAATGTGTGTGGGGGGGAGTATTCCCTCCCTGACTTGGTTAGGAAAGTGTCACCTGTGTGAGTGCAATACTCCCATGAGCATTAATTAGCCTGAGGTGTCACAGAGATAATGCCACCCATTGATGGGTTTGAGTTTGTCTACAGAGGTAAGGATTGGCAGGTTTCACATACTGGTGTGATTTTAATGCAGATTTCCTTTCAATGGTCCGAACGGTGTGGTCTTCTTGGGCACGGCCTCTTGGAAAAAGGACACAGCCTGCACATTTTCGGATTGGTCTTAATTCTTGACCATAGTCAAGCCTCCCCTAGCCTAGAGAAGAGGATGTATGGGCACATTTCACCAGAGAGTACACTACCCTGCCACCAGTTCCCATGCGCAGGGTGTTTGTCAGGCATTATTCACCTCAAAGAGATAAAATAAAATGCATTCTAATGGTGGAAGAATTTTTGTAATGGAGAAAGTGTAGTGTACCATTAATGTATTTTAATTATACTTATCTAATATTTTAGAAAGGTTTTACCAAATGTTTTTCGATATTATGACAAAATTAATATTACTCTCGGATTTGACTTACTTTGTCATCCACAAGTCAAAATTATTTATTGCTTTAATTATTTAAATAAGTATATTTCTGTATTTATTTTAAGTATAAAGTGTACGAACTACCTACTACTTAAGCATTTAATTGAGCTGCCAACCTACAAAAGAATACAACATTACTAGAAGAATATTAAACCTGAAATAGGTGGATACAAGAGCAGAGTTAGACCTAAAAAGCGATGGAAAGAGTGATGCACAATATGAGGGTTTTTGAGTGGCAGATGAAGAATGTCAGGATGGAATGAAATGAGGAAAAATACATTTTTTTATTGCTGAGGAACAGTAGACAGGCTGAAGGCTCACTTAATAATAAGCATTTACCGTCGTCTATGGATGTTTGTGACGCTAGGGGCACTGCGAACACACTGCTGTATAGTCATAGGGGTCACTAATACTGGAACACAACACAGGGTTTTATGGCTTGGAGCCCTACCATGAAGCTAGGGTAGTTTTGTCCCCAGACGCATTGTTTAGTATTTTTTATTCCACCTCTGCACGGAGAAATGATTGGAACGAGGCGAAGCTAATAATGGTGATTTTTTCAGATCCTCAGTCCAACTGGACCATAGACGTTTATACATAACAAACATACCGCCTGGGTTGAGTGAGGATGGTCTCAGAGCAGCATTTTCTAAATTTGGTACTATCACACAGGCCTTTGTCAGCAGGGATGTACACAAGCGCTTTGCGCTTGTCAAATATGAAACATCAGGGTAATTATATTTTATCTATTTATTTATTTATATTGCCATAGCATCCCAGTGCTAGGTTCGAGCTGCCTCAGAGGGAATGCACAGTATACCTGCAACATTTCTCATGCAGGGGTGGAGTAAAAATATTAATCCCTGTGGCCGGGGTCGGCCTGTTGTAAAAGGTGACAATACAACCCGTGGTAGGACACTATAATGTTGTGATCACACACACTTCATGTTGTGATCCGTCATTAGTGACCCAAGTTCCCATACCCTTATGGGATAGCAGCGTGTTCGCGATGCCACTGGCGTAGCAAACACCCATAGGCGACGGTAACTGCTAAATTCTAAGCGGGCAGTCAGCCTGTCTGCTGTCCTACATCAATAAAAAAAAAACAGTATCTATATCACAAGTGATCTGCTCCAAGATGGCATTGTATCAATTGCTACAGTATAATTTTTTTTGTTGAGTCGCTTGAGAATGGTGGTCTGAAGATCAACGATCCAATGGAAGACCGAGTACTTGGCCTATAACTCCACAGATCCCAGACCCGTACGCATAGGCGGCAACACGATCGAGCGCACGAACCAAGTGAAATACCTGGGATCTATATTTCATGCGTCTGGTGACATCGATTGCGACTTCAAGGCATTGCTGCCGCATGGGCCAAATGGCGTGAGGTAACTGGTGTCATTTGTGACCCCAAGATACCGGTAAAGTTGAAGGGACAGGTCTATAAGACCATCATTAGGCCTGTCTTTATATACGGCTGTGAAGCGTGGCCGGTGTTAGAGCGACACAAGCAGGAACTGCGTGTCACGGAGATGAATATGCTGCGGTGGCTGTGTGAAGTGACGTGGAAGGACCGCGTTAGGAACACCCGCATTCGCGGCGGTCTTCATGTCACGTCTTCATGTGACACGTTTTACGGCAACCGAATGCTTACATGGGAAACAAATGTCTGGCCATGCCGCCTCCGCCGGACCCCGGCAGGAGGGTTAGACCTAAAAAGTGCTGGCTTGACGTCATAAAGGGTGATTGATATGCGTGCCAATGGGCTCACTACCAGGGATGCTGAAGACCGTGCGAAATGTAGAAGAAAAAGTCGGAAACCGGACCCCGGGCGCCAAAGCGAGAGTTTGGGCTGCAACCGGGATTGAACGTTGAGATGATGATGATGAATTTTTTTGTTACAGTGAAGCGAAAGTGGCAATGATGAAGATGAACAGGACAGAACCTTTAAAATTGTCAATAGCAATAGCTCATAAGGTTGGTGGATATCAATTACTTATCGAAAGGAGTTTAAGCTTTTCGCTTTAGTGGTTGATTTATGTTAACAACATCCCACTGTTAGACTTGTTAGCCTATACGAGAACAAATAGAATACCCACCGTTGATGCCTGAAATGCACCCTAAATATTTTCTTTCGTCGTATAACATTTTTCAGTTGGTATCAGCATACAAGTAGCACGACATGCGTTAATAAATAATTATTTTTACCAGTATTTAATTAGTTAGTATGTTATCCATGCAGGGACGGAGAAATAATACAAAACTCTGCTGCCGGGGCTAGCCTTTCGTAAAAGGCGACAAAACAACCCAGCCTAGCTACGTGGTAGGGCCCCAATCCCATCTGGATGGCGACCACCTTTGGTCTTAAGTAAGTACCATAATAACTGTGTTGTGTTCCGGCATTAGTGACCTAAGTTCCTGTACCCTTATGGGACAGCAGCGTGTTTACGATGCCACTGTCGTTGCAAACATCCATAGGTAACTACTAAATTCTAAGCGGACCGTCAGCCTGTTTGCTGTCCTACAGCAATAAAAAAAAGTATTTAATTAATTAGTTTATTATTAGTAATTCTTCAAAAGAGTATCAAATCAGATTGTCTTCTTAAATGTCATGAATCTACTACATTTCCAATACGAAACGCTAGCTAGAGAACAAACAGCGAAATGAAACAAACTCCCTGGCGAATGTTTTTAGGCTAAGGCTATTTATTAAGCCTTATTTTATATTTATCTCATCATCATCATCATTTCAGCCGGAAGACGCCCACTGCTAGACAAAGGCCTCCCCCAAAGATCTCCACGATGATCGGTCCTGCGCTGCCCTTATCCAACCTATTCCGGCGATCTTGACCAGATCATTGGTCCATCTTGTGGGGGGCCTACCATCATTGCGTCTTCCGGTACGCGGTCGCCATTCGAGAACTTTTCTGCCCCAACGGCCATCAGTCCTTCGTTATCTGCCCAACTTTAATTAAAAAATGAAATTGGAGGGAAAAAAATATGAGTTAACATAATGGCAATATAATTATTTTTATTCCCAGTCCGTGAGTCAATCCATTATACCCACCACACTTGTCCTGGGTAGATTGACAGGTACATATACCAGTGATTGCGGTATACAGGTTTCCTCACAATGTTTTCCCTCATTTTAAATGAGAAAACTGCCTTTTGTTTAAAAGTTAGAAGATCCTTAGCGATTACCTCGCCGGAGAATTGGTTGGCGATGGTTATGTGGGACTCCTCTGGCAGCTAGTGCTCTAAAAATCTGTGAAGTGAGAAAATTGTCTAAGAGGATTTGTATTTTGTTTTTATCTAACAAATAAACTAAAAACTAATGGGTCGATTTGAAAACTTCCTTCACCATTAAAATGCTATATTATCCCTCAGTAGATAATCCCTGGCTATAATATTAACGGTAATTTTTTTTATTGCTGTAGGCCAGCAGACAGGCTGACGGTCCGCTTAGAATTTAGCAGTTACCGTCGCCCATGGGTGTTTGCAACGCCAGTGGCATCGCGAACACGCTGCTGTCTCATAAGAGTACAGGAACTTAGGTCACAAATGTGGAACACAACATAAGGTTATTATGGCGGCATATATTTTAAGACCAAAGGTGGTCCAGACGGGCTTGAGGCCCTATCACGTAGCTAGGGTGGGTTGTTTTGTCGCCTTTTACGACAGGCCGACCCCAGCCGCATCGGTTAGTATTCTTTCTCCGTCCCTGCATGGATAATTTACATATAAAGGATCTCTTATAATTATTTTTTTGCTAGACAAAGACTGCGAATCGAGAACACGCGAATGGTTCCCACTTTAATAGCAGGGAGGAGGACTCTATCAGTAATGGAAGCAGAAACAGGATGAGGTAAGTGTCAGGATTTGGTACAATTAGTTAAAGAGGCAATCTTGAATTGACTCTTGTCTCTGACTCCATCTTGAACATTAGAGCAGCAATATTCACCTGTCACCCAGTGTTGCCAATTCAATTTTTTAAAGAGAGCTAGATGAACTTCGATAAAGAGCTAAAATAGAGCCAAAACTTTTTAACAAAAAGAGCTATAATAAAAAAGTGTATAATTCAAATTTCAATTATTGATGTAGAAAAACATAACATGATTTTATTACTTATTAGATTAATAAAAGATATTTAAAAATACGGTTATTCCTTCGTCAGAACTATAGAAATTGTGTGTCAAATTCACTAATTCTAATCTACTTGTGCTTGGTGCTGAGTTTTCCTTATCATAAATTGCAATGGTACCAATTTTTTATGTCCTCTTTTGGCACTTCATAGTTGTGGCAGCATTTTTTTGACCTTCGTAATCCTGATCTGACAGTTAAAATCGCATTGATGGTGTCATTTTTTAGTCGTATTCTTAATTTGTTTTTGACTATATTTAGTTGGCTAAATACTCTTTCTACTTCTCCGTTTGACCATGGCAATGAAATCATTGCAAGAGCAAAGTTCTTTGAAAGGATTTATGTCAGCCGCATTTTTGTACTGCAAAAATTCAGACCAAAATGCAATTGTGTTGTCCATCTTTTGAAAGTATTGGAAATTTTGAAAGTATTGGAATGGAGCTAAAATTTTAAAATTAAAGAGCTAAAGAGCTAAACTTGTCTTTTTGGAGCCGATTAATTGAAAATAGAGCTAAATTTAGCTCTAAAAAAGCTAAATTGGCCACACTGCTGTCACCTAACATCTGGGAATTAAATTTTTTGTATATTTGGTTTGAAGACCTTTGGCCTTGGCAACATACAATGTCAAGACACTGCGGACCGACGAGAAGTTGGAGGAACTGGAGGAAGTTTTGAGCATACTGCGATGGGATGTGGGGTTATCTGAAGTCCGAAGACAGGGAGAGAACTTGATAATCCTAAATTCCGGAAACCTGCTCTACTTCCGGGAGGGCGACCAACTGTCCCAAGGTGGTGTCGGGTTTCTCGTTCACAAATCTCTTGTGAACAACGTTACTGAGGTAGGGAGTGTGTCGACTAGGGTAGCGTACCTAATACTCAGAATTACCAAATGGTATTCGTTGAAGGTCATTCAGGTTTACGCTCCGACTTCGACACATCCCGACGAAGAGGTGAAAGCGATGTATGAGGACATCTCTACAGCCATCCACACTTCTAAGACCCACTTTAGCGTTGTCATGAGAGACTTCAACGCAAAATTGGAGAAACACAGCGGCGATGAGTTAAGAGTTGGGCAATTTGGGTTCGGAAATCGGAACACCCGAGGCCAGATGCTGGCCGACTTCGTAGAGTAGGAGGACCTCTATATGATGAACTCCTTCTTCATGAAGCCGGAACAACGGAAATGGACTTGGATTAGTCGCGATGGTGCCACCAAAAATGAGATTGACTTCATTATGTCGACCAAAAGACAGATATTCAATGATGTTTCTGTGATCAATTTGGTGAAAACTGGGAGAGATCACCGCATAGTAAGAGGCACATTGAATATCAATCCAAAATTGGAGAGGTCTCGACTGGTGAAGTCTACGCTTCGACCTGCACCCATCCAGATCCAAAACCCGGTAAACTTTCAACTCAAATTGCAAAACCGCTTCGAATGCTTCGGTGACTGCGTTGACGTGGACAAGTATAATAACAGGTTCGTGGAAGCTGTTCAAACGGCCGGGTCTAAGTTCTTCAAGGCCAGCCGTTCAAAAATAAGCGGAAAAATCTCAGATTCTACTCTCAAATAGATGGATGTGAGACGTCAAATGACCCTTCAGTCCCCGGACGATGCTTCCCAGTATAGGCAGCTAAATAGACAGATCTCCAAGTCTTTGACTCGCGATATCCGCCGCCATAACACAGACTGTGTAAAGGCGGCTATAGAGCGGAACAAAGTATTCGCACGAGACTTGTCTATTGGGCAGAGCCAACTGACGAAGCTGAAGACTGGTGACGGCAGGGTCGTTACGTCTAAACCCGAGGGAAGTCGAGAAGTTCTACGGACAGCTATACACGACCACACGGGCACCTGTTAACAACAAGGCTAAAGACCCAAGAGCCAAATTAACCCGACACTATACCGAAGATATCCCAGACGTCAATCTGTACGAGATTAGTATGGCCCTCAAACAGCTTAAAAACAACAAGGCGCCGGTTGATGATGGAATTACAGCTGAACTTCTGAGAGCTGGTGGTACTCCTGTGCTTAAAATCCTCCAGAAGCTATTCAATCCCGTCATCCTCGAGGGCAAAACGCCGCAAGCATGGCACGGAAGTATAGTGTTGCTGTTCTTCAAAAAGGGCGATAAAACCCTTTTGAAGAACTTTAGACCGATATTACTTCTGAGCCATGTTTACAAGCTATTTTCAAGGGTATTCCTCCTATCCCAAGGGTATTCCTCCCGAACAAGCCGGATTCCGAAAAGGCTTTAGCACCATAGACCATATACATACGCTGCGGCAGGTTATACAGAAAACGGAGGAGTATAACCAGCCACTATGCTTGGCGTTCGTGGACTATGAGAAAGCCTTTGATTCGATCGAGACCTGGGCGGTGCTTCAGTCTCTCCAGAGGTGCCACATTGATTATCGATATATCAAAGCGTTGAAGTGTTTGTATGAAAACGCCACCATGTCGTCCGTCTCCAGGATCAGAACTCGAGGCCTATCCGACTGCAGCGGGGAGTCAGACAAGGCGATGTCATATCGCTGAAGCTGTTCACCGCTGCGTTGGAAGATGTCGTCAAGCTTCTGGACTGGAATGGACTGGGCATCAACATCAACGGCGAGTACATCACTCACCTTCGATTCGCAGATGATATCGTAATCATGGCTGAGACCATGGAAGACTTAAGCCATATGCTCGATGGCCTCAATACAGCTTCCCAAGGAGTAAGTATCAAAATGAACATGGACAAGATGAAGATCATGTCTAATGTCCATGTCGCACCTACCACCGTAATTTTGGAACTGTACTCTCGAAATTGTTGACGAGTACGTCTACTTGGGTCAAACAATCCAGTTAGGCGGGTCCAATTTCGCGAAAGAGGTCACTCGTCGAATCCAACTCGGATGGGCAGCGTTCGGGAAGCTCCGTAAAATCTTTTCGACCCAAATCCCGCAGTGTCACAAGACGAAGGTTTTTAACAAATGTGTGTTGCCAGTGATGACTTATGGAACGCAGACGTGGTCGCTAACTATGGGCCTTATGAGGAAGCTCATGGTCGCTCAGAGGGCAATGGAATGGAATCAGAAATGAGGAGATTCGCAGGAGAACCAAAGTCACCGACATAGCCCGGATGATTGCAAAACTGAAGTGGCAGTGGGCTGGGCACATATCGCGAAGACCAGATGGCCGTCGGGGCAGAAAAGTCCTCGAATGGCGACCGCGTACTGGAAGACGCAATGTTGGTAGGCCTCCCACAAGATGGACCGATGATCTGGTCAAGATCGACAGAATAGATTGGATGAGGGCAGCTCAGGATCGATCGTCGTGGAAATCTTTGAGGGAGGCCTTTGTCCAGCAGTGGGCGTCTTCCGGCTGAAATGATGATATTTGGTTACAACGCTTTTGCGATTGTTTTTGCCAAAGTCAATATCAAATTAATAACTTGTTTTTTTATTCTGTCTGATTTTTTGAATCTTATTGATTTGTATTTAATTTGTAAGTGTACAATTCTAATCAAATAATGCTCATAGAAAATCACTATTACTAATATAATTATTACAATATCCGGATGACCGAGCAAAGCTCGGTATTTTTATTTTTTTTTATAAATTGTGTTTTTTGGAAATTAACAATTGATTTTCTTAGTCTAACCTCAAAGCAAACACTCATTGACTTCGTGTTACTTAACAACGCCATCTGCTGGAATAGCTTGAGTGTTGTGTCGTTAAAGCAATTTAAAAAAAATAGTATTATATATTTTTTTAATATGTACATAATAATAATAAATATTTTATGTGCTAAACAATCTGGTAACAATAAAACATGCTACAGACCTTCCTATCCTATCCGATTTATCGGAAATCTTAAATCGGAAAGGGGCGGAGAAAGAATACTAACCTCTGCGGCCGGGGTCGGCCTGTCGTAAAAGGCGACTAAACAACCCACCCTAGCTACGTGGTAGGGCTTCAAGCCCGTCTGGATGGCGACCACCTTTAGTCTTAAGTATGCCGCCATAATAACCTTGTGTTGTGTTCCGGCACTGGTGACCTAAGTTCCAGTACCTTTATGGGACAGCAGCGTGTTCGCGATGTCACTGGTGTTGCAAACATCCATAGGCGATGGTAACTGCTAAATTCTAAGCGGGCCGTCAGCCTGTCTGCTGTCCTACAGCAATAAAAAAAAATCGGATACATTCTCTACAGACTTTCCGATCTGTGCTCCCTAAATTATTATTTTTTTTTTGGAATTTTATGGCCTGGTTACTAGACCTTTAAACCAGCTTCCTAAATCAGATCGTTTTCTGTATGACACACTTCAGACGTATTTCACATGGCTCCTACTTTGTCTAAACTACAGAATATAGCAATAGGAGTAGCAATATCAAGTATCGTCGTGGAGACACGAAAACTGAGTAAAAAGAGAAGCTGATGGACTGAAGAAATTTTTTTATAACTTTTTTTCATCTCATCTAATGTTGAAATTTTGCGAATCTTTTTTTAGATTTTTAAAAGTCTTTCTTATAACTTATTTCTCAAATCTCTGTTCGAGTAATCTGGTGCCAAAGTGTCCCATAAGCAAACACATGGCATACAACAAATGACATGACGGTACAAATAGGCGACGGTAACTGCTAAATTCTAAGCAGAACAGCCTGTCTGCATTCCTATAGCAATAAAAAATATTTAAATACTATACCTTTGTAAATAAACACTCAGACGTAGGAGGGGAATCGAGCCCGTGGTCTCCGCAAGCGTAGCGATATATGTTAGCCACTACGCCATGGAAGCCGTCAATGTAAAGAGAGTGGGCCATTTATTTAAGAAATCAATGAAAAATCGCTTTCTTCGTTCGACATTTTAAAGCGCGCAAGTAAGTACACGTCTGAACTGGGACGCTGATCGCGTGTGAGTGTGACTGAGGACGTTTAATCGTACGAATGCCCTACACACCTTCCGATTTAGGATCCTATTTTAGGAAAAGGACGGTCGGATCATCCGATCTTCCGATTTTGTAATAATAATAATAAAGTTAGGACCTTTTGCCCTACACATTTTCCAATTTCATCCGATAATTAGGATCGGATCGGATAGGATAGGAAGGTCTGTAGCGTGTTTAAGGGATCGCCCGTGGCTAGGGATGAATTTTTTTTTCAAATATCGAACTAGGTCGATATTGATATATCGATCTAGTAAGCCGATACAACGATATTTATCTCATCATTTTTTTTTTAATTATGGAAATCTAATTTAATTTTAGTTGTATCGAACGTTTAGCGATTATGTTTAAGGACAGTTCAGTTTTTGAATGTAGCTCCAGCGCCTTTTGTATTGATTTTGCCAATGTAGGATATAAAAGTGACAGGTTTAATGGTGATTTAAAAAAAGGCCAAACTGTGGTTTGTTTGGTAGCTATCTGTGACAGCATACATAAATAGTTATGACTAGTTATAATATTTATAAATAAATTAATATATATTTGTCATAAATATATTATAATGATGTTTTTAATTAAAAACTTCCTTAAAATAAATACTTATTTGGAATGAACTAAATTAATAATGTTAGAACGTGAAGAAGGAGGCACGCAGTGGAAGCAATAAAAACGACTTCTTTACTATACAGGGTGACTTTGACAAACCCGTCCAAATTCACACAGAAGAATCTTTAGTAAAAGTTATGAGAAACATGTATTTTAAGTTTTGTATCACATAGTACAAAAATGTTGAGTAATCAGCATCACAAAGTCATTCAAAGAACTCGCAATTTACATAATACGGCGCTAGAGTGTTAATGACCTCTCCATCTGACCTAGTAAAAGGCCGAGGACGGTGGTATTGCACCGGGCGAGCGAATACGCACTACTCATTTACGCGGGAGAGACAGAGACAAGTAATAACAGGTTAACGTACGAAGGTTGCACCATATCACTGTTCTGTACGATTGAATTAATGATCATATATGAAATATTTTATGGAGAAAATTTGACATACAATTTGTTTTGCAAAAATGGGTTCCTTAAATGATGTTTAGTGCGTAAAAAAAATTTGGACGGGTTTGTCAAAGTCATCCTGTATAGTAATGTATAATATATTATATAAAACAAAATAACAAGTGAGTGTATTAGCAGACTGAGACATTATTTATACTATTTATATAAAGTCATTCTTTGTCAATTACGTATAAATTCAATCTTTATTCTTTTAATATTTGAACTATACATAAAAACTCTAATAAATAAAAAGTTAACGTTAATGGGACGAGGGATATGTATGGGTAATAAATAGAATGAACATTTTATAGGCCATTAAAGAAAATATGTTCAATAGTATTCCTTACTCTAATCCACAATCCACATTCGCACAAGCAAAATTGTAAAAAAAAATCGGTACATCGATATTTATCGATTTTCCGATAACGTTGCAACCCTTGCACCCGTGTCCGGTGTTTTACCGTATTTTCAACATGGTGGCAGTACAATCAGTACATTCAATTTGTAACGTTTTTGCGTTAGTGTATTTCGCAATTTATTGAGAAATAATTACTTCGTTGTAACTGTTTTGTGTATTTGTAACATAATGAATACAATGGTTAATAAATGTGTAGATTCGCAGAATTGGCCGGATATGTTAAAGTGAGTTGATGTTTAATAAACTTTGTCTTTGTTGACTTTGACTTCGAACGAATTAATACTCTATGAGAGATTAATGGAGACGTTATTCACAGCCTGTACACCATTCAACGAACTTGTTCTCGAAGTTTGCCTTTATTAAGGTAGAACATCAGTCATGCTAACTGTCCATTTAATAATAAGTTCCCGTAGCTTAGGTAAGTTTGCAATATCACCGCGAACAAGCTGCTATCTGCATAGAGGTGCTGAAACTTGATTTATAATGCGGGAAAACACATGTATAGCGGCATGTTTAAAGATCGATGACGGTTGCAATCCAGTCAGGCTTGGAGCCTTACTATCGAGCTATTGTTTTGTTGCCTTTTACGACAGAACCCCCAGGCAGCAGGGTCAGTTTTCGTACTCCACCACCCTATGGAGAAATATCTTTTATTGTTCATATTTCAGGGAGTTGTTTTGTTTTAATCCTTGATTTTTTTATATATTACTATTTATACAGAAGTAATTATTAATACATGTGGGTAGGTGGAGTCCTATTTATGGCATTTGAATTGAATACATTTTCAGACAAAATTCAATTTTGACATATTCATTTTTTGCTTTTTACTTGTATTAAAACCAAGTGTCAAGGACATCTATTGTTACAGGAGACAAGATAATTCAGTTAATGGTCTAACTGAGATGATGGAAGAGGTGCAGCCTGATGATGATATTGTAAGTGTTGTAGAGTAAATATTAGCATATATATAGAAATATTTCATTGAAAATCTCCAATTGAGTGCTAATTAATGGTCGGATATTATAGATTAGTGAGGACTATCGATTGTTATTGATATTTTTTTTAAAGTATCGATAATATTGATAGTGCCATCGGAATAATAATAATTAAAAAAAAATAACAATAAAACTAGAAAGTACTCAATGATTTAAAATATGAATAAATTCTTCCTTTTATTAATTACTTAAAAAACTTAAATCTGATCATAAAGATTATTTTATCCAAATTATTGATCTCTTTTTATTGATTTTGCATTTAATATGCTAGGTTAATTACAAAAACTCATTTACGAATGGAAAAATTGAGTATAAGAATAAGTGTGCAAACATTGTTTGATAGCTGATGTGAACGTCCATCCTTATGGGAATAAGGACGCGAGTGTGAACAACAAATTTGAGTATGATGCGTAGATACTCCTCTAGCCTAATTGGTAAGTGCGATTGGACCAGATCTCCAAAAGACGTGGGTTCATATCGTACACATAATACTCAATTTTATCAATGTATAATTCAAACAATCGATACTATATCACTGTCGATAGTATCCGACCATTAGTGCCCACGACCCAGGGGTATATGGGAGTCCAGGAAAGATGGTTGCCATCTGACTAACTACTATAATGTTCTATTATCTACTGCTTATGATGTATGTGTAAAATCAAACTTCTGTTTAACAAAAACTCTTTTTTTTTTATTGCTGTAGGACAGCGGATAAGCTGATGGCCCACTTAGAATGTACCAGTTCCCATTGCCTATGGGTGTTTGCATCGCTAGTGGCATTGTGAACACTGCTGCCCCATAAGGTACAGGTATTTGGGTCACTAATGCCAGAACACAACACAAAGTTACTATAGCGGCATACTTAAGACCAAAGGTGGTTGCCACCCAGATGGGCTTGGGGCCCTACATAGCTAGGGTGGGTTGTTTTGACGCCTTTTACAAGCCGACCAGGCTGCAGAGTTTAGTATTCTTAGCCCCTGCATGGATAGACTCCTATAAACATAGAGATTGCTAAGCTTTCTTTGGTTTACATTGTCACCCTTGTATTGAAACACTATAACAGGGGTGGCCAAGCTCATTGATAGTATGAGGAATTTTTCAAAATTTGAAATTTTCACAAGCCACAATTATATACTTACATATTAAAAAGGTATGCAAAAAAGTATGTATTGAAAACATAAATAAAAGTACAAAATATGTGTATTGAAAATAACCCGCGGCTCTTTGGATTTGAATCCTCGTATATGTAATAATGTCTCCTAAAGCAAAGCATATGTTAAAAATGACTCAGAATAAATTTTTATTGTATATTATCTAAAAGTCTTCCTCTGGCCTTAATCCCACATATGGGGTAAGCACAACATGTTACATATTGTAATAGTCCTATATGGGGTAAGCACAACATGTTACATATTGTAATAGTTCTTGTGGCTTAGTTTATACAATGGCCGCCTGCCTGAAGTTAACCCCTTTTTATGTATTATTTATAAGTATTTGACTCTTTTGGATGACCAGAGTTGTTGATCCCCATCCTATTGGATGTGAATCAGATTTCATCATAACAATAGATCACTGCTTGATTTAGCGCTGTGATACTCTGTTATAATTTTTTTTTCATTCCATAAAGGCTGTTTTGGCGAGTAGTTAATAATAATAATCTCTCAGGCATTTGTCGACGATGAGGTGGATCCCAACTGGAATCTGGAGGAGGAGGCCCTCAGGTTGCAGCAACTGAATCTGATGAAACAGGAGTTGGCTTGTAAGCGTAGGATTCTTCTGCTCAAAAAGTCTGAGAAGAAAATGGTAAGTCTTATTTTTAATTTAGTTTTATTAAATAAATAAATACTTCGTGACAATTCACAGAGCACCATCTAGTTCCAAACTAAGTAGCATAGCACTTGTGTTATGGGTACTAGACAATTGATATACTATTAATATACTTTTTTTTGTTAATAAATACATATTCTGAAAATTATTGTAATGTCAAAATCCCAAAAATTATTAATAGAAGTCATCGTGTTATGTGAATTTTTTTGAAAGATCCTGAAAACTTCGAGTTAAAAAAGAGAACTGGTCGACCAAAAGCAACTAAAAGCATCCGTGCAGGGGCAGAGAAAGAATACTGACTTCTGTGGCCGGCCTGTCGTAAAAGGCGACAAAACAACCCACCCTAGCTACATGGTAGGGCCTCAAGCCCGTCTAGATGGCGACCACCTTTGGTCTTAAGTATGCCGCCATAATAACCTTGTGTTCCGGCATTAGTGGCCCAAGTTCCTGTACCCTAATGGGACAGCTGCGTGTTCGTGATGCCACTGGCGTTGCAAACATCCATAGGCGACGGTAACTGCTAAATTCTAAGCGGGCCGTCAGCCTGTCTGCTATCCTACAGCATTAAAAAACATGTTAAAACCTGCGTGTTTTGTATATTTATATAATCAAAGCACTGGCATGTTTTAAAAGTATACTTTAAAAATATTCTAGTGACTTTTACATCGTAAGTTGATTTTTTCATTCTACTTCTGTCATGTCTTGTTAAAATAAACTCTTGTTAATCGGCATCTTACAAATTTATTTATTTTAAAGAATTGCTTCATATACAGCAACTCTTTTCGGGACTCTGCCACTACAAAACAAAATCTACAGGTCTGTGCCTGATAAACTCTTCAAATTATACAGAGTAGGGAAGCCCGGACTACCAATTATCACATGTTGGTAAGCAAGATACTATTCCTTCAACTTCAGATTATTGATGGGACCAATTAACATCGATTTTATTCAATTTATTGAGTATTTTTTCAAGGGACTGGAAAATATTTCAAATTATAGAGATTCAAATTAACGAGTGTTAAATTACCGAGAGTCCACTGTATGAGCCTAAATATATTTTAACATTCTGCCTTGAAAAATTATTGAAAACCGTATTTATGATTACCATGTGAAAACTAGAGGTGGAGGAGAGCTTTTTCATAGACTATGGATGTTCACCAGAAGGAGGGACAAACTGACTAAACTAGATCACATAGTATAGCGCCAAGTTCTCGTCACCGTTATTAGAGCTGACTTATCACTCCCGGCTGTTATAGAAGCAATGGTCGGGAGTGGGATGGGATGCCGTCGCCTCTTTTTGCAAGATAGTCATGTCTGTAAAGGAGGCGACGGAACGCGAACGAGAGCGGCTGGGCTTACGCCCTTCGCATCCACGTAGGGGCACTCGTTGTCGGAGGTCGGCGAACGACCATCGGTCACTATTGCGAGGTCGTGGGCAACTACCATTGTGTATGGGTAAACTGCCTGTAATTGGTCTCGGTGGTGCTGGGGCTACGTGGGATGAAGAAAACGGAAACGTGACCAGGTACTGGCCGGGGTATTCGTTTTCCGGAGTGAGACCCACGTCTACTGTGGGGCAACGCTGTCTGGGATGGTGGTAGTTGGCTCACGGCATTTACCGGCACCTCGTATTTCAGCGACGGAGGAGCCTGGGGGAGGTTTTTTTATTGGGTATGAGCTCCACACACACCTGCTGCGACCCCGCGCAGCTAGCTGTGTCTATGGGCATTTTTCCTCCTCCGGAACAAAAAAAGTGGCTAAAATAGAACGGTGACTCTCGTCATGGATTTGCCTTACAGGTTTAGTTTTCCAGGTTCACGCTTGGTCTTATTCCATATGTTTATGTTGCTTGTTTGTTTTCAGCACACAGGGGGCGCTGTTGGTAGACGAATTCTGCCGGATGGAAGGATTGAAGTGAGGAATAATGGTGACCGGTAAGTGTGCATCAAATATTGCATTTTTAAATGATGTCAGATAGACAGTTTCTTACATGAAATTTTTTCAAATTCATGAGTATATTATATATAATGAAATGTTATAAGTTTTGTTATTTATATGGTCCTAGCGGTACCCTGCGCGCGTTGCTACGCTACTTACTAAAATAAATTTGAAGAAAGACATTACACAGATATTGAATTTATTTCGAGTCATTTTATTGATCATGTTCATTTTGAAAAAATTGTGACATTGCAGCGTTTCGTTTCAATTTGATATTTATTGAAGTGCTGTGGGATACACAATATTTCTTGTTTTTCCATCTGGTGCGGAAACGAATAAATCGGAAGGTTTTCCTACGCGTGAGCAGGCCAAATTTAATCCACACACTTGCAACGATTGTCGTTGTGCTTTGTTGATAGTCATTGCGAAAGCGAGTCGCACCGGGAACTGCAAACGTTTGAATTCGAATGGCATATCTGTCGGGATCATTGGGATACGTGGCAACAGTACGTCTTCATCTTTGAATTTTTTTATATTTTCTTCGGGATAACTTTAGAAATCTCGTGACAGTTGCTACCCAGTTTTATAATATTAAAATAACTTTTTTTACTTTATATAACATGGCTATGAACGTAATAAAATAATTTTTTATAAAGATCGCTATCGACTAAGCACTCGCGCTCGCACCTACAGCGGACTTTCAATGTGACTGGCAAGATGTAAAAACCATTAAAATTGTCCGGCTATTGGGTAACATTTTTTTATAGGTCCCCAAGTAACATATATAAAATTTAGCTTTTATACTATAACGAAAGTATCATGATAATTTATTAAAGTTTAGGGGTGTCTGGTACGGGGTAGCAACTGTCAGAAGTGTCCGGCAATGGATGACGAGATTTCTAAAGTTATCCCGAAGAAAATATAAAAAAATTGAGCTTTATACTTTAACGAATTTAAGGTCCTATTTTATGCACCTTTACTGCCTGTTAACTGCCCAAGTAACCACAACCCAAACTCTATAGTTGCTGGTCGTTCTTACTTGTATAGTGGACATGCACAGAAAAATTTTCAGCCTTTATAAAATGATGAAGGTCTGGCCGTCCTAGGCTCTTAGGCTATAATACAAAACTATTTTCCATTGCTATCAAAGGATATACTGGAGGAGGTATGATATTTATAAACTTTAATTAGAAGCCTAGTTGAAAAGGTGAATATTAGTTTGACACACGCAGACGCACACAGACACACACATGCACGCATGCTCGTACGCACTCATACACGCATCTGGAATAGCTGCCACATGTCGTTTAGTCCTCTCTGTTAGTAGTCTCGACATACACGCCCATTTAATTTGCCTCATCATCTTTCATATACTCTTTTCCACCTTGTCTGAATGGCACTAATTTAAAAATTATTTTTTTAGGACCAACTCTCGTGATTGTGATTCGAGTTTTAGTGTCGGAGCTGGGGATTCGGTGAGTCGTTTTTTTTTTTACTAATTTCTTTTGTACACTTCTACTGGCAGCTGGGTGCGTTAAATAATGAACAACTTGGCCTTAGCTTTACAAAAACTTGGCTTTTGAGGGTTCATGCGGCAGTTACCGTCTTTAAAAGCATTTTTAACAATACTATTTCCTTATGATTTATAGTATATTTTGCCTCAACAAAAGCTTACTATATTTTAATATTGCGTTCTCCACATTTGATTTTTTTTTACTGCTAAGGCTTTCAATACAATTATATGTTAATGAGCTAAACAGCTCTATATTATCTAGCTACCACACATTGGGATCATGGTAGGTTATATATTTATGCTCTATATTAATATTCAGTCGTTTCTTATCTTAGTAATTATTTAACAAAAAATACTTCATTTGAAAGGAATAAAACCATTTATTGTTTTAAATCGCATGTATCCATTGAATAATGAAGGACCTAAAAGTTCTCCTTGCGAAACCCTATCACGATTGCACGAATTTTCGCTTTCATTTTACTATTGAGTATGAGAGTAACGAGATTTGAGATTATGGACTCGCTCAGCAATAGCATAGCTTCAGTCAACAACTAGCTACAGTCAATGATAGAAAATATTAACTACGATTATAACTATAGGTACTAAGACTATAATTATAGGTAGCTCTCGCAGAATAACAAACATTGACTGGAACAGTATTTCACAAGTCATATTTGATGGCACAATAATTGAATATAGCGACAAAGTGAAGGATCTTGGTGTCATCATTGACAATAAGCTGTCATGGCAACCTCACCTGGTTGAACTAAGCAGAAGAGTTTTCGTATCATCTGCATCTCTCAGAAGGCTTAAAAACTTTCTTCCGACAGCCACTAAAGTTATTCTTGCGCAGTCCCTGTTGTCCCTGTAACATATTTAATAGTTAACTATTTCCTGGATTTGAATCATGTTTGTTTCATTCATGAAGAATTTTTTTTTCTCTACACACCGCACGATATTTTAGTGCTAGTATTCTCCATAAAAAATGTATATATGGGTTGCCTTGAAGAAATCGCTTAAATCGATAAGGCCGCCCATTGTCTCCAATATTTAGAATATTCTCTTTAACTTGTATTATATAATTACGTTAAGTTGGTGACAATAAAGTATTATCTATCTATTTATATTTTCTGCAGAATGATACAACTGTATGCTCGTGCAAGAATAAGAAAAAGCCCTGTCAATACGAAGACGAAGGCAGTTCCACTCCCACCACTTGCATACTATGTTCCGAAGACACGGAAACTAGGAAACTAGATAAGTTTGAATTGTATGATAGAGAAACTGAAACAACGAAAAAATCTAACTTGAGTAATGCAACTGATTCTTTGAGCGAAAATTCCGATGTAACATCAAAGGAAGTTGATGTCAAAATGATTGCAACTGAGAGTGAGAATGATCTTAAATATAACGATTTGCATGACGATTGCGATGAAGACGAAACAAACAAACTTATACTTTTAAGAAACACAGATTATACGAATGTTGTTGAAGACAACTTTAAACTAGTTTTAGCATTAGCTGGATATCCTAAGATTAAGATGCGTTTACAACAAATGGCTTTATTCCAAAAGTGTTTGAATGATATTATTAATATGCAATTAAAAGCAGGGTTATTGAAACGTGTGCCAAGTTTCATAGACTATTACTTAAACAGAGGTGCGTTAGTCTGCATTTGTAAGGATATAGATACGAGAAACTGGATGGTTAGGGTTTCCCTAGGTTTGCAGGAAAGAATGTCTACAAATTTAGAGCTGTTTAGAACTAAAGTTAAAAGATTATGTCTAGCTATCTTGAAGATACCAAAAATATCACCAACCTCTACAGCTCAGGACGCGTTTAAACTTTTACAATATTTTAATCCCACTATCAATACACATTTATGGAAAATATACTCTCAAAAAGTTGTAGACGATGTAGAGGTTACGTCGCTTCTAATAGATCGGGTTTCCGGTGAAATTATAAGAGGTGCCACCTTTAATAATATTGTGGATTACAATCTGATTGATTTTGAATTGACTGGCTACAAAGAGACTTACTACGAATCTTTATTCACTGGTATGGAGGAAGATTTGCGTAGTGTTAGCTCTAGAGTGAAATTGTTAGCGGAATTGAAATCTGAACAACCTACGGCAAATACTTCTCAAGTGAATGTAATTAAATCTGAAGAAACACAAGATGAAACAAAGGACGGTGAATCAACAAAATTACTAGAGGTGAAAGAAGTACCTGAAGATCTCGCTGAAATCTTACTTATCGAAAATAGCCAAGCAATGGTTATAGAAGACGAAAGTCGAAAAATTAATATAGATCATAAACAAAACGTTAAAATTGTCGAAGTCTTAAATATTGATATGAACAAGGAATTTACAAGTGAACGGGACGGTGTTCTTGCTGAACTTGAAGATGCAGACAGTGTTAAATTAAAAGATAACTTAAATTGGTCTGAGGATGCAAATCATAATAGAAAAATTGATTTAGAAAACATAGAGGGATTCAAAAGTTTTAATAATACTGTTCATGATACTGCAAATGTATGTCCAATTGTAAATAAAGTTGGATCGGAAATGTCAGAGTCATTTGGTAGTCTAGATACATTATTTTCCGAAAATAGTAACTTTAATGTAGGCAGCAATAAAGGAATAGCTTATCTTAGACGTACAAATTATTTAGATGTAGAAAATGAACTAAAAGTTGCCATTATTTTAGAAGGCTATCCACAGAATAAATTAGAAGGTATACATATAAAGAGACTTAAGCATTTATTTAAGGAATATTTGCATAAGGATGTAAAGAATAAACGTTTTCCTAATTTGATAATACCGAAATTCCAGGACGTTTATTTGTCTAACGGAGCTGTTATTTATATATGTGATAGTATGAAGACGAGAGATTATTTGTCGGAAATTTTACCAAAATTCACTCAAACAACAGGTTTAAAGTTGAAATTTAAAAATGTAAATGATTTGGTTCGTTATACGAGAGTAGTAATGAGGTTACCAAAAGAAAAGTCGCATCTGGAATCGATAGAGATATTAACAAGCCTGCAAAATAACTATCCAAATTTAAAGCCAGAATACTGGAAGTGCTATTCTAACGTAGTTGGTAAACAGAAACGTCAGTTTGGCGTAGATCCAGAGTCTCTTAAAGTTATAAAGAGCCCGGAATTCGATCCTATTTATGAAGGAAACATGTTATCATTCAAAATTATTGACAGGAAAAAACGTGACATCAGTTTTTCAGAGGTCAGTCAGACAGTGAAACCAAACGATGAATATTTAAAAATAGAAGATGTAGTAAAGAATATGTATGCTCCCCTTAATCCAGATATTATCAGGAACAGTTTGAAGCGTGTCCGAACTAATCATTATAATGACTTGATCGGTGATGATTTGAAGCTTTTTGTGAGTCCATCAAATTTTCCCGAGACTAGAATAGATGACGTTTTATTGCACACGTTTAAAAAGACTATAGAAACTATTGTATTCGAATCATATTGTAAAGGAGATCTTAATGACGAAACTTTACCAAAATTCCACGATATGTATATATTTGATGGAGTCATTTTTGTTATATGTCAGAATATGAATACAAGGGTTTGGCTGGAAAATGCAATTCTTGTGGTAAATACGAAAATTGACATCCAACTGAAGACGACAGAATTCCGAGGAGCTGTTGGCATAGTCAGTATGGTAGTGCAGACGTTAAAGAGTATTGACGATGTCATTGCTACACTACAACAACAGAATCCACGACTGCGTACGAAATACTGGCGTAAAATAAGCACGGTGCGCTCAAAGACGAAGATAGATGCAGTGTTGCAAATAGATAAATTATCAGCAGAAGTGATTTCGGGACTTAATTTCAATAAATCTATTGACTCGGAAGAAGTGCAATTTGCTTTAGGACATTTAAAGACTCTGATTAAGCCTAAATTAACATTGGAAGAGTTAACAAAGAAGTATCAAATTAAAATTGAAGCTAGAGCTAATAATCACAAAGCTTCAGAATCAAATAACTTAAAAGAACAAAACGTAGATGAAATAAATGATAATTTAATAAAATATTTGCCAGATGCCAAATCTGAATCGGAAGAATGTGTTGAGAATATAAAAGAAAGTTTACCGAATTCCGAATCAATGCATCCTGAGAAAGATAATAAGGATGAAATTGGTAATGGCAAAAATGATAATAATGTAATGAAGTCCTCACTAAGAACGGAACATACAACAGAAAAACCACATTTTGAGAGTAATATTCAAAATGAATCAGATACTGAAGATGTTATCATTAATGTAGATGCTGATAATAATAATGATAATAGAATAGAAAATAAAAAGCTAGCGGAACATAAAGTGATTATTAAAATTCCCGATTCCTTAACACCACAAAATGATGATGAGTTGGAAATAATTTTAGATTTGTTAGAAGAGAAGAATCCAGGTTTAAAAATTATATGGGCGATGAATTCAGATAATTATAAAATAAATAAGTATAGGAGTAATGGAATATATAAAATTCTTGTTGACGAAAGATCGCTTTCCATTCTGAAAGATAAAAATTTTGATACAAGTATTAGGGGAGAGAAATTGAAAATTTATTATTGAATGTACCGGTCTTTTGTACGGCTCTTAAGTCTTTTTGATTATTATTAGTGCTAGTTTTGTCGAATTCAGCCACTAAGCTAAAACAAGAAGTTTCCAGGTTCTGTATTAGCTCTTTTAAAACTCGGTTGTATTTACCAATCTATTTCCACAATGTCATTGACCACTTACGAGAGGCAGATTTTAGTACTTGTACAGTATGGCGACATAAATTCAGTAGCTCGTCACCGATCGTATTCGCCCGAACGGTACTGCGCGTATACGAGTACACGTACGAGTGATTTCAACGTGACATTTGTCACTAAGACGAAGGATCGTTACGATCGTTATATCGCACTCTTTCTTACTGGATAGTGATGAAAGAAAACGGTATACGAGATTTTTTCTTCTTGACCATTTCCCAAAATATGGGGGGTCGCACAACATGTTCTCTGCTTCCATTCTTCTCCGACTAATAGTCGTCATCTCAACATTCGCACGTTTTTTTTGCCATAACATATTTTAGGCAATCCATTCAGGATTGCGTAAAAATGTATTTTCTTTGGTCTGTCCCTTGTTTTGTACATTACATTTTTTACATGACATTTTTGTCTGAATTGTGGATTAAAATATTTTTTAAGTATATGAATCTTCTTCTTGCTCTCACCCCCAACTACATAATATCTGGTGTCGGTATAACATGTTCTCTCCGGAAGAAGAGAGGAATATCTTCTCTATTGCCACCATCTGAACATTCACACCTTTTTTTGTATCCACACCCACTCTCATTTTTAACATTTTCCTTATTATGACAAACTTCTAATGGCCATACCAGGCTAACCTATTACTTTTCAGCTTTTTAATCACCATTCTACTTGGTGCTACTTTCAAACTTCCCCTGATATATACATACCTAGTCAGGTCATAAGTATTGTCACACAGTAAAAACTTTTCTTTTAGAATGCTGGCCACAAAAAAGTTTATTGAATTCGAATCTCGAATTGTTCATGAAAATAAAAATGTATACTTTTAGAATTTTACTCATTTTTTAAATATGGAGTGGACGCTTAAAGAAGACCGTGTTGCAGTTATTGCGTTGCATCGTTGCGGTTACGCGCCAATTCAAATTTTTAACATACTGAAAAATTTGAATATAACCAAAAGATTCATTTATCGTACCATCAAACGATACAATGAAGACTCTAGTGTAGATGACAGGTCAAGAAGTGGTCGCCCTCGGTCTGTTAGGACTCCAGCAGTGATAAAAGCTGTGAAGGCACGAATTCAAAGAAATCCCAAACGTAAGCAGAAACTGTTGGCCCTTCAGATGGGGTTAAGCAGAACCACGGTGAAAAGGGTGTTAAATGAAGACTTAGGGCTTCGGGCATATCGAAGAAAAACAGGACCTGAGACTGAAGAGATGCCGCGCTTTGTTGAAGCGGTACGCGGGAAAAAAATATCGGGAAATTATTTTTTCTGATGAAAAAATGTTTACCGTAGAAGAGAGCTACAACAAACAAAATGATAAGGTGTACGCACACAGTAGTGAAGAAGCGAGCAATCGTATTCCGCGTGTCCAACGAGGTCATTTTCCATCCTCGCTCATGGTATGGTTGGGAGTTTCTTATTGGAGCTTAACAGAGGTACATTTTTGTGAGAAAGGTGTAAAAACGAATGCTGTTGTGTATCAAAATACAGTCCTGACGAACCTTGTGGAACCTGTTTCTCATACCATGTTCAATAACAGGCACTGGGTATTCCAACAAGATTCGGCGCCAGCTCATAGAGCGAAGAGCACACAAGACTGGCTGGCGGCGCGTGAAATCGACTTCATCCGGCACGAAGACTGGCCCTCCTCCAGTCCAGATTTGAATCCGTTAGATTACAAGATATGGCAACACTTGGAGGAAAAGGCGTGTTCAAAGCCTCATCCCAATTTGGAGTCACTCAAGACATCCTTGATTAAGGCAGCCGCCGATATTGACATGGACCTCGTTCGTGCTGCGATAGAGGACTGGCCGCGCAGATTGAAGGCTTGTATTCAAAATCACGGAGGTCATTTTGAATAAACTTTAATGTCATAAGAATCTATGTTTTGTTAAGTTCATTTTGGTATATAAATGGTTACATAATGAATAAACTTGTTACAATTATTTTACATTAAACATGTGACAGAATTTATGACCTGACTAGGTATATACAGGGTGACTGACAAACCCATCCAAATTCACACAGAAGAATATAGTAAAAGTTATGTATGAGAAACGTGTATTTTAGTTTAGTATCGCATAGTACAAAAATGTTGAGTAATCAGCATCACAAAGTCATTCAAAGAACTCGCAATTTACCTAATACGGCGCGAGAGTGTCAATGACCTCTCCATCGGTACAGCAAAAAACTGGCAATGACCTAGTAAGGGGGCGAGGACGGCGGTCATTGCACCGGGCGAGCAAATACGCACTACTCATTTACACGGAAGTGACAGAGACAGGTAATAACAGGTTAACGTACGGAGTTTGCACCATATGACTATTCTGTACGATTGAATTAATGATCATATTTTCCTTGGAATGAAATATTTTTTTGACATACAATTTTTTTTTGCAAATATGGGTTCCTTAAATGATGTTTAGTGCGTAAAAAAAATTTGGACGGGTTTGTCAGTCACCCTGTATATTCATTTGTAATTTTCTACATTTTTGTAACTCCGCTCATCCTTGTCAACATTCGCATCTCAACAACATCATCGCAACAACCTTCCATCGTCTTAAGTGCGACTTGTTTTGATGCGATTATGGAAACTGCTACTGGACTTATGACCGCTTCTGTACATACATATTCCATTATAATTTTCACGTGTTGAGCGTAAGGGTGATTATTGCGAGGAAGTAGGAACATCGATATGTTTTACGAATCCGAACCGAACAAGCGTGGCGAATTGATCGACCATTCTTTCTAGTGATGGATTAGTTTCTAGAAATCAAATTTTGTCGATTTCTGTTTGTCAATGAGTCACTGAATGGACACATTTTAATTGTGTCTGATGCATAAGAATACGTTTAGTAGAGATAGAAACAGTGAGCGTAGCGTGGACTAATGTAAACTTTTTTTTTTGTCTCGGGGAAAAACCACTCTTGACGGGTTCCCCCGGCCTGGGGGGACCGAGGGATATGTGGGACTCCGAGATTTTTCCGGCTACCCACTAAGAAACCCCGCTGTTCTCCTATCGCCTACGCCCGGGCCTATGGATATATGGCCTGCCGATCTCGTGGCCCGGGCCGGCGCCGGCCCGCCCTTTGTCGTAAGGCGGGCCCCTTCTAAAGTGTTGGCTCCAGGGGGTCAGGCTTTCGTCCCCCCGGCGCTCTCCTGTAATAACTCTAGGAGTTGAGGGGGGCCGCGGAACAGCACGCAGCCCTCACCCTCGCAGCAATGGTGCGGGCAGCGGGTCCTCCCCCGAGGGGCCGCCCGCGGCCGCATTTCACGGCGGCCGGAGGTCGTTAGTTGCCCTCCGGCGCCGCCGACGTGGCCTGCGTTGGCGGGAGGGAAGTGTGGTGGTCGACTCCCGCTCCGACTAATTTAAACGTGGGCCAAGTCGCATCAAGGCCCCTTTTCTTTGATTCCAAAGATCTACATAAGACATTATAATAATTAATCTTACCAAAAATGCTTTTACACGACATACACATAATAGTGAGAAAAGAATGAACTACTTCCAGAATTAGTGAAATGCTCCCTTTTTTTTTAAATTTTTACCACCACGGTTTTGTATGAAGTATGCGTGTAAAGAAATGTTTTGCAAATCTATGTTGCCAGTCGTGTGGCTGTAGCTAACATTTTTATAGTTTTTATTTAATTTAAAAATAAACGGGGATTTAAAGTCTGGTAACATCATATTCAAAAAGTCCTCGCTAGGCCCCTTTAAATTCGAGGCCGTAGGAGAGAGCCCGCTTCGCCCACGTTTGGCTACGCATACTACTTAAAAAAATGACAATAATAGAACGTAGAATGAACTTTGCTTTCGTGTTTTTTCAATTCACACAATTTTAATTTTTATGATTTTTAATTTTAGTTTTAACAATTAGTATTAGTTATATAATTTTTTCCGACAATTACTAATTCAATTGTATTTTGAATAAAATTATTTTTTTATTTGTTTTGTTTTAATAATCCATACTAATATTATAAATGCGAAAGTAACTCTGTCTGTCTGTCTGTCTGTTCCTCTTTCACGCCTAAACGGCTGAATGGATTTTGATGAAATTTGGTATGGTGATAGATGATAACCTAGAAATGGTCATAGGCTATAAATAATCACGCCATCGTTCTTAGGGGGTAGGCAGTAGGCAGATAACTAAATTGAGTTAGTGATTTTTTGTGCTTATCCGGTATCTATGAGAATCGGCCAACATCTATTTTTCTTCCCCCTAAATGTTAGGGGTGACCCACCCCCAAAAAATTTTTTTTAATTTTTTGACATTTTATTATTTATATGGCAGAACAACGTTTGCCGGGTCAGCTAGTACATAATAAAATTGCGAGGGTTTGATTGAAATATACAGTGGTCGTTGGTACAGTGCCTTCAAGTCCCAAGAAATCAGCTTGTTACCTAATACCCATAAGGGTATTAGGTAGACACGGGACGCGAATTAAACCCGGGACAAGCAGGGACGATTGACTTTAAAATAATTATCCCAGAAGGTGGCAAGACACCCGTTTAGTTATGTGTATTTTTCAAGCAGCCGACATGACGCAAACTTCTATTAAAAAAACAAAAACAAAAGAGAATTGATTGCTTTTATTATCTCCGTATCTAATGTCTGGGCTATGCCTGCCAGTATAAATTTTTTTTCTTTCCAAGGAGAATGTGTCGCATTATCCTATATCTTTAAACGAGCAATTCTTGTATATATATACTTATATAATTGGAATCTCTGAATCGGCTCCAAAAATTTTCATGAAATTTAGTATACGAGGGGTTTCGGGGGCGATAAATCGATCTAGCTAGGAATCATTTCTAGAAAATGTCATTTTATAGCTTTTTTTTATTGGAAGAAAAATAACAAAAATGTGACTCTTCCTGACATCTGTCGGCGAATAATAATACTATTTTTTTTAAATTGCTTTAACGACACAACACTAAAGCTATTCCAGCAGATGGCGTTGTTAAGTAACAAGAAGTCAATGAGTGTTTGCTTTGAGGTTAGACTAAGAAAATCAATTGTTAATTTCCAAAAAACACAATTTATAAAAAAAAAAATACCGAGCAAAGCTCGGTCATCCGCATATTCATTATTTATTCAACACTCCTCGTATATAACTTTATTGATCACCACGTAATTAGTTATAACTTAACGGTGTTTGCTCGTAACGCAGTTATTGGACTAAAACTCGTACGGTCCTTATGATGTGTTCTGGCATTAGTGAACCATGTTCCAGTAGCCCTATGCGGTAGCAGCGTATTAGCGGTGTCCCTGACGGTAACTGCTTACTATTTCTTGTATGTGTATATTTTACAGTAATAAAAAAACGTGACATACAAAAATACTTGAATTCCTCCCCTATTTAGGTTTTAATACTCAGTATACTGTGCTTAAATTTGTTCGCAGAGCTTTTTTCACTAACAAAAATATACAGACACACACCCTGATCAGAAAAAAATATTTGTGGACACGACCTTCACAAGACTTCTGACCCAGCCGCTCTAGGCCCGGTCTTGTTCTAAGACCGATTTTTGATTTTGTATATACAAAATACGACGATATCGTCGTTGTCAAACGATCCGATTTTTATCCGTGTAGGGCCGGAGTTAGAACACTAACCTCTGCGGCCCGGTCGACCTGTCGTAAAAGCGTCAAAACAACCCACCCTAGCTACGTGGTAGGGCCCCATGCCCGTCTGGATGGCGACCACCTTTGGTCTTAAGTATGCCGCCATAATAACTTTGTGTTGTGTTCCGGCATTACTGGCCCAAGTTCCTGTACCTTATGGGACAGCTGCATGTTCGCGATACCACTGGCGTTGCAAACACCCATAGGCGACGGTAACTGCTAAATAAACTGCTAAAAAAAAAACAATATCCACTATGTGCACTTTTAGTCAACTGACTAGTTTGACACCCAAACTTTGATATATAAAACCACTATGTGATTCTAATCATTACTTTAATATAAATTACTATAATAGAAATTGTTTCTTATAAATTTTTACATGAGATTTTATTTATTACATATTTTATGATTATCTTTTTGCACATATGTAGCAGATATTGGTTTGATAGCGACGATATGTTGGAATGATGGACTCTTCATGAAGAAAAACTAAATTGACTGCTTAATTTTTTATTTATTATTTGAATATTTAATCATAATTTTTATACATTGTATATATTACAAAATAATAGCTAGTGACGCCATGGCAGATTTTGGGGTGACATATAACTATATATTGGCAGGAGAACCAAAGTCACCGACATAGCCCGGATGATTGTAAAACTGAAGTGGCAGTGGGCTGGGCATATAGCTCGAAGGACTGATGGCCGTTGGGGCAGAAAAGTCCTCGAATGGCGACCGCGTACCGGAAGACGCAATGTTGGTAGGCCCCACACAAGATGGACCGATGATCTGGTCAAGATCGCCGAAATAGGTTGGATGAGGGCAGCGCAGGACCGATCATCGTGGAGATCTTTGGGGGAGGCCTTTGTCCAGCAGTGGGCGTTTTCCGGCTGAAATGATGATGATGATGATATAGACACTCTAATTAATACATGTTAATAGATGGCGCTATACGTGAATATGTTTAAATCAAGAGAATAATATTTACACAAATTACAATATTATATTAACGTACAGCCAAGTATGGCGGCGGGCTTGTTAACCCGACCGTGCACCCGTTGCGTGCGTTGCGGGCGCAACGCGGACGGCTACTGTCACCGGTGCGCGATCACGCCTTACTGCTCGACGGAGTGCCAGAGGCAGGACTGGCGGGATCGTCACAGGGATATCTGTCACAACCTTGCCAGGTTAGTTTCGTTTTTCATAACTTGCTATAATATGATCCTGAACAGTACAGATGCTACCAAATATTTAGCAATTATTCGGTGTTCGCTTTTTCTCCATGCAGGGGCGGAGTAAGAATACTAACCTCTGCTGCCGGGGTCGGCCTGTCGTCAAAAGTGACAAAACAACCCTAGCTCGTCTGGATGGCGACCCTCCTGGTCCCTAAATATCCCGTCATGCTGTATTCCGGCATTAGTGACCCAGTTTCCTGTACCCCTATGGGACGGCAGTGTTCGCGGTGCCCCTAGCGTCGCAAACATCCATAGGCGACGGTAACTGCTAACTATTTAATAGTGGGTCGTCAGTCTGTCTGCTGTTCCTCAGCAACAAAAAAAAAATCTTCATTAACTTTAAGCTATTAATATACACACATCAAAAAAGTCTAAGCAACATGTACTAATTTAAATTTTAGGATGGCTTTGGCCGCTGTATGGATGAACTTCCTGAATGCACCTGAGCCTTTCAGTATTTCCGGGCCGACGGTACACTCGCACCCTTCAGGCCTAAACCCGAATCGCGACTCATCGGAAAACATAATTTTATCCCATTCTTCCTGGGTCCATGTTCTGCGTTCTCTACACCATTCATTTCGACGAGCGCGATTCCCGTGACGTATCGGTGGGCACCTAATTGGGCGTCGAGCTCGTAGGCCGTACTCATGCAGTCGATTTCGCACAGTTTGGGGACTTACATCAACACCACTTGAATTTTGTAGCCTCAAACTTATCTCTCGAGCGGTTAACATCGGCTGGCGTCTTGCAGTCAGTTGTATGTACCGGTCTCGCCGAGTGGTTGTACTTCTTTTACGGCCTGGATGCTGTTCAGCGGGTTCCCTCGTATTTTGTAGCGCTGCCAAAGACGACAAATAACACTTCTATGAATGCCAAAATGCCGAGATACCTGAGATTGATTACTTCCCGCTTGCAACATTCCTACAGCTCTTTGCATTTCATTTGCCGTCAAATGACGCTCCATGACGTAAAGAATATCTAACAATTCAATTTTGTCGCTAACTATTTAAATGGTTGGTAAAATTATAAAATCAAGACTAAACGTAGCAATAAAAACGCACTTAAATTCAAACAAATTCCCTTTCATTTAATTTTATGAAAAAAAAACAAAACTTAATCGAAATTTTTTTTTACAACCAGCCAGTATGTCATCAATAATAAAAAAGTTTACATACCTACGCACTTTGAGTGAGTAAAGACTTAGAAATTAATTAGTATAAATGGTAAATTTGTAATATCATGCAAGTTGCTTAGACTTTTTTGATGTGTATATTAACATATGTGCTGCTGATGGAATTTTTTTATTGCTGTAGGACAGCAGACAGGCTGACGGCCCGCTTAGAATTTAGCAATTACCATCGCCTATGGGTGTTTGCAATGCCAGTGGCATCGCGAACACGCTGCTGTCCCATAAGGGTACAGGAACTTGGGTCACTAATGCCGGAACACAACACAAAGTTATTATAGCGGCATACTTATGACCAAAGGTGGTCGCCATCCAGACGGGCTTGCGGCCCTACCACGTAGCTAGGGTGGGTTGTTTTGTTGTTTAATTATCATCATATTTATCACTTAATGAGGAACTTCTGATGATGAGATGTTCTTGTCAGTGAAACATCTTCCATTCCTCTGTTCAAGGCGCCTCTTCCTTGACTTCTTGATACGACACGATATCCAGTCCTTCCTTTACTTGCTCCATAAATGTCCTTCTTGGTCTCCTTCTCTTCCGCTTTCCTTCAATTCTCACTTCTATGATTGTTTAGTTAGATCGTCGTGTCGTATAAACTGTTACAGCATCTGTCCTCTTTTGTCCTCAACCATTCTTATGATGTTTCTTTTCTCTTTCTCCATGTTCAGCACTTCCTCGTTGGTCTTTTTCTACGTCCAGATTATCCTCAGCATTCTTCTCCAACACCACATCTCAAATGCTACTAGTCCTTCCCTGTCCCTTTGTGTCATATAATTTTAGTCATATACGTTAATAAACATGAATTTTTCTTTTTTATACAGGGTGTTGCCTGGTGTAGTCCCTAATGATCAATCGGATATTCAGCCAGCGTGAGTACACACACACACACACACACACAATATATATATATATATATATATATATATATATATATATATATATATATATATATATATATATATATATATATATATATATATATATATATATATATATATATATATATATATATATTGGGCTGGGCTTGGGCCTCTTAACACTTTATCGACCGCGCTAGCCTATTTATTGGCTTTTCCTTTGCCAACGCTTATCGACCGCTAGCCTATTAATCGGCTTTTAGCTAACGACGGTTTACTATTACCTTGAATGTGTAGGTTGGCAGCAAAGATAAACGCTTAAGTAGTTCGTACGTTTTATTTTTATAATAAATATAGAAATATACTTATTTAAATAATTAAAGCAATAAATAATTTTTACTTGTAGATGAGAATGTACATCAAATCGGACGAGTAATATTTATTTTTTGTCATAATATCGATAGGCATTTGGTAAAACCTTTTTGTAAAATATTAGATACAATTAACATACATTAATGTTACACTACAAATGTATGTTATGAATGTTAGTTTGTATAAAATAAATGCAAAATAAAGTATAAATATCAATAAAATTACATTCCTTTGAAATAAAAGGAAAAAGACAACATAATAACCGGTACTGGGAGTAAATTGCGTGCGCGACTAAGCCGGTACTTGGAAAGAGGCAGACTCAAAAACGACCGCTCGATAAAGTGTTGATAAAAGGACATTACAGAACACACTTGGAACAATGAAAAAAATTCAAAATTTTTCATACTTGTCAAGACCTGATCACGATACACAAATTTAATAAATTTGTCCCATAGTCCTTATCTGGATCATTATGATTAACATTTTCTTTTCCTTCTGTTGGAAGATGGCGTTAACTTAATAAAACATTTTTACCGATTTGAAATTGACTACAAATAAATTATAGTTAAAAAAAACATATAAAACACACTTTATTTGTTAATGAAACTAAAAAGAAAAAATAATTCTTAATGTAAGAATAAAATTATTAACGAGAAAGATTTTTAGTTTGAATAACTATGGATAAAAGCGTGTTTTTAGTTTTAATAAACTATAATTTTTTTTTTTAATTTTGAAAACATTAACTAGTAGTAGAAGGTCTTCTATATACTACGGTATGGTTACCAAAGCGAGGTTGGGTCAAATTGGAAAACTTAGGTCACATAGTACTTCCTTCCTTATGCCCACCCCGAGCCTGTTCTGGTTGACCTGATTTCGCATTCAATGTTAACACATCGAAAATGAATGTTCAGGATGCCGGCCGTCCAGCCATTACGTCGTCCGCGCTCTCCGGCTGCAAGGCGTGAGGATGATACCTCTGATAGGGCCAGGGTAAGTCGCTGTATCACCACGCACCAAAAGGAAACAAGAGACAAAATAAAAACCTATATTGTAGATAATAGTCAATTCGCGTTAAGAAAATAGTGAGTCATCGTTGTCCGCCGGCTTAACCCCGCCCCCCGACCAATCAGGTCATCATTTCCGAACGATGCTCTGCCGTCAACTTGTCACTGTGATTTAGTTTTTTAATGTGTTGTGACCTGATTGGTCGGGGCCGGGGCTAGGCCGGTAGACAACGATTATTCACTATTTTTTGTTGAAATATGAACGCATCCACATGATATATATTATCTATGGTTGGCCATAGATGTCACTTACTCTGTTCTGTTGTAAATGTATACTACTTTGATAATAAATAAGCTAACATCGTTCTGTCTATTTTTTATATTATATCAGTTTGGGTCTAGCTAATCTATAAACTAAAACTGGTTTTCATCATTTCTTAACGCGAATGGACTATAGCTGATAACTGCCAATGTTATTCTGGCATGTAAATTAAAAACCGAACTTAATCACGTTCACGCCTATTTCATCCAGTTTTATTTTCACGACAAAACGTAGCATATGTCCTTCTCTATGGTCCAATCTATATCTATACTGTAATTCATCAAAATTGGTTCAGCGTTTTCGGATTGAAAACGTACTTTCAATCTATAATATTAGTATGAATCTACATCGAAGACATATGAAACACCTAGAAATAAAAAGATCTTGTAGGGGAAGTAACTCAGTTTGGGTTACTGATGCTGGGAAAAACATAATTTGAGACTAGTGGGTGGTTGCCATCCTTACGGGCTTTGCGCCCTACCATCTAGCTAGGGTTGTTTTGTCGCTAATGATGGGCAACCCACGGCCGTAGGCGGGTCAGTACTCTAACCCCCTGCAAGGAGAACATTGTAATATTTTGTTTTCAAGTTTAATAAAACAGTTGTACCTCGATAAGTCGAAAACCTTCCAAACTCGAAAAAAATTGTGTTCCCTTCCTTTCAACCACCCAAACATCTGTTGCTTGAAATATGAACCTTCTATGAGTCGAACTAATTAGTGAGTCCTTGAGTGAGTAGAATAATTAAATTGAACCTCTCGAATATAGCAGCAATGTTTGATTTTAAAACCTTTACAGCTCGATTATTTAAAAACAGACTAAGAATATGGCAATAATGTTCATCATTGTTACTTCAAACTAGGATTTTAATTTTTACCTCTCTAAGGGCTTCTTTACACGTACCACGACCACACAACGCCAAAACCACACCACGTGGCCGGGTATATATTTCGTATTGAAAATGAATAGGATTATTCACACGTACCACATTTTGCAGTCGTTATCGACCGTGTGTGTGATACCGACCACATCGCAAACACAACGTTGCGTCGACGCAACGACAGTGCGCGCACCACATCGACATTTTGTCGGTTCAACGCAACTACAAAAAGCTGCAGCGACACTATTCACACGTAACCACTGCTTGACAGCATTTTGTCGTTGCGACGTGGTGTGGTCGTGGTACGTGTGAAGAAGCCCTAACTCTAATTATTATTAAGTTGGAATAAATCTTAACCTCTACAAGTCGAAATATCTGTATCACGAATTTTCGTCTCGCTTTAAGTTCGACTGTAGTTTTCGTTATCATCGAATCGTAGTTTACTGCTGGACGTTGGCCTACCCAAGTTTACGTCACACATCAGGGTCCTTGCTTTTCCCATCCAACCCCGTCCGGCAACCTGGCGCAGGTCGTCGCTCCATCGAGTTGGGAGCGTTCTACGCTACGTTTGCGTAGACGCGGTCACCACTCCAGGACACGTTTGCTCCATCGCCCATTGGTTCTGTCCGTAATCAATTGAAATTTTTAATTCGTAGCCGCAGAACCAGGGCAGGCAGCGCAATTTCAAACCCAAAGGCGGTTACGGATTTCATATGCGGCGTCCTCAGACCGAAGCCAATTGGAACAGAGCGGTCCAGGGCCAAGACGAAGACGATTGCGACAATAAGAAGGGTAACCACAAATAACTTATTGGCACATAAAGAAACATACATTTATTTAGAGCAGAGTTCCCCAAACTTTTTTGTGTCGTAGACCCCTTGCCATGTTTTTCCGTGTTGGGTAGACCCCCTACTTACCTGATATTGATTTCCTGTAAATTTCTAACTGTAGTGAAGTTTAGTGTTAAAACCTTAAAGTAAAAACACATGTTAATTTATACATTTATTAATTGAATTTAAATGAAAACTACTCAAAAAAAAATTGTATCTGTTATGTAAAATATACGTAACATTAAATAAACATAAAATAAATTTTTTACTTCATAGGTACTTTTATAAATAATGTATATGTTTTGATATTATAAGATAGTATGATGTAAGTAAATAGGTACTATCAGTGTATGTGTTGAGATCCACTATCGTGGACCCCCATTTTCATTTCATGGACCCCCAAATTTTTTTTCGCTGACGTGGACGGCTTGCAGGTTGTCATAGACCCCTAGGGGTCGATATAGACCACTTTGGGAATCACTGATTTAGAGCTACAAATAAAACGAACTTGTAATATAAACAAAAAACTTAACATAAAGTTGGCCCTAGAAAGGGTCTAACTAACAGTTATCTACTACCCATAATGCAAGCTCTCTATTGCTTACTTTAAGACTAGATGGCGCTGTCTTTTGTTACAATGGTTTTATTAACTTGACTGACCTGTATGTATCTATGTAACGGAATTTTCGGGCCTAGATTTTTACCCACTGAACGATCAAAAAAATTTTGCACACTTGTCCAGACCTGATGACAATGCACACATTTAATAATTTTGTCCTTTTTTTTTTTTTTTTTATTGCTTAGGACAGCAGACAGGCTGACAGCCCGCTTAGAATTTAGCAGTTACCGTCGCCTATAGGTGTTTGCAACGCCAGTGGCATCGCGAACACGCTGCTGTCCCATAAGGGTACAGGAACTTAGGTCACCAATGCCGTAACACAACACAAGGTTATTATGGCGGCATACTTAAGACCAAAGGTGGTCGCCATCCAGACGGGCTTGAGGCCCTACCACGTAGCTAGGGTGGGTTGTTTTGTCGCCTTTTACGACAGGCCAACCCCGGCCACAGAGGTTAGTATTCTTTCTCCGCCCCTGCACGGATAAAGATGTCCTTATCTGGATCATCATGGTTAACATTTTCTTTTCCTTCTGCTGGAAGATGGTGTTAAATTAATAAAACATTTACTGATAGGGAATTGACAAAAATAAATTATGGGCTAAAGATAATCAAACTAAAAAGTATAAAATAATTTTTCCAGTATGTTTATTTAAGGTGATTAAAAATATATTTAAAGAATTTTTTTATTATTACAGAAGAAAATAAAGAACATACTCATCAAGATCAAAACTCTTCACAAGCGCAAAGACATAGGAGACCATTAAAGGCTAAGCATAATCCTGAAATAAATTCCGATCCGGCCACCCAAAGACCCGGAAGTTCACATAACAGCGAAACGGTGAAAAAAAATGTAGACTTAGTGAAACAAAATCCAGAAGTAGTGAAAAAAAGTGTAGGCCCAGTGAAACAAAATCCAGAAATAGTGAAACAAAGTGTAGGCCCAGTGAAACAAAATCCAGAAGTAGTGAAACAAAGTGCAGATTCAGAGAAACAAAATCCAGAATTAGTCAAACAAAATACAGATCCAGTGAAAGAAAGTGTAGATCCAGTGAAAGAAAGTGCAGAACCAGTGAAATCTGCTGTGAAGGATGAAATGCCGCAGATAACTGTAGCCGACTGTACGCCAATTAAAAAACAGATCCATCCACCACTGATTCCGAAGAAGTAAGTTTAGTTTTTATTGTTTTTTTTACATGTTTTTAGTTAATGGGTTGTTCTTTTCTATTGTAACTTTGGCCATATAATTTATTTGTGACCATATTTTTTTCGCCCTGCTGTATATTTTTTCCCCTGTGGCTCTCTTTTTACCATATTTTTAGTAACTTGACCTGTATGTAACGAAATTTTCGGACTCGAGTTTTACCCACTGAATGATAAAAAAAAACAAAATTTGGCACACTTGTCGGGACCTGATGACAACACACAAAAGTGTAGGAGACTCGACCAAAATTGAATCATTGTATAGGATTTTTAATATCTATTGAGGAACCGTTATTGTTTTTGTTTTTATTCTGCATAGCGGGGTTTAAAAGATATCAACTAAAACGTTGAAAAAAATAACTCATCAACAATCAAGAATGTGATTATGTACTTAATTAGCCCCGGAGACCTAAAAAGTTATTTAATTAAAATAACATATAATTAAATAATGCAAACTGTACATTCGGGCGGGGCGGCATGTTTGTCATTGAATTGAACACTCACGTGGAAGCCCTCATGAGTGATCGCATATAGGAACTTTGATTCGTGGTTGCATATGGTCCCGGCATTCTAGTAAGGTATATAGAACTGTTGGGTGCTGTTCCCATATAATGGTTGTAATATGGTTTTTGTCTTGGGCAAGGTACAACCCTGATCACCTTCATCCGCTCGCGCCGTTTTTAGATAATTTAATTATTGATGAGTAATAAACAATATTTTTAATTAACATTGCTTTTTTATTTTTGTATTAATAATTTAATAACCATCATTCCAAGAAAGATTAGAAAAATGAAGGAAATATCACTAGATTATTGAAATAGGTACTTACGACTTGTTAAAATGAGACTTGGCTTGATTTTTCCAGTTTCATAGAAACTCTGGTTCCCCTTTTGCAAACACTTAAATTCATCTCAAAATGAGCACAGTAAGTCGGCAAGTAATGAATTTACTACCTTCTTTTAGTAGTAAGTAAATAATCACGATCTTGATTACCTACTTGGGGCGTTATTATTTTCAATGTTTTAGTTGATATCTTTTAAACGCCGCTGTGCAGAATAAAACCATTAAGGGTTGAGTCACACCCGAATGGCAGCGGCCGGCAGCGGCGCGGCGAGCACTTTCAGTGTGAAATAATTTTAAATCTTATCTACATAGTTAAAAGATCAGTTAAATTAACAAAAACATTTTTTCTTTCTTTCAATTGGGAATTGACAACAAATAAATTGTAGTTTTTATCTTTTTATTTTATTATTTTTTATTTAGTCTTTCATTTTACTGTCTTAATTCTATTTATATCATAAAACTCTGTCACAGAGGTGTAATTTAGCTTTCTTTGCTCTGGCGACTGTTACAGCGGTGACGCGTCGCCACGCCAGCATACTATCTGACCAGCCACTATAGATGTTTCGCATCAAAAAGCTTTATATTATAATACCAGAGTATATTCATGGTAGAACTAGCCGTACCCACCCGTTTCGCTGGTCGAATAACAGAAAAAAGTAAATAAAAAAAATATGAGAAGTTTCTGTATGGCATGTGCACAACTGCACATCTGTATCATTTTATTTATATAGATGAAACTTTTCAGCTACCTGTTAGAACTGCTGAATATCGGAGATGAGATCCTCCTCTCAGTTGAGGTTCCAGCATCTGAATGCCGTACAAAGATGACTGGTTACGTGTGCCTCTCGATGGCGGAGAAGTATGGCGATGATTATCAGAAACTGTGTGATGACTATGTGGTGGATTGCGAAGCTGATAATATGGAGTACAAGTGAGTTTTAAATTTTTATTTATTGCTGAGGAATAGAAGACAGTCTGACGGTCCATATAAAGCAAACAGTTATTGTCTCCTATGGATGTTTGCAATGCCAGTGTCATAGTGAACATGATAATGCCGGAACCCAACGCAAGATTATTATGGCAGCATACATATATTACCAGGGTTAGCAACCTCTGCGGCCGGGTTTGACCTGTCGTAAAAGGCCATAAAACAACCCAGCTATGTGGTAGGGCTCCAAGCCCGTCTGGATGGCGACCACCTTTGGTCTTAAGTATGCCGCCACAATAACCTTGTGTTGTGTTCCGGCATTAGTGACCCAAGTTCCTGTACCCTTATGGGACAGCAGCATGTTCGCGATGCCACTGGCATTGCAAACACCCATATGCGACGGTAACTGCTAAATTCTAAGTGAGCCGTCAGCCGGTTCGCTGTCCTATAGAAATAAAAAAATATATATTTACACTTACATTTAATAAATTACTTAGTTTTTACAATAAGTAAGATGGAACTGAGTATCACCGTACATAAAGGATGGAGAGCAGACATCTGGTAAGAGGAAAAGAGAGGGGGTATAGTATCGTCACCTAGACCCATTGTACCCAATCGTCGTTAAAAGTTAGTAAAATGAAACTGCTCAATATTTAATGAATAAGATCTTTCTACATGCCATCGTCTCACACCTTCATGATTCTTCAACAGGCCAACACCGGGAGAATCGTTCTCCTACTTCAATCCAGAGGATGGCGGATGGTACAGAGCCAGGTGTCTTACACCATCTCTTGCAGCTCTCATAGATGCGAACAAAGTGGTGCCACTCACACCCACAGACAGATGCAAGAAGCTGATGGAAGCGTATGGTTCGTTGCCAGAGTTCTGTTGTGTCCTAGATGCTGAGAGTGTAAAGGTGAGTGGTTTCTTTAATGTGCAGCAGACTCAGCAATGTGATGAAGATATTAACTTGGATCACCAAGTCATTCATTGTCATCAGACAATCAATAATTTTGTTATTATTGCCTTGTTCCAGATTGGTCAAAGCATAAAATGCATTCTGACGTCCAAAACGAATGACAGCTACATGGTCTCCATGGTGGATGTGACAGATCAAGCATCCCTCGGGTCCGGTATTATTTCCAGATGGTTACCAGAGGTGGAGTATCCGAAGCCAAAAGTCAATGGTGAGTTTGCAACTATTTGTTTGGTACTAAAAAATCGAAGCGAATACTAGATGGTGCAATATGAATTGACACAGTGTATTATAGATATCTTTCCACAGCTGGACTTAGGCCTCTCAGTACAGGGAACGGATAGCATACCCGCTACGCTTGTCCAAGCCGGATTGGTGGGTTACATATACCGGTGAATTGTCATCATACTTGAAACGGAGGCTGATAAGTTCACGGCCTAAGGTACTCAACGACGACTAATTATATCTTACTCCTATCACTATTTGTGGGTCTCAGTGGTAGTGTAAAAACAACACTTAATCAAATTTTAGGTCATAATTGAATTATCTGTCGAACAATGAACATCACCATGTCAGCTGAATTCGAAAATTCACGGAATTTTAATCACTGCACCGTGATAAAGTATCTCAAAAGGAAATACGCCCAAAAACATTTTTGAAGAAATGCCATCGGTTCTTCAAGATTCTGCACCTTTATATACAACAGTAAAAAAAAATTGGTCCACTTATTTCAACAAGGACGAGAGAGCTGCGAAGATGATTCCCGCGCGGGCCGCCTTGTCACTTAGTACTGGCCGACATAAGAATGAAATTGTGGCAGATGGCTGAAGAAATGCCTCGCAGCAAGCCTTAAAATACATGGAATTCTCAGAAATTGACCCACTGTACAGTCGAGATCTGGCACCTAGGTATTTTTTCCTGTTTTCCCAATTGAAAAAGGACTTAGACGTTTTCGGATGATAACGAAATGAAAGCTGCCCTAGATCGTCATTTTGAGGACAAAGGCAAAGAATATTTTTTGAATGGTTTAAAGTTTAATTGTATGCCAGATGTGAGAAATGTATTTTACTTGAGGGAGACTATATTGGCCGAAACCTTATCAGCAGCCGCCCTTCGTATTTATTTATAAAAAGTTTGATCCTGTGACAACACAAGTTGCTTACTGCGACTTAATGGCGCTGTTGTTATTGTTCCAGGGTATTTATTTATTTTTAAATAAACATTATTTATTTTCAGCTGTCGTAATACCAGAAGTGCCCCGTCCCCCCCTCCGGCACAAGAGTGCAGTGCGGCTGGTGGAGGCGAGCGAGGCGGATCGGGTTTTAGTGCGGCCGACAGAGGTCGCCGCGCAGACCCGATTCGACGCCATCGTGCAGGACGTCGCGGTCCACGGCCTCTCTGGTGAGCTTCTATGGCATGATCTGCATGTTTATCAATTAAATGTATCTATTTAGAAAACAAAAGTATGATGGCGCGCGTTTTCTTGCCTTTAAAATGTCATCAATTTTGAGTGTGACTTGGTTTAAATTCACTCTGGTAGAGTGTCGCGTCTATGGTAGCGGCGCGGCCTACTGTGTGGTTGTTGATACAGTTACGTTAACGGGCGTCTTAAAGAAACTACAGTTACTTATCACTCTCCTCTATTAATCGACATTTGAACATTTTTTGTCATATCATCTTTTCTTTGGTCTATCTCTCCTTTTGTATCCATCCACTCTCATTTATAGCGTTTTCCTTGTTACATGACATTCTTCTCTTCGCATTATATGGCCATACCAGGCTAAACATTATTTTTCAGCTTCTCAATCACCCGCTTCTTTCTCACTTCTCCTAGTATACTCTACTTTCTAATTTAATTAATTTGTAACAACTCTACTCATCCACCTCAACATTAGCATCTCTGCTGCATCCAATACTCTTTCATCCTTCCCCTTTGTGGCAGAGCATTCCAATCCATGCAATATGACAGGCCTTATTACGGTTTCCTGAGATCTGTCGCCTATCATCCTCTATAAGTGTATTAGTACTATTGTGGCATGCATCGATTCACATCGCTTGCCACCATAATTTTACTATTTACCACCGGAGTCTGCGCCTAGACTCCGCCCACCGTCCGTCGGAGCTCACTCGACGTCGCTCGCCACGGCACTCGTTTTCCGAGTGCCACAACGAAATTCTTCGAGTCAGCTTACCGACACCCGCAAACGCTATATATATTACTTCCCTTAAATTTTTCTAATTCCTGTGTTGACCGTTTAATTCTTCTTCGTCTTTCTTTTTTCTGTATTCTTTATACTTGATTGTACGATATATATACTATACAGTGAATTTATTAGTGAATCATTTTGATTCATTTCTGTTCGTAGTTTTAATTAGTATAATGTTTTCGTTTTAATTAGTATAATGTAACAGTCACCAGGACAAAGAAAACCAAATTACACTGTGACACTTGATTGAGTGATTTAAGTCGACAGTAATTAATTATATTTTTATAATTAAGAATGTACCTTTTATTTAACAGCGACACCTTTGAAAACACCCCCGACGAAGGGTAGCATCGTGATCGCGAAGTACATAGACGACATACACTACCGCGCTCTGGTGAAACGGACCAACGTGAAGCAGAACAAGTATCTACTGGAGTACATTGAGTTTGGTAAGTGCATTTTTTTTTGTTTAAAATTCCTTTTAGGTAACAATGAAATATCTTGCAGTGGTCAAATAACGTCTCGCACACGGGAGACATACGGATGTTCGATTCCCGTACCGAGTGTGGAAGGGCATGTATTTGCGGCTATCCACTTATATGGCGCGTTTAGTTTTTACTTTTAAGTATACATACGGCGTATACTCTTGGCGTCACTAAAGACAAAATATGAAACATTTTTTTTTATTTAGTGTAGATTTTTTTTTATTGCTCAGTAACAGCAGACATTCCATCGTCCCACTTAATAGTCAGCAGTTACCGTCGCCTATGGATGTTTGCGACGCTAGGGGCACCGCTGTCCCATAGGAGTATTTTAGTAACTTAGAATTACTACGTGAAAACTAGACGGGGAAGGGGGTGTCTTCTCATAAGAGAAGACACCCCCTAGTAGTGATCTATTTTACTAGCAACAAACCCCGGGTGGCAATCTGTAGTATAAACTACAGATTCCCACCCGGGGTTGTTGCTAGTAAAATAGATCACGTGGTATGGGTATGTTTTCTTAAGGCGATAATCTTCAGGCAAACCAAAAATTTACTAAGAGGAAGTAGAGTATCTCAAATTATATGTAAAAAAAGAGCAAGTAGGTGGGTGAAGTGTGTTATATAATTGCTTTTTTCAAATTCAGGTAACACGGACATCTCTACCCTCGAAAACCTGTATCCCTGTCCGCAAGAGATGACTATCACTGCCATCCCCACGGAGGTGAGCGTCGTGAAGATACCGCTGAATCACGCGTTAACACAGGACGCGCAGAAGTATCTGGAAGATTTGAAGGACCAAGACTTTGTATTGGTGAGTGCTTCTAATAGGTTTTTTACTTCCACAACCTCCATAACTCACCAGCTTTCGCACGTCGGACTAAAGAAAAGTGTATACGTTACTTAGTCTCGTAGCGTTGTCAAGTATCCATAACACAAACGCTCTGTTGATTATTTTGCCACTAGATGGCGCTACGTTAATTGTTTATTTTATAGAGGGTAGAGGTGAAAAGTGTCTATTAAAGTGGCGCCACAATCGCATCAGTGCAAATTTTAAAAGAAAGCACCGAAAGTTATTACAGTGGGATTGAGAATTTTTTAACTCTACAGCTAACTTTAATTCGCCATATACAACATTCATAGTATACGCCGTATCTACATACACTAGCGCCGTTCTGGTGGGGTTTTGAACTATAATTTATTGCGTACAGCTGAAACATTCGCTGGAGATATCCAGTTTCCGGTATCCCATTGGATATTGGGGTAAAATGTGCTTAGTAATACATTTACATAAATAATATATAAAAAGATGCTAACAAATTTAGATTAATAAATGTTAACCGATGTTAACGTGTACTTGAACTGCAACTCCACAGATCCCACACCCGTGCGCATAGGCGGCGACCCTGTCAAGCGCACGGAACAGGTGACACTGATCGCGACGTTAAGGCAACGCATTGCTGCCGCGTGGGCCAAATGACATGAGTGTCATTTGTGACCCCAAGATGCCGGTTAAATTGAAGGGACAGGTATATAAGACCATCATTAGGCCTGTCCTTTTATACGGATGTGAAGCGTGACCGGTGCTGGAGAGACACAAGCAGGCACTGCGAGTCACAGAGATGAATATGCTGCGGTGGATGTGTGGAGTAACGCGGAAGGACCGCGTTAGGAACTCTCGCATTCGCGACAGCCTTCATGTCCGTGATATTGCGGTTAAATTGCAGGAGTGTCGCCTTCGCTGGTATGGTCACGTTTTACGGCAACCGGCTACTTATGTGGGGAACAAATGTCTGGCCATGCTGTCACCGGCAGCCCCGGCAGGAGGGGTAGACCCAAAAAGTGCTCGCTTGACATAGTAGGGGTTGATAAGCGTGCCAATGGACTGAAAACCAGAGATGCCGAAGATCATGCGAAGTGGATAAGAAAAAGTCGGAAAGCGGACCCCGGGCGCCGTAGCGAGCGAGCGAGTTTGGGCTGCAACCGGGATTCAACGCTAAGATGATGACGAACCGATGTTAACGTACGAGCGAGATAGAAGATGTTCTTCATTTGTGTCGTGTGTCGTTTGTAGATTTCTCCGTGCAGGGGCGGAGTAAGAATACTAACAGCTACGGCTGGGGTTGGTCTGTCTTAAAAGGCGACAAACAGCCCACCCTAACTACCTAGCTACGTGGTAGGGCCCCAAGCCCGTCTGAATGGCAATCTTGGTCTTAAGTATGCCGCCATAATAACCTTGTGTTCTGCACCCGTATGGGATAGCAGTGTGTTCGCGATGACCCTAGCGTTGCAAACAACCATAGGCGATGGTAACTGCTTACTGTTAAGTGGGCTATCAGCCTGTCTGCTGTTCTTCAACAATAAAAATTAAAAAAAAAGAACAGAGTGGGGCTTCCTGCGCCTCCCAGGCGCACGCCTGTAGAGTCAAACAAACGAAGAGCTCAATGTTGTTACATATAAAAAATAATTAGGCGTTAATTTCACAAAATTATGCAGTGCTACATGTCAGACTACTAAATTCAGCAAGAGTATTTTTGGTATGGGCATTAGAATATATAACCATCTTCCAACTTATATAAAGTCAGTTCAGTCTTTGAATGCCTTCAAAATGAAGTTGAATATATTTTTAATTAATAAGACTTATTATACAATTAATGATTATTTTAATGACAATTTTGATAATGTAACTAATGACTGACGTAGAAATGATTATATATTCAATAAATTGTATTCCGGAAAATAAGTGGTAATTGTGAAATATGTTAAAGAAGTAAAAATTGACAATGTATATATGCTATACATCAAAAGGGTCTATGTATAATGTATTGTTGTATATAAGCATGAATAAATTGAATTGAATTTTTTCTTGCAGACACTACCGAATTCGTTGGAGACAGCTCCGAGTGGGAGCGAAGCGACATTGACCTGCGTGAAGACTAACGAGTGTGTCAATACGAAACTGGAACAGATGTGCAAGCCAGAGTGGAAGAGGATGGAGGAGAGGGAGGGGGATGTCATAGGTACAGATAGTTTATTATTTACCATTGAACAAAGTGAAGTAAGAATACTCACCGCTACGGTAGGGGTTCGCGTATCATGTAAGGCGACAAAAAACCCCTAGCTAGATGGTAGGGCTCCAAACCCGTCTGGATGGCAACTACCTGTCTATAAGTACGCCGCCATAATAACCTTGTGTTGTGTTCGGGTATTAGTGACCTGTAACCATACACGTAGGCTTGCAAGGATATATCAGATAACCGATAAAACGATCGATATTTAAAAAAAATTTGCATTGATTGCAAACAATCGTTAAACGTTAGATATAACTAAAATTACACTGGATTTATATATGCTATTAAAAAATAAGACATATTGATAAACTATCGATATATCGGCTTACTAAATCGACATCGACCTAGTTCGCTTTATATCCGCGTAGGGGCGGAGAAAGAATACTAACCTCTGTGGCCGGGGTCGGCCTGTCATAAAAGGTGCCGAAAATCCCACCCTAGCTACGTGGTACAGCCTCAAGACCATCTAGATGGCGACCACCTTTGGTCTTAAGTATGCCGCTATAATAACTTTGTGTTGTGTTTCGGCATTAGTGACCCAAGTTCCTGTACCCTTATGGGACAGCAGCGTGTTCGCGATGCCACTGGCATTGCGTGTTTGCAATAGGACAGCAGACAGGCTGATGGCCCATTTAGAATTTAGCAGTTACCGTCGCCTATGGGTGTCTGCAATGCCAGTGGCATCGCGAACACGCTGCTGTCCCACAAGGGTACAGGAACTTGGTCACTAATGCCGGAACACAACACAAAGTTATTATGGCGGCAGACTTAAGACCAAAGGTGGTCGCCATCCAGACGGGCTTGGGGCCCTACCACATAGCTAGGGTGGGCTGTTTTGTCGCTTCTTACTACAGGCCGAACCCGGCCGCAGAGGTTAGTATTCTTTCTCCGCCTCTGCAGGTATAATTATTCGTAATAGTTGTGTGTGATTTTAAATTATATATGGTGGTGAATGATAGGCCATTGTAAAAAAAAAACGTGATAAAAGTGACTGGTTAAAAAAGCTTTCTAACGCCATTTATAAATTTGAGGTTAATTGTCGGTATGTCGCACGCTTTATCATAAACTGACCGATTACGATTTAAGTCTAAAGTAAGAATATAACGGGCAACATTGTATCGACGCCCTCTATCGGTCAAACCAAGATTTATTTCGATATCTCTTTCCCACACTGAGTTACCGCTATTTAGTTATGTCAATATATGGGATAAGTCGTAAATGACAAAACGTTTTTTGTGATTTCCCAACAAACAGGTTTTTCGAGTTAGGTCAGTTTTTGATTAAGCGTGCGATGTATTTATTCTTTTTATTTTATTATTTTATCATTGCTTAACAAACAGAGTTGTGACATACAGGACGAAATCTTTAGCTATTTATGTTCTGTGACACCAAAGAATTATAACTTCTTACTTACGTGGGTACATAACACGGTTTTTTTTTTCTTACAGAAACGAAACCTGTAATGTTCCATGATTTGAAGTACACTGAACTGCCTCTAAATGGATGTTTGATCGAAGTGCTGAACTGTGAACTACTTAAGCGGGGCCAAGGGGTGTTGACCGGATGCGAAAAGGGGTTGAAACACAAGGAGTACGTTGACACGACTCTCCGGCAGAGGGTGAGTGTTGTCTTAACTTCATTAATTTATCTGACCGCTATAAACAACAGCCTGGTGGCGCACTGGCGCACTTAATATGTAGAAAGCAGTTACCGTCGCCTATGGATGCTTGCAATGCTAGAGGCACCGCGAACACGTTGGCGTCTCATATGGGTACAGGAACCTGGGCCACTAATGCCGGAACCGGAACACAACATAAAGCTATTATGGCGGCATACTTATTGATCAAGGGTGGTTGCCATCCAGACGGCCTTGGGTTGTGTTGTCGCCTTTTACGACAGGTCCTCCGCCCCCTTTTCATTCTCTCACCTCAATACCTTATATTACATACCGATATCTCTCTTTAGCAAGTATATTGGCTATTCTTCACATACGATATTAGCTCTATTTCACACACGCTGTTAGTCATTCCTCCCATACGGCACTAGCACGTCTTCACATGCGACAATAACTTTTCTTCACATATGATACTAGTAGTTCTTGACTTATGACACCACTATTTCACATACGATATTAAGGGTTCCTCACATACGACATTAGATCTTCCTCACATATGGAAACGTGTTTTCTTCACACGCAACGTTAGCTCTTCACATACGGCATTAGCTCTTTCTAACACACGACAGAAACATTCGTCATATACACACTAGTTCTTCTATACTTATGACATATCTATTTCAAACGCTTTATAAGGTGTTATTCACATACGGCATCAGCTCTTCTTCACATAAGACAAAAGGTTGTCTTCACACGCGATATTTATTCTTCTTCACTTACAATATTAGGTCTTCTTCACTTCACCTGTTTATACTTTGTTTCCCTGCAACGTGATATGTCTTATTTATTACTTTTATTTTTATTGTTAATACATCTTAAGCGGTAAACGAATAAACTTGTATTTTAGATGCTAGAACTAAAGCGCGACAAACGACAAAACTCATTTTTATACCAGTGGTGTGGTGAAGAAAAACTTGTAAACATGGGATTAAGCCGAATTCCTTATGTACATATTTCTTTATTTTCGGCAGTACACATAAAATAGAAATGTATGAAACAAGGCCTTATACAATTTTGCGCGAAAATCATCATCATCATCATCCCAGCGTTGTATCCCGGTTGCAACCCAAACTTTCGTTTTGGTGCCCGGGGTCCTCTTTCCGACCTTTTCTATTCCACTTCGCACGGTCTTCAGCATCCCTGGTAGTGAGCCCATTGGCACGCATATCACCCTTTACGACGTCTAGTCAGCACTTTTTGGGTCTACCCCTCCTGCCGGGGCCCGGCCGAGGCGGCATGGCCATACATTTGTTTCCCACGTAAGCCTCCGGCTGCCGTAAAACGCAATTTATCCGCATTGTCACGGACATGAAGACTGCTGCGAATCTAGGAGTTCCTAACGCAGTCCTTCCGCGTCACTCCACACATCCACCGCAGCATATTCATCTCCGTGACACGCAGCTCTTGCTTGTGTTGCTCTAACACCGGCCATGCTTCACAGCCGTATAGAAGGAAGGCAATTTTGCGCGAAAATTACCCGCATATAATATGTTAAAAATAATACAATTTTTTCTAATACAGATTACAGAATATTGTAACAGTAGTATCGGGAAAGAGCCCTACCTTCCGGTAGCCGAGGAGCTGTGCATCGCGAAAGATTCTCAAAGTGAGTACTGTCATGTCACATATCATCAACTTATCCGTGCAGGGGCGGAGAAATAATACCGACCTCTGCGGCTGGGGTCGGCCTGTCGTAAAAGGCGACTATACAATCCACTCTAGCTACGTGGTAGGGGTCCCAAGCCCGTCTGGACGGCGACCACCTTCGGTCGTAAGTATGCCGCCATGAGAGATAAGTAACGGCCAGAAGAACATATAAATCTATTCTGGACCAGCTACGCATTAAAGTCAGGCTCTTAACAATCTGTTATCGGAAGATTCTTGGGTACTTTGGTCACATTTCCCGACGACAGCCAGATAAACATGGATAAACTGATCGTGATGGGTAAGGTGGAAGGTAAGCGACCCAGTGGCCGATCACCTAGCCACTGGTGTGACCAAGTAACCGCCTTCACTGGACTCCCAATAGCAACCGCTATTCGAGAAGCTGAGGACCGAATGAAGTGGAAACAGCTTACAGACAGGCCACAGTTGATTTTCAAGGACACGACCTTCAGTAATGAAGAATTCTACCATGGAGAAGATGCCACCATAATAAATTTGTGCTGTGTTCCGGCATTAGTGACCCAAGTTCCTGTACCCTTATGGGACAGCAGCGTGTTTGCGATACCACTGGCATTGCAAACACCCATAGGCGACGGTAACTGCTAAATTCTAAGTGGGCCATCAGCCTGTCTGCTGTCTTATAGCAATAAAAAAAAATATATAGTTTTTATCTCTGTGAAAATACGGGTTGTAGATTTATTAATACATAATTTTTTTTATTGCTGTAGGCCAGCACACATGCTGACGGCCCGCTTAGAATTTAGCAGTTACCGTCGCTTATGGGTGTTTGCAATGCCAGTGGTAACTGCTAAATTCTAAGCGGGCCATCAGTCTGTCTGCTGTCCTACAGCAATAAAAAAAACGTAGTAAAAGTAGACCTTGAGGGTAGACGCAAAAAATTCGAGTAAGTTTTCGATTTATGCAGGATTTCGACTTGAGAAAATTTTGTAAGGGAACATTCGACTTGTAGAGGTTAATAAGATTTATTCCAACTAAAAGTCTGTAAGTTTATTTTTTCTAGTTATACTAAAAGGAAAAGAGGTACTGATTTTGCTTATAGGGACACTTATTATTTCGACTTTTAGAAGTTTCAGTATTTAAGTTAAGGAGGTTTAGGGGGTTGAGGTATTAATAATTCATAATGATTCCAGCCGGCGTATGGCACCGCGCTGTACTCTTAGAACAGGAGTCGGGCGCTGGTGGCAGCAACGTGCAAGTGTACTACATCGACAGGGGTGACATCGAGACACTGACCGTCAGCTCCCTTAGGAAGATGTTACCCGAATTCGTGGTGGGACTACCGGCGGTGGCTCTCGAGCTCGAGATCAAAGGTACGCGTTTCCTCGTGTGTGTGTGTGTGTGTGTGTGCTAGTGTGCGTACGTGCGTGCGTCTGTGTCTGATTTCTGGATGGGGATATACAGTATTGTTTGGTAACTGATACACTTACAAGTAATGTTCAAAAACTGCTGCGCAAAAGCTGCGTATGCGCAGGTAGTCTCTGGGGGCGGTGCGGGAGGGGGAGACAGACGCTCAATGCACTTGCGTCTCGATAGGGATGAAAGAATGCCACTTTATCGATATCAGTTTTAGTTTTTAAGGAAAATCCCTCATTGACGTTTCGAGTTATAGCGTAATCAAACGTTAAGCCATTTAATGTATCTATTAATTTAAAGTTATAAATAAATAAAAAATGAAATAAGCCTTTATTGCTGTTTTTCTTTTTAATATTTTTTTTATTCTAATACTAATCGTCTCTCCAGATTTCAAAGAACCGACCGAGGCGATGACAGCGCGCGCTATCGCGTTCCTTAAAAAGCAGGAGGGGTGCGGGCTGCGCGTCCATAAGTGTGTGAGAACCGATCAAGGGATCTATACCGTCGAGATGCCGGAATTGATCGCCGCTATGAACAATTGAATTATATTTTTTTTAATTTTAGCGACTATTTTTATTATTGTGCAGTTTGCGAAAGATGACGTCACACGAGAATACGTCCATCACCCGCTGCTGGATATGACGGCAAACGCCCGCTACGCTGTATGTTGAGTAACTCACTCTGGTGGTAGTACGGCTCCGTGCAGGGACGGAGTAAGAACACCAAACCCTGCGGCCGGGGTCGACCTGTTAAATGGCGACAAAACAACCCCAACCACGTGCTAGTAACCACCCTTGGTATGTAAATATGCCAGGTTCCTGTACTCCATATGTTTAACAGCAGCTTGTTCGCGATGCAACTAGCGTCGCAAACAACCATAGGCGACGGTACCTGCTTAATACTAAGGCCAATGCCCCACCGCAGGTAGTACGCTTAGAGGCTAGCTAAGAAACAAGCTTAGTTGTCGAGACGCTTCGATGCATAGTGACCATACCTGCCTGGCTACAAAACTCGTGTCTGGTGATGTAAAGTGTGGTTGTCTTCGATCAACAATAGTAACTTGTTGATCGAAGGTGGTTGTAGACGTATAATTTGATAGAATAGATAATTTTAATCTCTTAAAATTATCTAAAAAATTGCTTCTTACTTGAAGCACTATCCTCAAATTTCATTCACTTAACCAAAGGTATCGAACATGTTGGGTGCATGATATTAACATGTTGATATCCAGTGAAGGCGAATTGGTAATATTATACAAAAAACTGCGTAACTACCTCGACAAATGTTTTGACTATTTACGCATGACACAAGATAACTTTAAACAGAGACTATTATTAATTGTTCCCATAAAGCATCCCAGTAATCCATGCAAAAAACCAACACGACCGTTCACGTCGCTAACCGCTAGGCGATCATCGAGGCGCCAAGCGACCCACTCAGCGAGCGGTGGGGCCGCGCACATAACGTGCCTTGTGTTGGTTCACTAGGATAAAGGTATGATTCCGAACTACGCTGCACGCAGCAGTGCTGCCGCTACATTACTGCCGCTGCATTGCTGCCGCGTCATTGCTGCCTAGCTCGGAATGTACTCTCATATAAGCATATAGAGATTGTATGGGGACCGGTAGTATCGCGGCAGCACTGCTGCGTGCAGCGTAGTTCGGAATCATACCTTAAGTCATCGAAGCGATCAGCTAACCTCTTGCCGCTAAGCGTGTCACCTGCGGAGGGGGCCTTGGCCTAAGTGGACCGTCAGCCTGTCTACAGTTTCTCAGCAGTAAAAAAATATCAGTGCGTAGGTGCATGTGACGTCATATTTCGGTGACCTAATTAGACATTATATAATATTAAGGACATACTTTAACTTTTGATTTGATTCTTATATCTATTAACACGTTGAACGCTATGACGGACACCGTGTGTCCGACATCATGCATTCCCCCCTAGGGCCACGCCGGTATATCAAGAATCGTCCAAAAAAATTTGGGTGTTATTTTTGTAAAGTATTTTCAGGAAATATTTAAAAATTATAGGCGACTTACGGAAACACCGATGTACTGGCAGATTTTTTTCAAAATAACTTGTTGAAAAGTCCTTTCTAATATTTTTGTGCCAGACTGTTACTGTAGACCCGCATGGGTTCCTTGCTTTAGTAAAAAGAGCTGAAACGGTTGTCCGTGCGTCGCCTACAGACTTCTGAAGTGATTGAAGGCATGCGGACACACGGTGTCCGCCGCAGCACCTTGTTCCAGGTCTAGCGTTCAAAGTGTTAAGTTCATAAACAAGGTGTATATGAATAGAAAATGACGTATACACCCTTCTGTGTCCACGCATAGTTTATAAGTCCTTTTGGAATAAATGTATATTTTTAAGCCTAAGTCTATGGTCTAGACAATTTTTATGATATAAAAAAACCTCGTATTTGTTTTGCGTAAAAAAATCCGACATAAGGTCGGTTCTAAAAAAAAGCATGTTTTAGAAGTATATTGATTTATAATTTTTGTACTACGTACTAAAGCTGGTAGCTAATCGCTTTTAGGCTTTTATGGATAGAAAGAGGGTTTTATACGAATCTCATTTCTTCACGCAGGGGCGGAGTAAGTATTCCAACACCTGCGGCCGGGGTCGGTCTATCGTAAAAGGCGACATAACAACCCGTGGTGATATATAAGTATGCCACCATAACACTTTTGTGTTGTGTTCCTGCATTAGTGACACAGTTTCCTGTGTTCTTAAGCGGACAGCACCGTTTTCGCGGTGCCTCTAGCGTCGCAAACATCCATAGGCGACGGTAATTGCTTACTATAAAATAGGCCGTTAGCCTATCTGCTGTTATTCAGAAAAAAAAACTGAAATGGTATTTTTTCCCTTTAACCCACTTTGTATGGGTCATTGGATTTATTTTGTACTTTTTATTACGTAACTAGGAAAATGGGTACCTGCAACTAGAGATTTTTAAAGGGGATTTTTGCCCACTAAAATACCCACTAAAAACCTAGCTGGGGCACCCAAGGGTGTAGTATATATTGGAATAGTATCGTTTAAAGATTTTGGAAATTAGTTTTTGGGAATATTCCCATAAAATGTTTTGAATTGGTGTCTATTTCGAACATATCGATAAAAACGTAGTCGTTTCAGACATACGTAATATGTCTACTGAGATAGCTGATTTAAGGTCTATTGTTTATCTTTGGGATGTATCTTGTACTACCCGTTCGCGCTAAGTTTGCCGTTGGCGATATGACATCACTCGAAGGGTAGCGTCAGCAAAAAAAAAAGTTCTTAGAAAATCAAAAACTGAGCAAACTAGCAAGTTATTATTTTTATTATATATTTTCAAAATAGTTTCCATTCACATCAATACATCGCTGCATTCGATAGAACCACCGAGAAAAGCACTTTGGATCTCTTCGATGGCCTTCTGACTGTTTATTTACACGATATATTTTCAGTTTATTTACACTTTTTCAACGTTTTCACTGTCATTTGTTTTGTACTTTTATTTACACTGTACACTTGTTTTGTTTGTTTGTTTGGCTATTCACACACAGTTTTTAAGCTTTATAATACAGTGTCAACTCCATGTAACGTCATCGATTTAATGACAACTTCCTAAAGCGTTGAAATCACTTGCTTTGGTTGGTTTAGCTTACCCTCCATAAAATGATACACTCTAATATTATATAGCATTTCACCTACTCTCAATAACGACAACAATTAAATAATGAAAAGTACCTTTTTAAGTTGCCAAAATTAGTAAAAATTGTGCAGCTGTGTACGTTCTTTTGTCGCTGTTGACCATGACTCCAAGATGTTTGAGTGAAGACCATGACAGGAGTCCAAGATGCTTTAATAATTTTATGACTCCAAAAATCTTTTTGGATCTGAATTAACATTTAAATACATCAATTGGGCAACTTTGTGTGTCTTCAATTGTGTGCGGCGGTTATTAATCGAGCCCTGTCTTGCTGAATATCCTCTCGCATGGAACTGAAGTTGCCATTATGTTACCATACTTACGTAAAAGTATGGCTAGGTTGGGATAAATGTGGTGGTTAAGTTGACACCATTGCAAGGCCAGTTAAATTTCCCACTGTCGTTAAAAATAGGTAGAATATTGTGTTATTGTACCTTGGGTCTAAAATTGTACATATCGAGAACTTGCCATTTCTCTCAACACCTTCTAGTCTTTTATCTAAGCCTGTCCGAAGTGCAATAAGTACATTATTTGTTAAAACAGTAAAGCCTTCCAGGAGCAGAGTTGGTCACAAGATTATCTAAGACAGCGAGTCATAACTATGATGGTACTGGCTGTCATAGCTTTCATAGCTTCGTCGAAAGGTTTTAAAAAAAACCTTGCACAATTCGTGAAATATCGTCCATTCCTCGACAGTTATTATTGGTAAATCTTTTTTAAGAATTGCAACAGTGGCACATATTTGATTTTCTTGTTCAACGAATCGCTGTAACATAGGTTCCACCTGGTTGGTACTTCCTGTATCAAGCGCTTTGGTGTCACGTCCGGCTTTTCCTGCGATTGCACTTTTAATAATTTTTCTAACGCTGCTGTACTTGACTTAAAATGTCGGATGATAGTTTTAACTTTATCCAAAGAAGTTTGACTAAATTCAGGCCATCTTGTACTATTAAGTTCAACGTATGGCCATAGCATCCGTAATGCTTCCACCCTATATCGGCTATGGCTTTTTTAACGTTGGCTGCGTTAACACTAACAATAAAATTTATTTTATTTGTCATATTTCACTCGTTGATCGTTTCGAGTAGGGTGATTTTTTACGCACTTAACATCATTTAAGGAACCCATTTTTGCAAAAAAAATTGTATGTCAAATTTTCACCATAAAATATTTCATCCCAAGGAAAATATTTAGCAGCGTGGTCACTAATACAATCGTACAGAATAGTCATATGCTAGATACGTACACAGTGAGCGATAAGAATGCATTGGGGCGATGCGGGGTGTGGAGGGGGCGGGGTGTGCGAAGCACGGCTGCCGGCCGGCATAAATCAAAGGATTAAATAATAAATAGGTCAGTCGGCCGCGTCTTGTCGCGTCGGTGCATCCTTTGTGTTTAGCGGTCGTTCTCTCGTGACGTCGACAGTGCAATGTTTTCTAATCGCGAGTATTGCGAAATGGTGCGTTGCTACATTCAAAGTGGTAAAAGCCTAAATGGTGCACAACGCTTGTACGAGTCGGAAAGTATACCGCGACTCCGAAGACAAGGTTTACTAAACCCATCGGTACCTAACCGCTAAACGATTGTACCCGCGAACCAGAGACTGTTAAACTACGGACAGTTTAGAACCCCGTCACACGCAAGGGGTACTGCAAGGTCAAGACTAGCAATAGAGATCGAAGAACAAATATTCGACTTCTTTGAACGGGATCCCCGAGCAAGCACACGGGCCGCAGCGCAACGCTTTCAAGTTAGCCAATACATAGTATGGAAGCTATTAAACACCGCTGGCTTGCACCCTTACCATTATCAAAAAGTCCAAGCCCTACAAGACATAGACGCCTTATCTCGTCGATAATACTGCGAGTGGCTTATCGCACCCGTCCCATGGCCGTCTCGATCACCGGATTTAACATCATTAGACTTTTATTTGTGGGGTGAAATTAAAAGACCGCGTGTATGTGGAAGAGGTCCAAAGCCTTGCGAACTTAAAAACGAAAATAGTGTGGGCGTTTGAAGATGTGCGTAATGACACTCTAGTGCTTATAAAGTTAAAAGAAAATGTTCAAAAACGAGCTAGACTTAAAGACAAACGGACTGCATTTTGAACATTTATTAAAATACGTGTAAAGCAGTAGTGGTAAGTTAACCTCTAATTGATTTTTTACTAATTATTGTACATATCACTAAAGATTTATGTGTTTTTTACTTATTACAAACGCGCCCTTTAATTAACTGAATTTTTTGTATTTCGACGAGGTACTTTATTTATCAATGAAATGTAGCGAAGTATGCGGTACCGATGGAGAGGTCATTGACACTTGCACCGAGTGTAGTGTGTATAAATTGCGATTTCTTGAGATAACTGTGATGCTGATTACTCAATATTTTTGTACTACATGATACTAAACTAAAATACATGTTTCTCCTAAGTTTTACTAAAGATTCTTCTGTGTGAATATGGACGGCGATTTCAAGGTCACGGTTGTATAAAGGATCGACGCCGCAGCGAATATGAAACGTCTTGACTCTTCAAATACTTATGTATTTCTCACTTAATCTTATTACACCACACGCCCCACCAAAATAGACAAAAAAAAATTTCATAGCTGTTATTTTTTTTAATTTAAATATAGTTTTATTCTATTCTTATGTATAACTTCTTCCTTATTATTACGTAAAAATTTTACATTAGGATCCAATCTTCTATAACGATAAAAGGACCGTGATATACATTTTAAAATTTTTTCCTGTTTCATTTCTTACCAGTAATCTCCATCTTTCTACAGCCTTGGCCAAAAGTATTGAGCACCCATGCCATCTCTCGATTTTGTGAAGAGTATTAAATCAAATTAAAATAAAACAATTTTACAAGGTTTTATACTGTTATTTATTGCTAAAAAATCAATATTTAGTGGGTCCACCCTTAGCTTTAATCAAAGCAGATATTCCTTTTTGAATAGAGCTTACTAACTTTTTACAGTCTTCTGTAGTTATAGCGTTCCATACGACGCGCAGGCAGCGTTTCAGCTCGTCTTTGTTGTTGTTTGTGTTGCGCCTGACTCTGCGCTTTAATAAACCCAATAAATGTTCTATGGGGTTTAGATCCGGAGACTGGGCAGACCAGTCCAGAAGATCGACTTGATTTTCCCGAAACCACGCCGTATTGCGAGCAAATTTGTGACACGGCGCGTTATCCTGTTGAAATTTAACACCATCCATCCATATTTGGTAGTTTTACCTGGAAATTTTAAACTGGTGATTTTGGTGGTCGACGTGCTCTCTTCGAATTTTCACATTGCCCCCAGGGTTCTACCGCAAAGGCGTAAATGGCCATCCTTTGCGATGGCAGAAATGAATATACAGTGATAAAATACTTTGATAAAATAAATACATTTCATCTTAAAAAAATGTTTGTATTTTTTTAAAGTGAATAAAAATTGTATAGAAAATCATTTGTTTAAGATACAACTGATATTTTATGTTAATGTCAAACTATTGATAGAAAATAGATCTTGGTTTTGTAATGAAATTAAAAATAGTTATTTTTTTATTTGTGACAACATAATTAGATAAAATATTAGCATTTTGTGTAACCTCCTTCTGCATTTAATACGTCCTGTAACTTTTCGCATGGAACCAACAACCTTCTCACAAAAATTTCGTCCTCTGAAAGATTCCCAAACGTTATTTGCAGTTGTCTTAATGCTTCCTTTGTTCGACATTGATTCCCATCCCACTCTTGCACCATTTTACCCCATAAGTTCTCAATGGGATTGAGGTCTGTACTTTTTGGCGGTAGTTTGATTAAGCTCTCTCTATGTTCATTAATCCTTGTACATGCTTGCTTGCTTGTACTTGCTTGTACAGAACGAGCATTATGCACTGAGCTATTGTCTTGAATGAACGTTATGTGTTCATCTTAATAAAATACTTTAGCAGTTAGAAGAAAAGTATCTTCAAGAAGTTCCTTGTAATTTATTGAATTCATTCGATCACTTATTTCTACAAGCTCACCAGGGTCATTTTTGCACATCCATCCCCAGAATCCAATCGTAATACGACCACTCCGACGATTAGGCAGCACATTTTGTTCCAAGTGCTGTGTATTTTCTGGTCTCCACAAACTCAATCTGCCATTATCCGATGAACAGAAAGCTTTCTCGTCCATAAAGATAACTTTATCGAAATTGTTATTTAAATAATTGGCCGCAAATTGTAGCCGCTGCATTTTGTGCCTTGGTGTGAGAGTTGGCATTCTTGCCGGTACTCTATTTTGTAAACCTTACTTTAATCATTTTCTTACGGTGCTACTGGATATTTGAAACGTACTTGAAAACTTAGTAGTATTAATAAATATTTCACTTCGGGCCTTGTCTAGAATACATGTCTTGGTTTCTTGTTCACGCGGGCGACCAATTGAAACATGATTATTCAAAGTACCCTCTTGCTGCCATCTTCCCAGCTATAAATATACAGTATTTCTCTGAAATAAATACAGTTATACAACAGTCGTAATGTGTATTAGTAGTTTGATAGTAACTGTGTTAAATGTTTTTAGCATTCATCGCCATAATACTTACGGCTATCCCTAGCTCATCGGCGATGTCTGATAAGGATAGACCATCATCCTTTAACTGAATTATTTTATATTTTAATTCAGCATCTATACGGTATAAACTCATATTACATTAATTAAAATCAACAATCCAATATCTATAACAATTTGCTTGCCTGAATTTATTTATTGCGTGAGTTCTCAAACATGAGTTGCATGACACACTTAACATGACATGACGAGACTCAAAACTACAAAATGTTATAAACTGCCAGGGTCATCATCTATATCTATAAAAAATTTGTGTCACGATGTATGTTGCCAATAAACTCCAAAACTACTGAACCGATTTCAATCAAATTTCACATGTACTCTTATTTTGGTCTAACTTACTGGATAGGTTAGTTATCATCTCTTGTTTCTTAAGCAAGTATTTATTTACTGTTTAGTTTTATGAAGTTCTCATAGATGGCGGCGTACGTTGATTCATCGATAAAATTCTTCAATATTGTGTGACATCTAGGTTGCAAATACACCCAATAGATGGCGCTGTATTTTGTTTCTTAGAATATAAGTTCTATTACTATTTGGCGGTACGAAGTTCGCCGGGTCAGCTAGTAGTATATAAATTAGCAAAAGAGTTCTTATATGTATTGTATTTATAGTAAAGTTGGAATCACTTCCTAGTGCAATATTTCCTCAATTGCTCAGATATCTTAAGACTACCCCATCTACGTAGATACACTTGACGTTGTAAGTGTTCAGATATTTTTGGTTAGTTGTTTATATAGAAATTATTGACAAGCATCTGCTCAGATATTAATGAAGTAATGAATGTTCAGATATTAATGGTAACTTGTAGTGTATGGAACTTATTGACATTTTAAATTGTTCAGAAGTATTTGGTCACCTTGTCTGCTACAATATATCTGACGGCGACGTTACAATAGTTTGTCAGCGCTAGCTGAATTTTCATCTCCATTCTGCGCTATAATTATATCCTCCTTAGATTGGCTTGTTCCCATGATATAGTATTTGTAAAAAAAAAAAATTTGTACCCGAAAGTATCAGCGGGTTGGGTGCTTCGTATTTAACTAATTTTAGAGTTACATTGTACAAAAATTATTTGTCTTTTGAACTGTACACTGCACTCATTGTTCTTATTTTTCTTTCCTTATACGCAACATCGCGAACGCGCTGGCAGCTTGAATATTCGCACTGCTGTGTGTATCTTTAAACTGTGCACATTTTAGTAAAAATGTTTTAAGAACAAGATCTTTTGTTATAATAATTATAGTGTCCCGTAACAGCAGTGTAAGCATCATTGACCCGAGACGTCCATGAGTCTGTTGTTAACGATAGAAATTCAATATCGTTTATTTCTTCCTTTTTTCCTAGAACTGTTTGGTCGTATAATGTGGGAATCAGAATGTTAGAGACAGTTTTTCGCGATGGTAACTCGTACCCTGGTATGTGGCGTGCAAATTTTTAAAAGCACGTTCTTCTACTAAAGAGAATGGGTGATAACTATCTATAAATAAATCGGCAAGGTCATTATCAATTTGCCTTTTTTTTTGATTAGTTTAACTCTTTTGCTAATTCCGTAGCTATCAATGCGCTGTTGCGCAGCGTGGTATTTGCGCATCGGAGCTGGACGACGAGGGCTGAGGTTGGACATCGTCTGAGGGTTCCTGTCCACGACTTTGTTCTGGGGTCCTTGCCATTGATTGCGCGTTACAAATGCTTGTATACGCATGGAGGTGTTTTCGCTTCAAATGCGTTTTCAAATTTGCAGTTGTTGTTTTGAAGCTATAAATTTCACCACAAGTGTTGCATTTTTCATTTTCCATTATCCAGCTTTTTTTCATTATCCAGTTTTTGAAAAAACTCCCACAAAGCACTAGAATTCAATCGAGACATTTACATTTCACTATATTTGAACTTTATTTATACTTATACAATCCACACTAATTATATTAACATAGAAACAAAGAAACGTTACGTTACAACACCAAAATAACACATAAATGTTAATTTTAGAAGAAAGTACGTACGAAGTAATTATACACAAGTATGTACAACGACTAACTAAAACAATAAACAAAAAATTAAGTGGCGCTCATTTTCCAGTCTCGTCTATAGTCTTACGTATGAAAATTAAGCGTGTACTAATATTGTTACGCTGTTTTGTTTTTTGTTGTATGCTACGACATGTGCGAGTTCGGATTACTGTGTATTATTCGTGTTACCCGAAATTTTCAATCTGCTATATTCCGCTCGCTCGGCCGGCCGGTGGGCACGATACAGAAGAAATGTAACGCTCTCGTATTCTCGCTTGTTGGACTACTCACTAGTAATCACACCCGACAATTACAGATGTTAACAGCTTCGCTGCCAACTGGAATATGGTGATGTCATGGGAAAATCCAGTGCCTTTTTTTTTGTAAAATATGCACGAGAAACGTTTCAACAATGTTATTTTAGAAATGTTTAACTTCTTTTAGAAAATGCTAAAAAAAATCCGCTAATTTGCGGACCTGGCATTGAGATTGAAAGTTTCAGTCATAATGCCAAGTCCGCAATTTTACGGAGTAGTTTATTTATGTGTTTGTATTATTTTAACATAGGATAATAGTATTTTGCTTAAAGGTATGATTCCGAACTACGCTGCACGCAGCAGTGCTGCCGCGACACTACCGCTCCACATACAATCTCTAGAAGCTTATTATGAGAGTACATTCCGAGCTAGGCAGCAATGACGCGGCAGTAATGTAGCGGCAGCACTGCTGCGTGCAGCGTAGTTCGGAATCATACCTTAATTCTAACTACCCTTGGTAACATTTACTAAAAGTCTTTCACAGGACAATCTTACAAAAATTTGTATAAAAAAGTAAAAATTTCTGAAAGTGAGTTATAATTGCAACAAAAATAGCTAAGTTACAGATTTCTAAATAAAAACAAACACAAAAACCTTTAAAAAGAATTACAACTTCCTAAACTTACATGTAAATAAAATATCTAAGTAATATTATACTTTAACTTTATAAAATCAACTCACAACTTGCAACAAATAGCCTGCTGAATGATCACTATCTAAATAAACATTTATAACAAATAAAACTTCTAAAAAAAATCATACTGCTAGATGACTACATATTTTTGTTTTTGGTAATTGTATAAAAAACGAAATAAAATTTAGATGGACAAATGGTATTCATCGAAACATTCGTAGCAAAGCCCAGGTTTGTCTTTACACATTTCACAATGCCAAATTGAGTCTTTGCGTTTATTTTGCGCTTTTGAGCACATTCGGCACATTTTACGTTTGAGAAATCCTTTGGTATTTCTCTTAGTAATTTTACTGATTCTGTGCTGCACTTCTCTACTATTTCTTGCTCTGTTTGAACCAGCAACCACAGAAGTATTTTTTTCGGGTAACAGCTCGTTTATAACAGATAAACGGTATTCATAGAGTGTCATTTTCGGTTTGCCAGAATATTTCTTATATTGTTATACATTTTGTATGAGTTTATGAAGAGAAGTTGAAAGGTATGGATCGCTAACTTTAGATACCAACGAAGTGTTTTTCTTTCACATGGATAAAATGCGAGCAACTGTTCTTGTCTATCAACTCCAGACATAAACTCATTGTATTTTACAATAGCTTCAGGCTTTTCACTGACCTGGACACGTTTATTGGCAACTGGCACCCTTCTGTCCTGAATACGCCGCCGGTCAGCAGCCTCTTCGTCATCTGATGACAAATCTAACTCCTCAAAATGGTACTCATCATCACTATCAACATCTCCAAAGAGCTGCTCTTCAATATCACTGTCCGTAATGTTATAATTTAGTGGCAAATTGCATCGTTTTGGCCTTGACGGCCCGGCTTCGTTATCCATATTTAAAACTTATTTGTTTTGCAATAAAAGTCAATATTTAAAAACCGCAAATTGGAATGGTAATTTGTAATATTCAAGCGTAGAACCAACTTACAAACATGCCGCCAAGCGCAGTTCCGGGCGCGTACTAATTCATACAAACCGAGCGGCGCTACTCCACATAATAGCGCGGCCGACACCCTGCGCTCACCCCGCACCCCGTTAATATGCGGAGCTGGCAGCGAAGTGGTTAACAGTAATAACGTATTTGCAAAAATCACTACTTCTAAGTTGACTCGAAACTAGTGATTCGGTTACTTGCCGCGTTTACTAGTTATTGTAACTAGTGACGTGAAATAACGCCTACGTCTACTGAGAGGGCGATTTAGCGGCGCGGTAGGCGGTTGGGGGAGGGGTCGCGCATACCACGAACCGGCAAACTTAGCGCAAATGGGTAATATCTAAAATATTATTTCCAAAGTTTTGATTATGCTTGTGTTTTTAGTGTCAAATTGAAGTCACTTGAATTTTACAAATGTCAAATGTCAAGGTACGTTCAGTTCAGTTTTGATGGTTATGGCTCTAGCATCGGTCTTGCCAGAATCGAAGTTACAGGTTGGGTTAATACGTTATTTGACATTGACAGTTGTATGAAGAAAGAAAAAGATAATTTTATGAAGATCGCCAGTCGGTCACAAAGCGTAACTCGAAAATTTTACTACAATAACTGGTGTATACCTTTTTAATAGATGTATACAAGTGCCCAACAGTAAGTGATGTTTAATTATCGTTTTCTAGGATTAACTTTAAAAATTGACATTGACATGTTTAGACGTCGTTTTTTTTTATTATTTTTTTATTATATTTGACATATTACACGTTGACCGTGTTTATATACAGTTGAGCTCCGTTCTTTTTGAATAGAGTACTTTTTATTTTTTGGAGGAGAAAATTTATTTGCGAGCCGGTTGTTATTTTAAAAGCACTTTAAATTTCACATTTGGTGACATTTATGAATGCAATACCGTCAAGCGTTGGTACCTATTTAATTTTTTACTTGTAACGATTGGTATTTACCGTAATAGCACTAATGTGTAGATGATATAAGAGTAAAAGAAAATATTACCAGTTTACATATGAAAAGCAGACCTGTTACGTGTGCTACTTGTAATATACGTGACCATGTTGAGAGAAAAAAGTAGTTCTATAATTGTTTGACATTGACAGGTGTCATTGCTTTCTTATCCTTTGATCACGATCATTTTGCATTTTAGCCATTGATCGTGATATGCCTTCACGACTTTATTAGGCTTTTCAGTCTAGTTTACTGCTATTTGGTATGTGTTGTCAAAGCCACACTCGAATTTCGCAAAATGTCGAACGTCTAGTTACGTTGATAGGACATTGACAGAAGTTTAATGATTTTGTATTTTTAGCCATTGATCGTGGTTGTGTACTGTCACTACTAATAAATAGGCTTGCCCGTCTAGTTCATTACTGTTTCGAGTATTTTGTCGAGGCCACATTCGTATTTCGCAAAATGTCCAACGTCTATTTACTTTGACAGGACATTGACAGAAGTAATGACTTGGTATTTTTAGCTATTGATCGTGGTGTGTACTGCCACTACTAATAGGGTTGTCCGTCTAGTTTATTGCTGTTTCGAGTATTTTGTCGAGGCCACATTCGTATTTCGCAAAATGTTGAACGTCTAGTTACGTTGACAGGACATTGGCAGAAGTTTAATGATTTTGTATTTTTAGCCAATGATCGTGATTGTGTACTGTCACTACTAATAAATAGGCTTGCCCGTCTAGTTCATTACTGTTTCGAGTATTTTGTCGAGGCCACATTCGTATTTCGCAAAATGTCCAACGTCTATTTACTTTGACAGGACATTGACAGAAGTAATGACTTGGTATTTTTAGCTATTGATCGTGGTGTGTACTGCCACTACTAATAGGGTTGTCCGTCTAGTTTATTGCTGTTTCGAGTATTTTGTCGAGGCCACATTCGTATTTCGCAAAATGTTGAACGTCTAGTTACGTTGACAGGACATTGGCAGAAGTTTAATGATTTTGTATTTTTAGCCAATGATCGTGATTGTGTACTGTCACTACTAATAAATAGGCTTGCCCGTCTAGTTCATTACTGTTTCGAGTATGTTGTCGAGGCCACATTCGAATTTCGCAAAATGTCCAACGTCTATTTACATTGATAGTATTCATAAGTATGATATTGACAGTTGTGTGATGTCTTTGTATTTTCAGCCATTGATCGTGGTATGCCTTCACGACTTAGGCTTTTCAGTCTAGTTTACTGCTGTTTCGAGAATTTTATCGAAGCCTCATTCGAATTTCGCAAAATGTCAAACGTCTAGTTACGTTGACATGACATTGATAGAAGTAATGGTTTTGTATTTTTAGCCATTGATCGTGGTGTGTACTGTCACTACTAATAAGGTTTTCCATCTAGTTTATTGCTGTTTCGAGTATGTTGTCGAGGCCACATTCGAATTTCGCAAAATGTCAAACGTCTAGTTACGTTGACAGTAAACGTTATTTGACATTGACAGACGTGTGATGTCTGCATTTTAGCCATTGATCGTAATATGCCTTCAGGACTATAATAGGTTTGTCCGTCTAGTTTATTGCTATTTCAAGTATGTCATCTAAGATTAAATTAGAATTCCGTAAGATGTCAAACGTCTAGTTACGTTGACAGTAAAAGTTATTTGATATTGACAGACGTGTAATGTCTTTGTATTTTTAGCTTATAACTAAAGTGACCATTTTTTTTCATGTCAAAGCGGGACGCTTACGGAATTTCGTATATAAATAAATACATATATATAGAGTGCGTCAGTGTAATATGTATATTTAAGTGCAAAATAAAAATTATGGTTTAAAAAATGACTTGAGTAATTTATTAAGGTATCTTACCCTCACTGAAATCTTAATTCTTACACCAACTTGCCCTAAAAATTATATTTGTAAATAATTTCGCAACAAAAACCTACTTTGCTACAGCAAATTAGATAGGAATAAAGGTCAGCACATGATTTGTCGATGTTTATTTTTGTAATTAAAATAGCTTTTAAAACTGCGACAGCTAACTGTGTTTTCTCACTGGCCCATATTTTATTCATTAATGAAAAAACTCAACAGGTGCGTTACTACCCGGCAGACATTCCAAGTATTCTTTACTTATAAAATTCAACCGCTGCAGCTTTTACATTCTGAACAACAGTGTCATTTTCTTGTAATTTTATCATTAAATTACGAACGGTGTGAGGAAGAAAAACAACTCTCTTTATGTGCCAAGTTATCTCGCAGCCGTTTAATTTCCTTCGTAGATTCAATTGTAGAAACGTTTTGTCCCTGTTTTCAGCACGGTTTGATGAAAAGTCGCTGCCTGTGCATGCATAAAATACAGCCACAATTCAGAAATGGGATTTTCACCAAAGGTCTTTAAAATAAAGAAAATAACTTTTCAAGGGCTGGAACCCTTGTTTTACTATAGCCTAGCAATTTCTGATACTCTGTATCACTGGAATCACAGAATTCTTTCAGAGATTCCACTCGAATGCTGTAAATGTAAAAAAATTAATAAATTTTTACAACGATACATTCGAAGTCTACAGGAAGACAATCTGAAGCCGTTTTTATCGCGTTGTGGACTATGTGGGCTCCACATCCAATCCCAATGAGTTGTCTTCCGAGTGTTAGGTTCAATTTTGCGTAAACATTATTATTTCCTTTTCTATTTTTTCCTCCGAAATTGCAGTTCGTATTATCTCCATAAAGTGCCACAATTTTTTGATCTAATTCGTTGCAAAATAATACTTCTCTTAAGTAATTGACAATAATTATATCCGATGTCTCACCTGGCTGCTCTCGAAACTCTAAAATCTTAACTTTAACGCCTTCATGAGGTAAAAAATAACGAATCAAAATAGGTAATAGTTTTATTGAGCCATGATTTGAAGCATCCGTTGATAAAGTTATGCAGTGAGCTTCGCGAATATGGTTTTTCAATTCATCCATCGCCATAGGGGCCAACACATTTTTAATAGTCTGAGATTTTGTACGAGCACATCTAAATTTTGTTCAAAACATGCTTGGATTAAATTAGAAGCGCAATCATTTCGGCGAAAGCTGTGATCTTCTTGCACCGTGTGATAAGCACACGCACCTTCCGCTGCAGCTACATCTAAATCATTGGAAGTCGGCGAATAGGTTTTTTTGAAAAAAGTAAGCATTTCCGAACTTGAAGCAGCAGCTTGATCTGAAAGCCTATGTTTTTCTGATTTTAAATGTTTCTCATTATCGCTAGCACCATCATGTCCAACACTAAAATCTGTGCGGTACTTTTCACACGTGGTATCTGCACCACCACCACTCCTTTGTTTGATAAATGGATACTTATTTTGCAAATTAATATTAAAAATACACTTGTGTTCACGCATTTTACAAATTTTATGAATATGAAAATGTGGAGAGTTATTTAGGGCCTTATCATACTAGTGGTTTGCGAGCGTTTGCGGAGCGTCGCGAACACGCTGCGGCTGCACAGCGAAAACGTCGCGGACGCGTGGCAAATATGCTACGTTTTCGTCGCGTGTTTGTATCGAATTAACGACGTACAATACACTCAGTAACAAAATGGATTCCGATGAGGAAACAGTGCTGTTGGCTTTGTTACTTCGAAGACGCCGGAGACGAAAACGAAAGCATCGATGAATTTGGGAAGATCCGTTATCAATTAACCGAATGGAAGAGCGACTACTTTGTGTCGTTTTGCAAACGAATAAAAAATAATCCAAAAAATTTTCGTTCCTACCTGCGAATGTTAAGACCTACATTTTATATGTTGTTGCATCTGATACAAACTGACTTAAGACATAAAGACACACATTTGAGATTATCAGTGTTACCTGATGGCTCGTAATTACTATATTACTTCTGCTGTTCCTAGGAAAGGGTGCTCGTGTCTGCCTATTTAATTGCAGCGTCAGGTTCTTTACGGCACTCTTTAGTTCCGCTATTTCGCTCGCCATTGATTCAACAGTCGTTGCAGTTGATGAGGTGGCCGAGACGTTATGTGTTGGTACCACGATGTCATACACATGATCTGCCAAATCTGCCAATGTCTCCAACGAGGATTGCGGTTGCGACGCTAACAGAGTCTGGAGGTTGCTCGGAAGTCGACTGCTCCATATTGATCAAACAAGATCCTCAGGCACGTCGGATCCAGCTAATCCCTGTAAATGTCGGAGAAACTGGGATGGCTTTCGATCTCCAAGTTCCTCATGGGTAAGGAGTAGCTGAACTTTCTTCTCCTTTGATGCCGAAAGTCGCTTGATGAGCTCGCTCAGCAACTTGTCGTAACGGTTATTATCGGGTGGTGAAACTATGATATCTTTCACTTCCTTCTAATATTGAGCGTCAAGGTGTCCGATAACAATTGAGTTTGGTTGCATCAGATGTTATGCCAGTGATAGCAAATTGTCCTTCTATCTGTGCAAACCAAATTTCTAGCTCTTCTGGCCAAAACGGAGGCACACGTAATCCGACACGACAAACATCGGATGGTGCAATGGACACAGTACCTGGGCTTTTACGACATCGTCGACGAGGAGTTTCTTGAGATACCGCTGTGCTGCTGCTATCACTCATCCTTGTCTATATGGCGTGTACTGCGAGGGTCACCAATATAGTAAGCTGCTGTGGTTGTCACGAATATCGTTATGTTAACGGGCGTGTTAAATAAACTGTAGTTACGTATCACAGTTTTTATTGTCATACAATTATCACTAAACAACAATAACACTAAGAAATATACGTTAACAGAAGGTTACAGAAGATAAGGAAGACAAGTATTAGTTCGATTGATAGCTCACGAGATTGTTTTGAATAAACCGTTAGTTCGTATGCTCGCGTCTCAATGGCGTCGGCGGCAGACTGGTCACTCGATCGCGGCGCGCGCGCATCGGTGGCTTGCGCATGTAACGACTATGTTCCCCGCGCGCTGAGTGAGCCTCAGCCCGCAGCGCTCTGCGTGACGTGCGCGGTGCGGTTACACTGAATCACTGAACCAACGCTGGCACTCCACGTTAATACGTACGTTGGATTGAGTGATGAATGTATATGTTATGTTTGTTTTTAACATTAAATAAGTACACAGGAGATAATTAATTATACTTCTTTAATGTTACTAATCGGTTACCTATAAATTATCAACATAACGGTGGTTTTACAGTAGCGATTAAACTATTTCAAATGGAGGTTAGATACCTCCTATTGAAATCAAGATTTAGAAAATTATGACTTTTCTGAAAATAAATCACTATAAATGGTATCTTCAGCGGTACTGTTCTCGTCATAAACACTTGGTGAAGAATTAATTGGTTGCAATGAATTATTTCGGGCTGGCTCTAAACTTGTAAAATATTCAGGATAGTTTGGAGGATAGCTGTTGGACATCATCATCATCATCTTTGCGTTGTATCCCGGTTGCAGCCCAAACTCTCGTTTCGGCGCCCGGGGTCCGCTTTCCGACTTTTTCTTCTCCACTTCGCACGATCTTCAGCATCCCTGGTAGTGAGCCCATTGGCACGCATATCACCCTTTACAACGTCAAGCCAGCACTTTTTGGGTCTACCCCTCCTGCCGGGGCCCGGCGGAGGCGGCATGGCCAGACATTTGTTACCCACGTAAGCATCCGGTTGCCGTAAAACGTGGCCGTACCAACGGAGCCGACACTCTTGTAATTTATCCGCAATGTCACGGACATGAAGACCGCCGCGAATGCGGGAGTTCCTAACGCGGTCCTTCCGCGTCACTCCACACATCCACCGCAGCATATTCATCTCCGTGACACGCAGCTCTTGCTTGTGTCGCTCTAACACCGGCCACGCTTCACAGCCGTATAAAAGGACAGGCCTAATGATGGTCTTATAGACCTGTCCCTTCAACTTTACCGGCATCTTGGGGTCACAAATGACACCAGTTACCTCACGCCATTTGGCCCACGCGGCAGCAATGCGTGCCTTGACGTCGCAATCGATGTCACCAGACGCATGGAACACAGATCCCAGGTATTTCACTTGGTCCGTGCGCTCGATCGTGTCGCCACCTATGCGTACGGGTGTGGGATCTGTGGAGTTACAGGCCAAGTACTCGAGGATGTCCTCCCCTTCCGCGTTGCGGCTACCGTACCCAAATCCCCCGTGAACTCGCTCAAATTCCCCACATTCATCACCCACATGACCGTTCAGATCACCCGCCAAAACGATCCCCTGTGATAATGGGATTCCACGGAGCACTTCTCCGAGTAAATTCCAAAACGCTATTTTATCGGCGTCGTCACAACCGGCCTGTGGCGCATAGGCACTTATCAAGTGGGTAACTACCCCATCGATAAGTACCCTAACGACCATAAGCCGGTCGCTATGACGTTTCACTTCCAAAATGTCGTTCTGGAACTCCTCCGAGAGCACTATGGCAACCCCATTCTCCCCACCAGGTGCACCTGTGTAGATCAGCTTGTAGCCATTCCCAATGAACCGGGATCTGCTGGCCTTCCACCGAGTCTCCTGCAGGAACGCCACGGCCACCCTCCGCCTGGAGAGCACATCGAGCGATGTTTGGGCTGCGTGAGTTGGGGCTAACGTCGTTAGCCGTGCCCACCCATGACACGGTAGCCCTTGTCCATTTCTCACAAGAGCCGGGCGAAGCTCTTGCGCGCCGTTATGCGGCGGCGCCCTAGCCCTTACACAATCCCGTAACCTCATTCTTTCCATCGATTTGGCAAGTTTTGGCTTTTACGGGGGCGACTGCCGTCTGACCCCCCAACCCCAAAAGGAAAGCCGTCGTCAGAGCCTCGTCCGTTATTCAGCAGGGTGCGCCGACTTGCAGGTGAGGTTGACTTGGGCCCCGAAGATGTTGGTAGGGCCCCTTACACCCCAGCTGTTGGACATATGCTTGTATTTTTTCAAAACTACCATGATCTCCATTTTGGCATGTATATTTCTTTCTTTGTTTTTGTTTTTTTATAGTTTCCTGAACAAACTGACATTGATTTGGGTTAAAGTCTAAAAACTCCTTAAGTTCTAATACATTTACATTAAATGGGCGGGGATTCGTTCTAACTAGTCTCATTACTTGAATCCATCCATCCGGTGTGTATACTGCAGAGTTTTTACACTTTTGTTCAATTTTGGAGTGTATAGATACATTCCATGTGGCTATGTCCGGATTCATAAAAAACGTGATCTATTATTTGTATTGTCGGATCGTTTGTCACCAAGTATAGAAGCATACAATAAAAGTAAAATTTTTCTGCTGGCAACCGCAATTATCAGACATCATTCTAACATGCGTTGCACTCCTGCTTGAAATATATTTATAAACACAGGTGGCAATCTCGATACTTCCACGTTAGTCTTGTTTCGTTCGTCTTCTGTGTCGGAATTGTTAGTTTCTTGTTGGCATGATGCCAAAGAGAACGAAGAAAACTGTTTTGAACAGTCAAAGTCTTGAGTTTGTAATTCGCTTACGTGAATATTTTGAGCGAGAGAACCAAAATGGCGGGCCGCTATTACCCATGGAGAAAGTATGTGATAGAGTTGCAGATGCTCTTGGCATTGGACATGCGACAATAATACGCATCAGCAAAGAAAATTATGGTGAATCTTCAATCGCAGCATTAACTGAAGACAAGGACAAAAAACTTGCAACGCCAAATAAAAAAATCAAAAAGGCTGCTCCTGTCACAAACATTGACAGCTTTGACGCCGCTGCGATTCGCAACAATGTATATGGTTACTATACACAGGGCGAATTGCATACATTGAAAAAACTTGCCGCGTTCTTCAAAGACACCGACTTGTTCAAAGTAAGCTTGCCATCTCTAACGATAATATTTAAAAATATTGGTTTTTACTTTAAAAAAGTAACAAAAGAAAAATTATTATGAAAAGAACCGACGTTACTCTTGCTCGAGTGAATTTTCTCCGCAAAGTAAAAAAAATCACAAACTGGGACAAAGTAGTTTCTAGACGAGATATGGCTAAACGCCAATCATACTGTATCCAAAGCTTGGACCGATGATACTGCACAATCAACTACCAAAGTACCAGAACATAACACTCGGTCCAAAAGCGCAAACCACCAACTTCGGCAAACAGAAAATTAGAAATCATTGCATGGCCTCAAGAAAAAGGAATAGAGACCAATGAAACTATGCTCAAAAATGAATTGTTAAGACTCGTTGGTCTGCACAAACTTAGTACTCTAACGTAAGTCTTAGATGATATAGCCCACGAAAAGGCTCATACAGTGTACCCCCGTAAGACTACCCCCGTACCACTGCCAGTATAATCCGATCGAGCTTATCTGGGCCCAAGTAAAAGGTTTGTTTGCTTGAATTCCAGTTCGATAGGTACTTTAAGTACCTATCTAACTGGAACTACCTAGGTGTAACTACTGTATAATTAATCTTAGTAAAAATATGTTTTTAAAGTGTTATTAAAAAGTGCCGTCGACAATGTATCTGCAGAAGACTGGAAGAAGGTGGCTAATGGAAGAAGATTGAGAGCGGGACGTCCGATTTAATAATATTTGCGAACAAGAGTTTGTAATAAATTTACAAGATTGTTCTAGCGATTCAGAAACTGATTCAGATATGGATTTGGGGTGTTCTCCTTTAAGAGAATAAATGTAAGAGAATTCAGTAGGCGATTAAATTTAAAAATAAATAAAAGCATCAAATTGGTTTCTTAAAGTATTACCGGGGTTAAGAACTAGAGGATTTTGAATTTGCCGCCATTACCGTGTGTCACGACTTGCTTGTCAGACTAGTAAATTATGAAACTGTTGCGTAATAGTTATGAACTTAGGAATGATTAAACGACGAGTGCGAGTTTAAGAAAAAATTAATACTCCTTGGTACCGACGTAGTATTATTAGTAGTTTTATTGGTAACTAAGTAGGTATGTCGTTATGGTACTAGTTTCAAATTCTAAATTAGTAAGTAGATACTTCACTATGGATACGAGTGTAAAAGAAAGGTCGTTTAAGATACTTTAGTTACACCGCGGGTACCGCATTAATGGTTTTTTTTTATTTAACTGGCCTATAATAATAATATGAAATTTTCAAAGGCAGCAGAATCGTAAAACCTTTTGGCCAGAATAATTTAATGATACATCATCCTTAAATAATCGCTTGATAAAACTTTCTTCATATAAATCTTATGAAACTCAACAGCAAAAAATATTTGATGAAAATGTTCCGATTGGTGTATCTATTGGCGATGGTATTCAGAATACTACAGAATGCTGACTCGTGTTAATAGATAACTACTCAGCTGTAACTACACTGAAGGTAGATAACTACGAAGTAGCTGTAACAACACCTGTAGCTCCATTGTACTCACCAAGAACTCCTATAGACCGAAACACTTTTCTATCTAGAAATAATAACATAACGACAACTGGAAGTAGCAAAAATTCTTCAGCAGTCCGTTCTATGTCACCAGATACATTTAAATCATTTTAAACATTGTCTGAATCTTTAAATTGTAATGATTATAGTGATGATGACAGTGTTAAGGACCCCGATTATATTGCTGATAAAGACCTCCATAACAGTTGATCTGATGAATGCATTCGAAACACAAACATTGCAACAGCATTAGTTCATTCGAATAAACGGAACGGAAATTTTTGCCTCGGCCTCCAAGACACAGATATTTTTCTAGTTTGGGGGCAGTGGCTGATGTTTTTGTTTTATGGCTGTTATAACTATACATAATTTTATTTGATGACCTTAATATTGTTTGATTGTAACTTAATTGTCAACGTAATGTATATAGTTATAAGTATTGAAATAAATTATTATTATTATAAACCTTTACGTTCAAAATATCGCACATAAGATGAAACTCGAGAGCCAAAAATTATTCACGATACGATTACCTCCAAGCCAATAAAGAGACAATGCTCTGAGTGACTTGCATCAGTTAGGTACAACAGACTCAACATTCATCAAAAAGGTTACGGAGATATGCTTCCACATCAGGTGCTCTATATTCACAGCAAAAACCTAAGTTCAACTCACCGAAGAAAAAACGTTTGGCTGATCCTTCCAAATAGAAAAGACGTATTGAAAGAGACAAACATTTAAGAGGTGAAACTTATAAAACTATCAAAGGTAAATGTGTTGCAGCTATGCCTTTAAGGGAACCTAAGTGTTTGGCAAAACCGAAACATAAATGCAACGCAACCGAAACATAAAGGGACATTATCCCTGAAAAAGCGAGAAAAAAATATATGACTCGTATCGAGCTCTGGGAAGCTTAGAAGCACAGCGACAATTTATACTCCAGCATGTTACTAAAGAAAAGAAGAAAAGATCAACCACAAATGGCCCTTCACGCAAGGAGTTTACACATCGTTATTCATTTACAATTGGGCATGAGATTGTCGATGTTTGCAGAGATTTCTTTTTGGACACTTTAAATATAAAAGAAGGCATTATTAGAGAAGCTCTCAAAAAAGTTTCTTCAGAGGGTGTTCTTTTAGGTGACAACAGAGGTAGAAAACCCCCATCTAATAAAATTTCTATTGATCGATACAACCTCATTAAAAGCCATATATTTTCTTTCCCTGCCATGGAATCACATTATCGCAGAAAGAACACAGAGTACAAATACCTTGACTCAATATAAAAATAATGTACACCTTGTAATAAATACAACGAGGTTGGTTTGCCAAACTATTTATTACCAATCATTATTCCATATTTTTCTATACTACTCCCTACTCCTTATTATCTTTATCCGTAAGACACCCACATATTATTACACACCTTATATAAAAAAAATGTGAGGAAGAAGGAAATACTCCAGCAGGTATAGACATATAAAAAAGTTTTTAGATCCTATAAATTAAGATTTCATGTGCCAAAAAAAGATCTGTACAAAAAGTGAGTGGCTTACAAAGAACTTCAATGTAATGAAATTATTAACTACCTACAAGACAGTCATTCCAAACATCTTAAGCGACGGGACAATGCTTATATGCGTAGAGACGCTGACAAAGAAGCAGCAAAAAATGGCAGAAAACACATTGGCCTTCAATTTTGACCTAGAGGCGATCCTTCAAATACCTAAAGGTGCAGCTGGACCATTATTTTATGTTCGCAAGCTGGCGATGTATAATTTGGCATTTTATAAATTTGGAGATCAAGATGTCGATTGCTTCACTTCACTTCAAAACAGTTTTCTTCGTTCTCTTTGGCATCATGCCAACAAGAAACTAACAATAATAACAAAGATAACAAAACTCAACAAATTAACAGCAATAGTAACAAAAACAAAGTAATGAGAACGGAAAACACGTAGCGCATTACAAGGCGTCGGTACATAAAATATAACATTGACAAGTACTAGAAATTCAGGACTTCATAGGCGTGGTTTTACTGACAGTTGTCGCAGAGATCAAGCTATCTTTTATGAAGTATAGTTACATACTGGACATAGGAATGTCTCTACGTCGTTCTTAGTTAGCCCAACACATTCTTCGTGGTACCATAAAGAACAACCAATGCATTGTCGCATATCTGCAACTCGTTCAGCTTTACAAGCTCGGCAATACCATCTTTCAGTGTTATTAACTTTTGTTTTTGTACCTCTATTTTTTACTCATAACCTGTTTTCTTTTACTTTCTGGTCTCCTTTATTATTTTTGTTCCTTTGGTTATCTCCTCGGCTTTTAGTATTTTTTGGCTTCATTTTTGGTGTTTTTGAACTCTTCTTTCTTTTCTTCAACAGTATGAAACAAATCTTTGGTTATTTTTTGTCCAATATAATTAATTGCTTTTCGCCTTGGTTTACTTTTGATTGTTGAAAAGTTAGATGTTGGTATAAGTTCATGAAATGGCGACCTCTTTTGAATTTTTTTATTACTACCTCTTAAATTTGACAGTGGTACATTGTCAGAATCATCAGAATGTTGTGTCTGTTGGTCTATATGAGTGACTATTTCTTTACATGAGTCTAGTTTTTTTTCTTCTGATTCCGATTCTGATGATGTAGAGTTCCTGGCAGAATATTGACAGTATTTTTGCCATATGTTTATATTGTCATTTCCTGAGCTTGGTGTAGAAGAATTAATCACTGGTCTTCGTAGTACATTCTGTCCTAACCCAGACGTGCTGGGAATCGGAGAATGAAATTGTGACGCCCTATCGCACATAGTTATTCATGTCTGTTGCTGTAGATTGTTCTACAATGTCTTCAGTAGCAGGTTCAGAAGAGGAACTGTAGTCAATCAAATTCCTACATGTTTAAGTTGGCGAATGTTTCTGTGGCTGAAGAGTAGACGGATGTGGAGGAAAATATTCAGCGAAAGCTAAACAAAGAGGCTGATGTTCTTGGCGGGCTAATGTTCTTGGTTCAGGGCACACATCAGATACATCATAGTGTTCAGCTAATAATGATGGCGACATACTAAAACTTTCTTCAGTACAATCCGTGTCAGAGTCATTACTGTGATGAACAGCGGACTCTTCAAAATCTAGAGCTGCTGAAATAACTGAGTTAGAAGCAGTTTGGATTGTAGGGATGGAGCCCAGTAGCTCTAAATCCATTTTTTATATTATCTTGAGTTACGCATTTAGGCCATACTTTTGAGAAAATTTTGTTAAATCTTGCCTTCGTGAGCTTGCGGTCTGGATGATGATAGGCGTACAACAATACTTCTTCATCCCAATGATGTTCATATGATTTATTCACCGATTTGTCTAGCAGTTGTAACTGATGTGGTGTTTGATGGTAAACAATATAATACAATGTTGTTTTCATCAGCAGCATCCACAATTTCTGCATCTAAATGCGAAGCAGCTCCATCAAAAACTAGAAAACATTGTCCGGGTGACTTATAATTGCCAATTCCTTTTGGCGCCATTCTGACTATAGTGCCATCAGGCAAATTGTCATTGAATTCCGACCTTAGTCGTTTGAATAATATCATAGGTGGAACTGAATTACCTGAAGACACACATAGCAATGGTAACATTTTCAGCATTTTCCTGTGCGGTAAAATGGACTCTCTTGCTCTCCTTTTGTGCAAGAACATGTTGGTGGTGTAAGGTTAGCCGACAGCCTTTTTCATCTATATTATATAAACGTTCTGTATGTCGAGGAATATCTAACTCGTCATATAATTTTTTAATTGCCGTGAAATGTTGTTGCATAATAGGCTTATTCGGCTTTTGAGCTCTTTCAGAGTTCATAAAGTGTGCTTTGCGAACAGAAATTTCAGGGTTTAGTTTCGAAAAATTCTTCAACCATTTTCTACCTGCTGTGCCTCTGTTGTCATTGAAAAAATTTGGTATTTCATGTGCTCTACAAAATAAGTAGGCTTGCTTTCTTACAAACTTGCGAATCCACGGTACGCCTATTTGAGCCATTCGTATTATTTGCCTTGCTAAATCTTTTTCTTGGGTATTAGTTAGTCTAGTTGCTCGACCAGTTATCTTTTCAACACTGCCAGATTTTAGGTGGTTTCTTAGAGTTCTTCTTGGGATACTGAAAGTAGCTGCTGCCTTTTGTTGTGACATACGGCGATATTTTACAGCTTCAATAGCTGATTTCAGCTGTTGCTCAGTCCATTCAGTACGTCGCTTCCTATTGATTGTTTCCATTTTTGTAAAATCTGAAAAAAAAATAAACTTCATGCATGAATGTTAATAAAATTATTAATAAATTTATTAAACTTAATAAAAAAATTAAACTTCAATTATAAGATATAAAAAATATATTTGTGTTTATCAAAAAAGATTACGAATTTGGCTAAATACATCAAAGATAGCGCTGAGAGCTTTTAATTTCAAACCTAAAGCAGAATATAGGTTAAAATAAGATACAGGGATAATATTAGATCACTGGATCTAAAAAAATAACTAAAATACCTCATTTTCTTGTATAAGTTCTCTGTAATTATTATATTCTATAGTCCTAATAAGGCCCGGGCCATATTGGAGATCCGTATGGTGCGCATTAGAGACTTTACCGGTATTGAGAACTAGTTATTTTAAATAAAAATTAAAAAAGAATATAAACAACACGTACCTTCTCAGGAGAGCCCAGTAAATCTAAGTAACTTTGTATTTGAAAACAATACGAAAACACTTAGTTTTTCTAAAGAAATACCAAAAGATTTGTGAACATGAGGTTATAAATCGTAAGCCATTTGCAACGTCACTGACAAACTGTCAACCACTCCAAAGATGGCGGTTCCTTTCCTATAATATTAACTTGCAGTTTTGTCTCTGGTACTTAACCGAACATGGCCGCGAAATTTAAACTCATTTGCACTTATAAAACTAAGAACATTTGAAAGTGGGCCATCATAGGAACAGGGCCATCTTAGGCGAAAGTACCTTACATATCTATGTACTATCTAAACCTGCAACAGCAAATCACCAACTCATATACTCATCAAAATGCTTGACAGTTAATGTGTTAAATTAGGTATGTCCCCATGTGCAGTACTTTTTGGTTGAAAATATATAGATATTGTTCTCTTCAATACTTTGTCCACAGTCCATTATTATTTACCACATCAGCACATCTTTTAATCAATAAATTTTTTGCAGTCGTCTACAGTTTTTCATTCCAAGTTTTTTTTCGACCAATAAAGCTGTAAAAACCGGCTATGTAGAAACCGTTAGCCGGTTTTTGCATTTTCTGAGAACATTTACTATAAAAATGTATTTTTTATTACACTATCAGAAAGTAGAGATTTCAACGAACAAAAAGCCCCCTGATTTTTTGAAAAAAGCTGATATTTTGACTCAAGAGTTTTCGATTGAAAATTAGGGTGCTTTTTTGATATTAAGTTAATATAAGGCGAAATAATAAATATTTTGAATCAAATAAATTACAGTGTATTTGGGACATAATAAGGTAAGTTTTCACCAAATTTCGTAGAAATTTTTTTTTTGAAAAAAACAAAAACAAAAACTTGGTTATTTGAATTTTTCACCTAAATTTTGAGGTTATGTGAAAAAATTGGAAATACAAAAGTTGTAGATCTTTTTATTACCTACAACTTTGCCATTTAACTTTTTTCCATACGACTTGTAGTTTTGCCGGAAATCGCGATAAACCATTTTTTACCCTTAAAAACTCACCCCCTCCCACTTCCCGAACTCGAATCGCCCGTAATTTATTTTTCCTTTCATTTTTATCATATTCCCCTCCTTTTCTAATGGGTTTCATCCTACTGTAATTTTTTTTCACTTTTGATTATTTTTGAAGGCTTCGGCCCTGGTCTATTCAAATTTTAATTGTCTTCAGAGTCCTTACACTCATTTCTGCACTATTATTACTGGATAATTCAGCTCTGATATCGACTGCTGAACGAAAGAGATCTCTCGCTTAATCGATGCATCCGACAATCTAGTCTTGGCGTGGTTTTACGCGGTCTACCGTTTTTTGGTTGATTAAAATAGTCTCTAGTGTTTATATAACTTGTACCATGCTTCCAATCGATTAATTTGTTTCGCAATTGAAGAAAATGTCTCTTTTGCTTCCGTAGAGATAGTCTTCGTTCAGTTGGTGACAAATTATAGGTTTTACTCCTACTTTTTTCTTATGTAATTAAACTTGGGACACTGGATGATATACCACAAACTATTTACAATATTAATCTATTAAATTATTGGGTGGATTGACTACCAATATCTTGTTCGACAGTTTTAAACTAATGTCCGCTGTTCATAGATAGAAACAAAGAAAAACCTTTATTTGCCAAAGAAAACGACATTAATCAAATACACCATTACATAAAAACCTTAATATAGAATCAATGCCGCAATCCTGACAAACGAGGTTGGCCACTTAGCATTTTGCTGCATCGAAATTGTTCCGACACAGCGCTGGTTTCAGTGCCAACTCCCAGTTTTACTATTAGGTCCTTACATATGAAATTGGCGTTTTGTACGGGAGGAATATAAAGTCAATTTTTTTTTGTAAAATATATTTAATTAATCAAAGTATGCACTGTTCTTATCTATGCACTTTTGCCATCTCATAGGTAGTTCATTGATCTTTTTACTAAAAAACCTGCTGGATACTCCGTAAATTGAATTTAACTCTGAACACACACACACACAATAATATAAGAATTACCATTTTCGTAAAACGCACGAACAGCGAATGCGCGATGTTCTCCCGTGAATTGACTCACGGCGACTAAAATTGTGAGAGACGCGTGACCCGATCACACCCCGCGCACCCCGCTACTCCCCGTGGTCAACGATCTATTTGCCAAGGAAAAGTCAACTTTATTCTGGCCCACCCTGTATATACTTTGAATTCCGTGAATATATCAAAGTCACGATTTTTTCCTTTTAAGGAAATCGTACTTAGCAGTTCTTCTTTCGTCGAGAAATCTTCAAAGACCATCCGAATAATAATAAGTAATTGTGCAGTATCAGTGATATCTGTTGACTCATCATGCGATATCTTTTTGTAGTTGTTCGTTTATGTTTTTACTTATCATTTCTATACGGCGCATCACAGTATTTTGAGATAGCTGTAAACCATGATAGCTTTTTTAATTTCGTTTTTATTTTTGAAATTCACGAACAACGAATCTGACACTGCTTCGAAAATTTTCTTGATGTAGGTATTTTCCATCGGAAAAAGGTTTGCGCTATTGTGCAATTCTCTAGCTTTTTCGGTATCGGAAGTAAGAAGAATCTTAGCACCACAAATGCACTACCACTTACCTCTTGTCTTCGTGCTGCTGGAGCTCTTCTATTAAGACTGTAGGAAGCACTGGCCCGAACTACTTTCGATTGCGCTAGTTAATGTATGGAAATATTGAAAAGAACAACGGAGATCGATGCGACTCGTCCGCAGCGTATGTTTTTGAAATGTATCGAGTCGAGAGATGGCAGCGTCGTCGTAGAAGAGGGGTGGCAATACATTTGCTTAGAGACGATCAACTCGATACTAAGAAATATTCGCGGTAAATTGATTGTGCTAAGTACGCAACATAGTGCCGGCGTTAAAACCGGTTATGGTTTTAAAGGAAAATAATAGGAAAATACTAGAAACTAAAATAATTAAAACAGAAAATAAAATATATTGAACAAAGATAGATATGTGGAGAAATGCTAACGAAATTTAACTTGTAATAATACTTTGTATAAGGAAGCAACTTTAACTGAATAATTGAAATAAAATGGATAATTTGAAAAAATTGTATGAAGAACGCTATTGTGCAATTGGTAAAGGGCAAACTTTAATCACTGGTCTTTTGAAGAAAGACTGGCCCACACGGAGAGTAACGACGCGAGTAATATTATCGAAACCTGGGTGCAGTTTATGTACGATTGCAAGATGCCACTGCAAGGGAGGAAGTGTGTCGTTTTTCACGACAGCTACAGAATCCACAGTGAGGGGTGCCGGCGATTGACAGAATTTATTTTTGTGAAACCGTTTAGAACGAGATTGCAGAGTGGACAAACATTCAACACTCCACCGTTTCCATAAATACTGAACAGCAAAAGTCAATCCGTTACTACAAGATTTCAATTCCAGTAATGTTATGAATTTTGGCTCATAAAATTTGATATTTTTACATCTAAGATAAGATCTAAAGATATAGGACATAACTCGAAGGACCTTTGGAAAGGAAGGAAAATTTTCAAAAAATGTAATATCGTTAAAATTGCAGTTTTGTACAATCTTACGACGTTCTTCGTCATTAGTGAAATCGACTTTTGAAACCGGCCACATCATCTCACATTTAGTCAACCATTCTGGACTATTAAAACATACGACGTGATCCCAGTTTGATGAGAGAATGCCTTGAAATACAAAATCAGCTGGATTGTCTTCATAACGAATATGTCTCCAATGTGATGCCGGAATAGCACCAGTGATCAAACTGATCCGATTAGAAACAAATATTTTCCACTCATGAGAGCACAAGAGAGTCCATGTTGACGTAATTGAAGTATCACTCCATGTGTGTATATTTTCAATTTGGACGTAAGGTTTATAAACATGATTACTCTTGTTTAGTAATTTTGTAAGATGAGCGGTAGCTAAAAACTGTAATCGGGGTAAGGAAAGCTTTTTTAATGGTGCAACTTTAGTATTCGCGAAAACTAGATTGACGGAAATAGGGTCAAGTTCATCAATAACAGGAATGTAAACCAAAACCGCGCATGCTTTTTCGGATACATCTGTAAATTCATGTATTCGTACACTCGCCTTGTTAGCAAACTTATACCAAGGAAGTTTTAAACTTGCAAGTACTCGTAATTGTAATTCGGAAAGAAATTGAAACCATTGATCACAGATGCAATCTATGCCGGAAATCCATAAAAGTTGGATCATATATTTAACAAAAATCGTAATAAGAATAAGAAATCCTATAGGATCCATAATCCTGTCAATTTCAGAAAGAATATTTCGTTTGGAACAAGTTATAGATGGAGACGTGAAATCATAATGAAAAGTATCGTATTTAGGAGTCCATTGTAACCCTAACACCTTAACAGACAAACCATCATTTAGAGCTGATAGAATCATTGTGTCCTCATCAGTGGGACTGTTGTCATTTAAGGAAACACCATTCGCCGATTTGGAGGAGGCCTTAAAAACAACTCTGACCTTTGTAGTTAAACTAGAAGATTTAATGACAGCGTGATGCGGAATATAATAGGAATTGTTGGCCACGTAAGATAAAACCGGTTCCACGTGTCCATAGTCTAAATATTCTTGCAAACATCTACAGTATTCCGTATGCAAAGAAGCATTCATTTTGAAACGTTTTTCTAATTGAAGCAAGCGAGTAAGCGCAATATTTCTGGATTCACCCAAAGTAATAACACTATTTTTAAAAGGAAGAGCTACCGTGTATTGACCAGAGTCGTCACGTGTAAATGACTTGGAAAATATAGTTTCGCAAATCTGGTCTTCATTCGAAAGAGATTTTTCTTCAGAAATAGCTTCTACTTCCTCAAAGCGCTGAAGATGCATATTTAAATTGTAAGTACTTAAATTTACGGAAAAATTTAAATGATTTGAATTTGATATTTTACCATTCAGTAAATACCCGAAAACGCTATTCATGGCCACGGGCGTACCTGGTGGGCCTATAATATTATCATGAAGTAATATCCTGTCACTATAATCTGAGCCTATCAGGAGTTCAATAGGACATGCAGAACGTAATTCTGGATCAGCCAAAGGAATATCCTTCAAATGAGAAATGCTTTCGAAAGTATGGGGAACAATAGGCACGTAATTTGTTATTGTAGGAATAATCAAAGCTTCTATATAAAGCTTGGGATCTGGTTTATCGTGGGGAGTAACTTCACATAACGTCCTTCCACGAGGAGTTGCTTTGGCATCGCTTATGCCTGAAACAGACATGTTAGGATTAACAGGAAATCTCGGTAGTTTTAAGCGTTCGACGCACGACTCGGAAATAAGAGTGGCTTGACTACCCTGATCTATGAGTGCACGGATCGCTTGTGGAACATAGGGTTCGTTGCCGGTTGGTCTTAGTTTGACCAATGCTGTAGTTAAGAGGACTGTGCAATTTTCTTGTTTATCGGGGACAGTATCATTTGGAGAACTTCGGACAGATGGCGCCAGAGACACTTTGTTACAACTGGCATTTACCGGAGAAGCAGTTCGAAATGTAACCTTTGGGTCATCTTCGTGTAAAGTTGAATGATGTCTCTGTGCACAACTCCGACATGAAAATTTAGAATTACAATTTATCACTCGATGTCCCACAGATAAGCAATTATAACAGATATTATTCGATGAAATGATTTTTTTACGTTCCTCTAAATCCAGTTGGTTAAAATTGTCACATCTGTATAGTGGATGGGACGTTGACTGACAATAAAAACATTTCCTAGTGCGGTTGTAGAATTGTGAAGGACCTGCAACGGAGGACCTGTCGCACTCCAGCTTATTAGCAGTCGCGGCATGAACATTAAAGGATTTAGGGGTGGAAGAAGTAAAACGCGGAGTCTCGGTAAGTGAACGCGAAAGAGGAAAACGACGCCGCGATTGAGGCTGAATTGAAAGCGTTGTCTCTCGTTGAGAGAGTATTTTGCCGGCGCTGGACATCACTTCAAAGGCTGTTAGTTCCTTTTCAAGAAAATCGAGTAACTCGCCAACGGAAGGTACATCACTAGGCGAAGAAAGTGATGTTTCGAAACGGCTTCTAATATCATCTGTAATTTTCCGAAGTAAGATATTTAGTAGAAAAAAATCCCAATGTTTTATAGGAAAGCCTAAGGATTTAAGAGCGGTTACATTTTCGAAATATATGTTGATTAAATTGCGCAAACTATCATGTAATTTCTTACTGTTCAATGGCTCGAGGTCAATAATGCGATCCAAGTGTTTAGATGCCACAATTCGTTTGTTGTCGTAGCGGTTTATTAGGATTTTTATTGCATTTTCGTAATTTTCATTAGTGACCGGTAATGATTTGATTAAGTTATACGGTTCATCTCTTAAAGATAATAATAAATACCTAAACCGTTCTACGTCGGATAATTGTTCGTTGTCAGTAATTAAAGACTTAAATAGGTCATAAAAGCTGTGCCATTCAGTTGGATTTCCGTCGAAACAAGGTAATTGCAAAGGTGGTAACGGTAACATACGGAAATGGGAAGAACGTGTTAGAGGAGAGTGTATATTGGGCTCACTGTGTCGACTCCGCGACTTCAATAAGTCCGACGCGGCTTGAACCTCATAAAACATATCGTCAAATTGTTCGCGAATCGCGTATTGTTCATCTTTGTTAAATGTTTTTTCTTTCACTAATAATTTTTCTAGTTTAGTCTGAGCTTTAATGAATTCTTTCTTACATGAAGCTAGCTCTCGAAGCCTGCACCTAAACTGAACCTCACTTTTTGTGGAATAATCTAACATTTTTTTAATGTTGCCCATCCGTATTTCTCTTTCGAACAACAATTGTTCTTTTTCTGTGTACTCTTTCTCGGAAAGCGACATTTTTTAAATAGTAAATAATATAAAAAGGTAAGTTTGAATATAAAAGTAAGTAAATAGTAATGTAGTAGTAAGCAAATAATGTAAAATAAACGTCTAAGAAATAATGAGAAACAGTGACGGTGACCTACTTAATTATAAAATAGGTTAGGAGCACACTGAACTAATTTTATTAAACGGTCGACAATTGTTTAAATTTTAAAAATAAAAGAAAATAAAATTAAGGAACATGCTTAAATTTGACAAAACTAAATTAAACTGTATATTAAATAAAACGGAATAAGAAAAAAAATGCAAATTTGCAATGTTTATATACTTTTACAAGAGTAAATACACTAATATTTTATTTAATATTGATTTTGACTAAAGAGTGTATTAAATATATATGAAAGGTTAAATGGAAAGCGTTAATTATAATTCTTTATTGATATTCTTAATGAATTTCTTTTTTAACATCTCGCGCTGTGTGCGACCGCCTTTATCCGTGCAGAGCAATTTGCAATCGTCGTGAACGATATTGATACGAAATTATGAAGTAGGTAGTTTTTGGAAAAAATAGTTCTTAGTACAATTTGAAATAAATTAATTAGTTTTTAATTATGAAAATATGCATAAATGAACATGAATATTGAAAAGTTGTAATACTAGCACAATCAATTTCATTCGTAATCCGGTTCGAATGGACCAAAAATATGTTCGGTATCGGAAGTAAGAAGAATCTTAGCACCACAAATGCACTACCACTTACCTCTTGTCTTCGTGCTGCTGGAGCTCTTCTATTAAGACTGTAGGAAGCACTGGCCCGAACTACTTTCGATTGCGCTAGTTAATGTATGGAAATATTGAAAAGAACAACGGAGATCGATGCGACTCGTCCGCAGCGTATGTTTTTGAAATGTATCGAGTCGAGAGATGGCAGCGTCGTCGTAGAAGAGGGGTGGCAATACATTTGCTTAGAGACGATCAACTCGATACTAAGAAATATTCGCGGTAAATTGATTGTGCTAAGTACGCAACAGGATAGCTGTTGGACATATGCTTGTATTTTTGCAAAACTCCCATGATCTCTATTTTGGCATCCATTTTACAGTCTGGATGAATTGATTTTAAATCTTCAACCAGAGACAACGCAAAGTTGTATTCGGGTTCACTTTCACCACTTCTTCTGTCTTTATTTAACCTTTCGTCCATCCTCTGCATTAACTTTGTAATCATTTTATTCTCAGCATCATCAGATTTTTTCTTCTTTTTTGTAACATTGCTTTTGTATAATCGCTTATGTTAATTGTATTCTCATCATCTGAAATTGCTGGTAGCGGGATTTTCGAAGGACGAAGCCGCGTAGTAGTGTTCAAAAATGATAGCAAAGGTAGAATACAAGTATTCTTTAGAAGTAGATACACCGGAGCCACTCCTGATTTTTTATTCCTGTCTTTGACGTAGGCGTCGCGGATTCCTTTCCATCTTTTTTGTAATTTAACAACTGTAACAATAAAAAAATATTCCATGTATTTGGCAACTGAGTGCTCTTTAATGGACCTGCATTTTTCATTTAGAAGAGGATTTTCAACAGCACAAAATATTGTTCGGGAGACATGTCAAGCTATTATTAAAAACTTATTTCATATTTGTATGCCACCCAAGCAAATAGAAAACTGGGAAAATATTAGTAAAGGCTTTCTGGAAAATGCTGATGCTGATTTTCCTAACTACATAGGTGCAGTGGACGGCAAACATATTAGGATGTCGGTTTTATGGAAAAAGTTCAGATTCAACTATATTTGACAGAAGCCAATTGAGAAGTGATATAGAGGAAAATCGTTTAAATATTCCAAAACCCAAACAAATAACAATTAATGAAATGGCGTACAAAGTCAATGGCTTTTCAAAGTACATGCAACGACTGTATTATAGGATCCCAAGAATCGGTACTTATGTTAAAGTTGTTTAAGCTATTAATACATTCCGTTGTTGTATCTAATAAAGCTTTTATCTGAGTGGCAGTTTAACTTGCTATTTCTTTCTAGCCACTATTATTTTCTTGTTACCGTATCTTCCTTTAAGTAACAGCCATGCTTGTGTATAATTGCATTCTGTTATTTTGATTTGCCGTAATAAAACATCTGCCTCTCCGGAAACGCTCGTTTTTAAATTAAAGTATCATCAGCATATCACTTATTGAAGTACCATGAACAAGAGCCGTAAATAAATCTCGGTAGGTGGGCCAATCCTCATAGTTACCCGAAAACGTAAGTAACTGCATTCTCGGTAACTTAGCGAAAGGTCTGCCCATTCTGCGACGAGTTTGATGTGTTAGAAATAGTCGATGTTCTATTTTCTGACTCTAGTTTCGCCAAGAGATCGGTTAAATCTCCGCGTAAGCAAAGGTACACGTCTTCAAACGTATAATATTCTTCATTGAGAATATACGGCAATATTCCTCGTTGTTCACGTGGCGTGCACTTCAGAAGATTTGTATTCGCTTGTTTGAATGTATCCCAATAGTCCTCTAAACATTTTAATCTTGCTTTGATGTAACCTTCAGTTAATCTTTGCTTCGGACACTTTTACGTTTACTTGTGCCTTTTGTCACATACCGGCGACATCTTCAATCATAGTTAAATGTTTCGATTGTTTCGCAGTAGGCGATGACATTTTGAATAATTAAAGTATCTAAATATATACACAAAAACAGTCCATTATAAGTTTTCAATTACTTTATTCACTTAGATTTATTTATGTTATAAAATCTTCTCACTAATGAGTTTGTTTACGAGTTCAATTTCTAAGAATTATTTTCTAATGAATGCGGTTTCTATTGTATTCAGCTTGTGTTTGATTGTATATTAATTATATGTTTGTATTAGTAATAAATATTTTGCTTTTTGATTTGCAGTTTTTTATTTCAATTCAAAATATAAAGTCTGTGCCGTGTGACTCCGGCCAGTGAAAAGAATAGGCTCACCCCAGGTCATTCCAAGGGAGTCGTAAAAGGCGACTGATGGACGACTCCTTTGCCAGCTTACATGTGGCAAAGGAAGTACACCTTTCGGTTTTCCTCTAGAAGTTAGGAGCAGTGGCGTAGCTACCTAGGGGCTAGGCGGGGCAGTGCCCCGGGGCCCTCAAGCTCAAATCCTTACCAGAAATTTCGATCGAACTTAACTTTTGGAAATTTCTCCCATTTTCAAAATAAATATGACAGGTTGCAACCCCGCTTTAATCATGACAACTCAGTTGAGAGAAATTCAAAAGTTATGCCTAGGGAATTCCCCTAAATTTTTTCTGTAGGTTGGCAGTGTTGTCAATTTGACGGATAGTAATATGTGCGTTTTATTATCTATATAATAAACCCTTGACTTCTCTATTTCGTTTTATTACCCAAACCTACACCAAGTATTAATTGTAATATATGTGGTTACTGTTTAATATTTTTATTACCTGCCCTGCAGTGTACAAAAAAGAGCTTAAGTAGCTTAGCATTTTTAAAGTATTTGTATATTTCATATTTTTATTTAAACCTAATAGCAGTGGGGCCCCATTTTTTAATTTGCCCCAGGGCCCTTGGTTACCTAGCTACGCCACTGGTTAGGAGGTCAGACGGTAGTCGCTCTCGTAAAAACCAAAGCCAGCCAAACAAAATGGTCGTAACTAGAAAGGGTATTGTCACGGATAGAGCGTCGTCACATAACGATGCGTAGGAACTTCGCCCGACTCCTGTGACAAGTGGACTAGGGCTGCGAGCACGGCTAAAGACACTAAGCTCTATCCAAAAGAAAACTCTGCTTCGCAACTTGGAATATTGGCACGCTGACTGGACGTGCGAGAGAATTGGTCGATGTACTCTCCAGGCGGAGGGTGGCCGTGGCGTTCCTGCAGGAGACTCGGTGGAAGGCCAAAGCTGATCAACACGGGTGCACCTGGTGGGGAAAATGGGGTCGCCATGGTGCTCTCAGAGGAGCTCCAGGACGACATTTTGGAGGTGAAGCGCAGTAGCGATCGGCTTATGGTTGTGAGGGTACTTGTTGGTGGGGTAGTCACCCACTTGATAAGCGCCTACGCGCTACAAGCCGGTTGTAGCGACGGTGACGAGATAGCTGATCTAAGTGATCGGTCAGAAGGTAGCTATCTGTAATCTTGAGGACAGTACAAATAAATAGTTATAAGATTAGTAATAATACTTAAAAATTAATAAATATCTGTTATAAACTTATATTGTTTTTATTTAATTAACATTTTATGTGTACTTAAAATAAATACAAATTTGGAATGAAATATCCGTGCAGGGGCGGAGAAAGAATTCTAACATCTGCGGCCGGGGTTGGCATATCGTAAAAGGTGACAAAACAACTCACCTACGTGGTAGGGCCTCAAAAGCCCGTCTGGATGGCGATCACTTTTGGTCTTAAGTATGCCGCCATAATAACTTTGTGTTGTGTTCCGGCATTAGTGACCTAATTCCTGTACCCTTATGGCACAACAGAGTGTTCGCAATGCCACTGCAAACACCTATAGGCGACGGTAGCTGCTAAATAGGCCGTCAGACTGTCTGCTGTTCTACAGCCATAAAAAAATTAAAGTTAATAAAAAGTTAACATTAATGAGACGAAGGATATGTATGGGTTAGATCATAAATAGACTGAGAAACTTTGGGCAAATTTTTAAAGAAAATATGTTCAATACTTACCTCCTCTAATCCACATTCACACAAAGAGTGATCTTTTATTCTTTATAATGCCAAAAAAACGGGAGAACAGAAATGCCCCAAGCGTAATCGTATAATGGAAGAAGTCCCTTTCTTGGGTAACTGTTTGTAACGGGAAACCAAGGTTCAAAACCTTTTTTTTATTTTCATTTTTATTTCAGGTCATCCAAACTAATACATAAACATACATTTGTAGCCACCGTATAATAGAGATAAGAAAAAGAAAAAAGAATTAACTCTGAAAAGTAGTCATACATCAACGTCGGCCACGTCGCAAATGTACTATCCACGAAGCTGTATTTCTAATAGATCGTTGTAACTTAGCATCTATTCACATACCGTATTTGTAAATATATACAGCGCATTTTTTAAATAAATTATGGTATCGTATTTTATTGTAACACTACTCCTAAGAAGACCTCCGAAGAAGAACTCTGCCTCAACAACAAACCTATTGGAGGCCAGGAATCCCTGCACCTCCAAACATCTATGTATAGAATAAATATTGATACAATGAAAGAATAAGTTTCGAATTGTTCATGAAAATAAAAAAGGTATACTTTTAGAATTTTACTCATTTTTAAATGTGGAGTGGACGCTTAAAGAAGACCGTGTTGCAGTTATTGCGTTACATCGTTGCAGTTACGCGCCAATTCAAATTTTTAACATACTGAAAAATTTGAATATAACCCAAAGATTCGTTTATCGTACCATCAAACGATACAATGAAGACTCTAGTGTAGATGACAGGTCAAGAAGTGGTCGCCCTCGGTCTGTTAGGACTCCAGCAGTGATAAAAGCTGTGAAGGCACGAATTCAAAGAAATCCCAAACGTAAGCAGAAATTGTTGGCCCTTCAGATGGGGTTAAGCAGAACCACGGTGAAAAGGGTGTTAAATGAAGACTTAGGGCTTCGGGCATATCGAAGAAAAACAGGACATCGTTTGAATGCTCGTCTAATGGACCTGAGACTGAAGAGATGCCGCGCTTTGTTGAAGCGGTACGCGGGAAAAAAATATCGGGAAATTCTTTTTTCGGATGAAAAAATGTTTACCGTAGAAGAGAGCTACAACAAACAAAATGATAAGGTGTACGCACACAGTAGTGAAGAAGCGAGCAACCGTATTCCGCGTGTCCAACGAGGTCATTTTCCATCCTCGCTCATGGTATGGTTGGGAGTTTCTTATTGGGGCTTAACAGAGGTACATTTTTGTGAGAAAGGTGTAAAAACGAATGCTGTTGTGTATCAAAATACAGTCCTGACGAACCTTGTGGAACCTGTTTCTCATACCATGTTCAATAACAGGCACTGGGTATTCCAACAAGATTCGGCGCCAGCTCATAGAGCGAAGAGCACACAAGACTGGCTGGCGGCGCGTGAAATCGACTTCATCCGGCACGAAGACTGGCCCTCCTCCAGTCCAGATTTGAATCCGTTAGATTACAAGATATGGCAACACTTGGAGGAAAAGGCGTGCTCAAAGCCTCATCCCAATTTGGAGTCACTCAAGACATCCTTGATTAAGGCAGCCGCCGATATTGACATGGACCTCGTTCGTGCTGCGATAGACGACTGGCCGCGCAGATTGAAGGCTTGTATTCAAAATCACGGAGGTCATTTTGAATAAACTTTAATGTCATAAGAATCTATGTTTTGTTAAGTTCATTTTGGTATATGAATGGTTACATAATGAATAAACTTGTTACAATTATTGTACATTGAACATGTGACAGAATTTATGACCTGACTAGGTATATACCTATACCTATACCTAGTCTACCTATACATATACCTAGTCAGGTCATAAATTCTGTCACATGTTCAATGTACAATAATTGTAACAAGTTTATTCATTATGTAACCATTCATATACCAAAATGAACTTAACAAAACATAGATTCTTATGACATTAAAGTTTATTCAAAATGACCTCCGTGATTTTGAATACAAGCCTTCAATCTGCGCGGCCAGTCGTCTATCGCAGCACGAACGAGGTCCATGTCAATATCGGCGGCTGCCTTAATCAAGGATGTCTTGAGTGACTCCAAATTGGGATGAGGCTTTGAGCACGCCTTTTCCTCCAAGTGTTGCCATATCTTGTAATCTAACGGATTCAAATCTGGACTGGAGGAGGGCCAGTCTTCGTGCCGGATGAAGTCGATTTCACGCGCCGCCAGCCAGTCTTGTGTGCTCTTCGCTCTATGAGCTGGCGCCGAATCTTGTTGGAATACCCAGTGCCTGTTATTGAACATGGTATGAGAAACAGGTTCCACAAGGTTCGTCAGGACTGTATTTTGATACACAACAGCATTCGTTTTTACACCTTTCTCACAAAAATGTACCTCTGTTAAGCCCCAATAAGAAACTCCCAACCATACCATGAGCGAGGATGGAAAATGACCTCGTTGGACACGCGGAATACGGTTGCTCGCTTCTTCACTACTGTGTGCGTACACCTTATCATTTTGTTTGTTGTAGCTCTCTTCTACGGTAAACATTTTTTCATCCGAAAAAAGAATTTCCCGATATTTTTTTCCCGCGTACCGCTTCAACAAAGCGCGGCATCTCTTCAGTCTCAGGTCCATTAGACGAGCATTCAAACGATGTCCTGTTTTTCTTCGATATGCCCGAAGCCCTAAGTCTTCATTTAACACCCTTTTCACCGTGGTTCTGCTTAACCCCATCTGAAGGGCCAACAGTTTCTGCTTACGTTTGGGATTTCTTTGAATTCGTGCCTTCACAGCTTTTATCACTGCTGAAGTCCTAACAGACCGAGGGCGACCACTTCTTGACCTGTCATCTACACTAGAGTCTTCATTGTATCGTTTGATGGTACGATAAACGAATCTTTTGGTAATATTCAAATTTTTCAGTATGTTAAAAATTTGAATTGGCGCGTAACCGCAACGATGCAATGCAATAACTGCAACACGGTCTTCTTTAAGCGTCCACTCCATATTTAAAAATGAGTAAAATTCTAAAAGTTATACATTTTTATTTTCATGAACAATTCGAAATTCTAATTCAATAAACTTTTTTGTGGCCAGCATTCTAAAAGAAAAGTTTTTACTGTGTGACAATACTTATGACCTGACTAGGTATATATATATATATATATATATATATATATATATATATATATATATATATATATATATATATATATATGACGGGTGCTCGGTGATAATAATGTTTTAAAAATGCGTGGCACCAGCAGAGCTGGCGCCACTATCTTCGACAACATCGTTGGTATTCATGGTGAGTGAAGCAAAACACAAACTTGGTTACTAGTATGTAGTTTATTCACAATATTTACCAGAGCCGATTCTTTGAGGCGCGTATAGGTGACGATTCGTATCGGCGGTTAGTACTTGACTGACTTGTGTACTGCCAGAGACCTCGTATTTATACGAAATTCTGAGGTAAACAATATGTGCTCGGGATTTTCCAGTCGGTATTCTCAAAGATGGGCTTATTCCCCTAAATAATATTTATGTAAACATGTTTTTGTGTTTGTTAAATAATTATACTATTTGATCTTGATGCCGCCGTATTTCGCTATTACGCCGACAAAGAGTTGTTTACGTTTCGTGAGACTTTATTTTGATACCGCTGTCCTTTGATAACGCGCCGACATGTCAGCCGACAAAGATATTTTTAACGTAAACATATTTTTTTGCTAACAGCTGCTTTGTTTTCGTGTTTGGTTTGTTTACATTTCGCGCGTTTCTATTTTGATACCAGCCTCCTTTGGTTTGGCGCCGACACGGCCATACTGACAGGCGGTGCGTGCTCTGCACCAGCCTCGTTGTGTTTGTCTGTAATGAAAGTTATTTGCCCTGAGTTTGGTATATGTAAGCAATAGATATTGCTTGATAATAATTAGAAAATAGACACATCTAACATGTGTGGTTTATTGAGATGTTAACATCTCGCTTGTTAATAAAATTGAGGCTTAACAAAAGCTCAATAATTTTGTAGTAAGAAGTTTTTGATTTTCTCGAAGGATCTCGGAGTATCTCGGAGGTTCTCGAAGGATCTCGGGGATTCTCGAAGGATCTCGGAGTATCTCGGGGATTCTCGAAGGATCTCGGAGTATCTCGGGGATTCTCGAAGGATCTCGGAGTTTCTCGAAGGATTCTCGGAGGTTCTCGAAGGATCTCGGAGATTCTCGGCGAATGATTATTTTGTGTGTTATGTGTTTTTGTTGCGTGATATTTGTTATAAATATGTTTATTAATTAAGATACTCACATGTTAATTATATGAAGTAATAATTGCATTATCATTCGATGGTGGTGGCTCTGCAGATGGTGTAGAAGGCTTGAAACAGGATGGTACTGTAGTAATTTCTTGTGGAGTTGGTGAGTAATCTCGCGCCGACTCGGTTTCCTGATCACCGGGTTGTGGGGCACGATGGAGTTGATCGTGAGCAACTTTCCTAGGACGTCCTCTGCCGACGACTATCTTTACCAAATAGCAGTCATTTTCCAATATCTTGGAAACTTCATAAGGTTCGCTGAAATTCAGATCTAAAGTATTTTGATTACGTGGATTATTTTTAATTAAAACATAGTCTCCTATCTCAAAGGGACGTATCTTAGCTTTTCGTAAGTTAAAGCGTAGTCTGTTCTGTTCATTAGCTTGAGACATCTTCTGTTGTACATGCTGAGTGAGTGCTTCCATCTTGATACTTTGGCTGTCAACATTTACTAGATTCAGAAGTTCAGGGGGTGCGCAATGTTTTCTCTGAGTGATGAGTGTGAGCGGCGCTACTTTGGTAATGCGATGAGGTGTACAATTCATAACTAACTGGAGTTCTTCGAGAGTAGTGTACCACGATTCTGTCTCGTAATTCTTGATCATATTCAATGCATTCTTCGTAGTTACTACCACTTTTTCCACTTGTCCGTTCGCTCGGCTAATTCCTGGTGCTATTGTGTGAATATTTATTCCAGTATATTCACAATAATCCTTAAACTCACCAAGAAATTCTCTTCCTCCGTCAATAATGATTTGTGTTGGAGTTCCAAACAGGTACACTGTGCGTTTCAAAGCGGCAAGTGTGCTATGTGGGTTTTTTGTTGATGGTGAAATAAAATAAAACATATTTTGTGAAGGCGTTAATAGTAACGATGACATATCGTTATGAGTTCCTAGTTTTCCTGTTATATCCATATGAATCACTTGGAAAGCGGCAGGTTTCTGTATTGGATGTAGTTGTGCTTGAACTGTTCCTGGCGTTCCTTTTGATGTCCTGCATATCACACAGTTGTCGACAAATCTTCGGACTGTAGAACTCATTTTATTGAACTAGTAGGTATCTTTGATTTTCTGCAGTGTTTTCTCCCAACCAGTGTGTTTCAATGCAGTGTGAAAAGAATTAATGATGCTCCATTGAAAGCTTTTTGGTACCACTGTGCAAATCTGAAGTCCAGTGATAGGGTCATTAGCTTTTCTTTTTTTTTTTTTTTTTTTTTTTTTTTAGTACGTCTTTTTCTAAGGTGTAGCCTTCAACTAGGTTGTCTTCTCTTAAAGTGTCCATTATTGGTCGTAGTTCTTCGTCCCTTCGTTGTTCAACTTTTAGCCAGTTAAAATCCTTTGCCATGACGTTAACGGCTAGTTCACTTAGGTTTTCGACTGAAGAAATCAGCATGTTGTAGCCGCTCGCCCTTATGGTATTCTACTTCGAAATCATAGTTTTGTAAGAATGCCCACCAGCGGTGAATTCCTGGTAGTAGATCCTTTTTATGTATCGATGCCTTAAGTGCGTTATAGTTAGTTATCACGGTGAATTTACGACCATAAAGATATTGATGTAAGTGCTTTATAGCGCGTACTACCGCTAAGGTCTCTAGTTCATATGAATGATAACGGCTTTGCGCTTCAGTGGTCCTCATGCTCATAAATGCCACTGCGTGTTGATGTCCATTAATTAATTGAACTAGCACTGCGCCAAATCCAAGGCTACTTGCGTCAGTATATAGTTGTATAGGTGCAGTTTCTTCGGACATAGTACTGGAGTAGGTGTCAGACATTCTATGATCATGTTTCGTGCTTTATCGTGCTTGTTTTCCCATTTCCATTTGACACCTTGCTTTGTCAACTCATATAAAGGCGCCATAATTCTGGAGAAGTCTGGATTATATTTTCTGAAATATCCCGCCAAACCATTGAACTGTCGTACTTATTTGACGGTTTTAGGTAATGGTTCCTTGACGAGAGCTTCACCATTTCGTGAACTTGGTCTTACTTGTCCGTCAGATATTATATGTCTTGTAGAGTTATGAGAATTTCCTCTAGATTTGACAATCCTTGGTAAAAATCTGCATATTTGCTTAATACGTCATCAACATATACCTGCGCCATGGTTCCAAGGATTGGTGATGTGCCCGGTTGATACATCGTTGATAAACAGAGCATGCATTGCAGTATCTAAATCGTTGAACACTGGATTGTTGTTGCTCACATGATTGACTGGTTTCTGATGGATAAGTTTTGTTCTACTTGATGTGATAATAATGCTGAGGTTTGTTTCATACATTAAATCCATGTTGACCAAAACGTTAGTGGACATTTGATTATCTGGCAGTTTGTAAAAGTGTAGTTCTTCTACTCGGATGTCGTCGATGGTGGTAATAGCCACCAGTTTGGTCAAAGATAATGCAGGAAATTGACCGATTCCCTTCAAGTAGTTAATGGAAGAAGTTAAGAACCCAAAGGTTCTTTTTCCAGGTAAAGCAGATGTAATGGATTCTTGTAATTTGTTGAGGATCCTCGCAGATTCATGTAGGTTCTCGTAGATTATCATTGACCTGCGAAAATAGAAAGAAGTTCCTCTGAGTAGAGCATCTGTAAGCAACTTGCGTTGCTTTGTCTTAGTTATTACACGAACAGAACTGTCATGTAAGTTTGAGATAGCCATGCTAGTAAGGTAACTAAAGGTTGAAAAGGTTCTCGTAGAGTTTTTGGAGATTCTCGTAGAATACTCGAAAGTTCTCGTAGAATACTCGAAGGTTCTCGTAGAATACTCGAAGGTTCTCGTAGAATACTCGAAGATTCTCGTAGATTTATTTGTATAAGAGGCTCTCGTGGTGTTATTTACAATTATCAAATTTACTTACACTTTATTGTGATGAATTATCTTCATCCAGTAGATCGTGATTTGGCTGTATTTGCAATCCTTATCGCGAGTTTGGTGTAATATCATCGGTTGATTGTGCGGTAGGATCCTGATGCATAGGTGATTCTTTTTCCGCCAGTACAGTCAACTGATCACCTTGATTACGGTGGTGATTGCTTTTTTTTTTGCATCTCTTCATGTTGTAGTAGTGACCATCAATTCACATTTGTATCATCAAAATTATTCAGTTTGTATACTTCAATTACTTGATCTATATGCTAGCAGTATTTTCGTATACCGATGTGGGTGTCCGGATCAAATTATGGTAAATAGACCTCCTCGATCCTTATTTTAGTTTTGGTAGACGAAGCACATAAGTGCTCTGCCATTTTCTGCATAGTCTCCATAAATTGCATCAAAAATTGTAGTATTTCACTCACAGTTGAATTAGGTACGGCATGCTCAATTGCAATCGGGAACTTGTAATTTGTTCTGCTGCTGGTCCCACCGTCGAGGAGCTTGATGACACGTCTAGCGGTATTCGTCCAGCCAGTTGTATCTGCTGATCTCCAGAAGATGGATGAACCGATGAGGCAATGGTTGGGATTGAGAGTGGTCTCAATCCCACTTCTGATGACGGGTGCTCGGTGATAATAATGTTTTAAAAATGCGTGGCACCAGCAGAGCTGGCGCCACTATCTTCGACAACATCGTTGGTATTCATGGTGAGTGAAGCAAAACACAAACTTGGTTACTAGTATGTAGTTTATTCACAATATTTACCAGAGCCGATTCTTTGAGGCGCGTATAGGTGACGATTCGTATCGGCGGTTAGTACTTGACTGACTTGTGTACTGCCAGAGACCTCGTATTTATACGAAATTCTGAGGTAAACAATATGTGCTCGGGATTTTCCAGTCGGTATTCTCAAAGATGGGCTTATTCCCCTAAATAATATTTATGTAAACATGTTTTTGTGTTTGTTAAATAATTATACTATTTGATCTTGATGCCGCCGTATTTCGCTATTACGCCGACAAAGAGTTGTTTACGTTTCGTGAGACTTTATTTTGATACCGCTGTCCTTTGATAACGCGCCGACATGTCAGCCGACAAAGATATTTTTAACGTAAACATATTTTTTTGCTAACAGCTGCTTTGTTTTCGTGTTTGGTTTGTTTACATTTCGCGCGTTTCTATTTTGATACCAGCCTCCTTTGGTTTGGCGCCGACATATATATATATATATATATATATATATATATATATATATATATATATATATATATATATATATATATATATATATATATATATATATATATATATATATATATATATATATATATATATATATATATATATATATATATATATATATCCTATATCTTTAAACGACCAATTCTTGTATATATCGCATGCTTAATCATAAACTGACCTAACTCAAAAAACCTGTTTCTTGGGAAATCGCAAAAAAGGTTTTGTCATTTACTACTTATCCCATATATTGACTTATAACTAAATAGTGGTAACTCAGTGTGGGAAAGAGATATCGAAATAAATCTTAGTTTGGCCGATAGAGGGCGCCGAGACAATGCTGCCCGTTATATTAACTCACTTTAGACCTAAATCGTAATAGGTCAGTTTATGATTAAGCATGCGATATATACTTATATAATTGGAATCTCGGAATTGACTCCAACAATTTTCATGAAATTTAGTATACGGGGAGTTTCGGGGGCGAATAATCGATCTAGCTAGGAATCATTTCTAGAAAATGTCATTTTATTCGCTTTTTTTTATTGGAAGAAAAATAACAAAAATGTGACTCTTCCTGACATCTATCGGCGAATAATAATACTATTTTTTTTAATTGCTTTAACGACACAACACTAAAGCTATTCCAGCAGATGGCGTTGTTAAGTAACAAGAAGTCAATGAGTGTTTGCTTTGAGGTTAGACTAAGAAAATCAATTGTTAATTTCCAAAAAACACAATTTATAAAAAAAATACCTAGAAAAGCTCGGTCATCCGGATATTAGGTTATAAAAGGAGATACAGACGAACACAAGGCAATTATTGAATTATTATGAGACAATACTCCTATGTTTGCGATCGTTGCGTCTAACAATGATTCTTCCCGCATATTTTTCATCATAAAAATTCTCATAAATCAATTCCGGACTTTTAGGTCTCTGCAATTTTCGAAAGCTTTCTAAAACCTTTTGTTTTTCTTTTTCATTATCATTTCTTGTTATAGCTGCCAATGTTGTGTTTACCCACGCCTCATAATAAGGCTTCGTAAGCTCATTAATACAAGTTGGATTCCATTTTGCAACTTCAGTTAAAAATATTTCATTATCAACTAAACTTTCCGGTGATTCATATCGCTTCTTTCTTCTTGTCTTTTCTTTTACATTCTGTGTATTATTAGTAGCTTTAGCCACACTTATTTTAGATTTATTCTGTTTTATTGATGGCATATTTATTCTAAGTGGCGTTACATCTTTCGTATCAACGAATGTTACAGCTTTGTATATTTTTGTTGGGTCGTTTTTCAGTGTCATTGTTTTGATTAGTGGTTGACGCTTTTTGGGTTTATTTTTCTGTTTGCGTATCTCTGAATGTGTATGATTTACTTCTTCTAAGTCAGAGGAATTTGATGTTACACCTGAAAGAATAAAATTTTATTTAACGCATTATATTATAATAAATATAATCCACCTTTTTTATTGCTGACGAATAGCAGACTTGATGATGGCCCACTTAATAACAAGCAGTTTCTGTCGCCTATGGATGTTTGCGACGCTAGGGGCACCACGAACACACTGCTGTCCGTATAGGAGTACTGGAATCTAAGTCACTAATGCCGGAACACAACACAAGGTTAATGGCGGCATACTTAAGACCAAAGGTGGTTGTTATGCAGACGGGCTTGGCTACCACGACGTTAGGGTTGTTTTCTCGCCTTTTATGACAGGCCGACCCTGGTCGCAGGGGTTAGCATTCTTACTCTGCGTCAGTTGAAGTAAACCGCTGATTCAGGTTGGTTATGCAGACGATCTTCCATAATACGAGTATATGTTAAAAAAGAATAAAATGGAAATAGATTGTATACGGACAAAATTTGCTTTTGCATGTAGTTCGCGCCAACTGAACCCTTAACAAAGAAAATACAAACAAAGAAAACGTATTTTCTTTTCGTTCATAGTAATTTAGACAGAAATCTTTGTAAAAATAAATTATTCCCAGGTACAAACCATCAAATTTTATTGAACAGCTAACAAATTATGATACAAAAGAGTCTGCTGACTTAATTTAGTTCATTAACAATGTAGATTAAGTTCTGTCTTTAAAGCGATACGTCACGACTGACGACATCAAAAGCGATCAACAGAATGCTACTATTGCTAACTTATAAGAGGGACGATAGATACATGCTGCTGCAGTTGATAATGATGGGTAAGGTGGACGGAAAGAGACGTGCTGGGCGAAGAAAGAAGTCATGGCTCCGGAATATCCGGGAGTGGACCGGTATTGCCTCCGTCGAACAGCTGTTCCGGCTGGCTGCTGATAGAAATGAATACAGGAAGCTAACGGCCAACCTTCAGGATTGAAGAGGCACTGGAAGAAGAAGAAGAAGAGTTAGAAGGCTACTGTAAAAATTTTATCCAATTCAACTTCTTTTCTTGTTTCTTATTGGGTACAAAAAATGGTGCACTGGAATTCCATCTTGTTACAATGGGAACAGGATGAAATGCCCAGAAGAAAAAATTAGGCCAAAATACTGGTTTCTATTAGGCAAATTAGGACATGTTTATTTGTAAATTATAAACGGTAATTTTATATACTGTTATAAATAAGTATCTTACGGTAATCTTGTCTTATTCTGCTTATATTTGAATGGTAAGAATTAATTTCTTTTTTCATCTTCTTTCTGTTTTCTAAATTTACACTCCCAAATGCTCTTTCATTCTCAATTCTTCTGTTTATATCTTTATTTAAATGTAATTCTTTATGTAATCGTTTCAAATTGCATGTAATTGATCTATCTAATTTCGTATATTGCAATGGAAAATTTGGTTCTCTCACATCGTTGTTAGTTGTTTCGTTATTAGATTTTAACTTTATTTTATAATTTAATTTATGAAGATATTCATTTTGTCCTTTAAATTCTGATGTAACTCCTGCATCGTTTAATATTTTGTTAATAAATTTAGGATTTACTGGTTTATATTTACGTTGTATTTTATTCTCTATCATATCCTTTGTATTATTTTTACCATCATCTATAACACTTTCATTTTTAATATTATTTAATTTAACTTTTAAATGCTGAGCTTCTACCTTTCTAAATTTACTATCACCATTTTTGTATTGGTTTATTTTGGTGTCTAAAATTTTACATTCAACAAAGTTAGTTTTGGTTGAATCTTTTGCTGAATTGTAACTCAATTTGATATCAGTTTTACAGATCTTTTCTCCTGTTTCTGGTAATATTAAAATATCTTTGTCTATATCAGAAATAGCTTTAACAGTTCGAGCCTTATTAGTTGTACGAAATTTATTAAGTCGTCTTGAATCTTCGCTATCAGGTAAGAATTTTCTAATAAAATCATCAATGATCTTCTGCTTTTCTTCAACAGTTATATTAAATTTATCGAGACCATCTAGATTTACATCACGTTTATTACCATCGCCGTGGTCATCAATTGATATACCCTCGTCACTAAGTTCATCTTTGTTAATTTTGAGAACTTTGTTTACCATGATTTTGTATTAAATATATAAACTGCACTGTAAATTTTAATTATAATAAATCGCGCTTATAATTTCGCCTAAAGTTGACGTTTGAACCAAAACTGTCAAAGCACGGCCATTGAGTTTTAGTATTACATTTTTATTTTATTTTTAAATGTCAGCTATGAACTGGTCGACATAAGATATACCTTTTTACATATCCATAGCATCCATCACAAACAAACCTTGATTTTTTATTTCTAAGTTATTACTTAACTACTATTGTAGACAGGCTGACGGTCCACTTAGTAAGCAGTTACCGTCGCCTGTGGATGTTTGCGACGACAGAGACGCCGCCAACACTGCCATCTGAGTGGGGAACCTAGAATCTGGGTCACATACGCTGAAACACAACACAAGGTTATAATGGTGGCATATTTATAGATCATGGTGGATGCTATCAAGACTGGCTATAAGCCCTACTGAGCTACTTACCTAGATAGTTGTTTGTCGCCTATTTGTTAGGCCACCTAGGCTGTTGTGGTATATCTATACCTCCCGTCTATGGACGTTTCTTAGCAACCAATTCATTCTAATAACTATGTCATACACACTAAATATGTAACATTAATTTTGTTAATAAAAACCTTCTAATGCAAGGTTTTGTCATTTAACAATTTTATTAACAAAATAATTATATGTACATGAGGTGTATAAAACAAAAGTAATGGAAAAGTATCTGAAACTAGACCGTTTAGATATCGACCCTTCAAGCGCGTCGGCAACTAAAGAATGGGAACATTGGAAGCGAACATTTCAAAATTTTCTTATGGCCTCGGAATCGCTATCTGGGCAAGTACATATGTACAATTTAGATCTACTTATAAACCATGTATCGTCGAATGTATATACTTACATCAGTGAATGTACTGATTATTCGCAGGCTATGAATATTCTTAATAAATTATTTACAAAGCCTAAAAACATTATCTACGCGAGGTATGCGCTTGCTACTAGAAAACAGCAAGGCGAGGAATCTCTCGATACTTTTCTGCAAGAATTAAAGCAACTCTCAAAAGATTGTGAGTTTAAAAGCGTCGACGCTAATACAAACAGAGATGATTATATAAGGGACGCATTTATTAGTGGTATAAAGTCTTGTCAAATTAGACAACGGCTACTTGAAAGTCTAAGCCTTACTCTTGACGAAGCCTACGATAAAGCTGTCTCTCTTGAAATGGCAGCAATTAACTGTCAAGGATATAATGCTAACAACTTGAACACTGTATCAGATACATCTGATACTAGAAAGTACGATGAAGTAAACCAACACACTTCAGCGGCCACGCCAAGGCATTCGCCTAAAAGAAAGAACTGTTTCTTTTGTGGTAATAAAGTTCACCTGCGAAGAAATTGCCCAGCTAGAGATATTACGTGTCAATTGTGCAATAAAAAGGGCCATCTTGCTAATGTCTGTCGAAGAAATTATTTGAATAGACCGGCCAATGCTGTCTTCGCAGCCGATGAAGACTCTATATCTCATAATAATATAACAGCTGCATCGCCAACTTCTCTAAAAAAAGCAACAGTTTCTGCTACTATTAAAGGGTTGCAGGCAGAAGCCTTAATAGATACTGGAAGCTCCATTAGCTTTATTAATGATGACTTCTTCAGATTAACTGGTTTAAAGAAATTTCCATGTCATCAAACTATAACTATGGCAGCTACAAGTCTTTCATCTAATGTTGAAGGTCAAACTATTGTATCAGTACAGATAGAAAATCATTACTATAAAAATGTAACTCTGTTAATTGTCAAGAACTTATGTGCTGATCTCATTATTGGGCATGATATTTTGCAAAAACATTCTTCCTTAGAATTTTCATTTGGAGGGCCTAAAGAATCCATGAAAATCTGCAACGTAGCAGCTGCATCGGTACCTGCTGTCTCGTTTTTTGCAAGTGTCAGTCCTGATTGTAAACCCATTTCCATAAAATCACGCCGATACAGTGATGAAGATAACCAGTTTATACACTCAGAAATAAAGAAGTTGCTTGATGCTGGTATTATTGAAGAAAGCTCTTCCCCATGGCGAGCCCAGGTACTGATTACAAAGAATACAAATCATAAAAGACGCCTAGTGATAGATTATTCTCTAACAATCAACAGATATACTCAGTTAGATGCATATCCATTACCCAATATTGAAGAAATAGTTTCTAAGATAGCTAAATACTCTATTTTCAGCACTATAGACCTTCAAAGTGCTTATCATCAAATACCTATCTTACCAGGAGAAAAGAAATATACAGCATTTGAAGCAGCGGGAAATTTGTATCAATTTTGTAGAATACCATTCGGGGTTACAAATGGTGTATCAAGCTTCCAACGGACTATTGACTGGATTATCCGTAACGAAGAACTAAAAGGTACATTAGCTTATCTTGATGACATCACCGTATGCGGAGAGACAAAAGTCGAACACGATGAAAATTTGCAAAAATTTCTGACTGCTGCGCGAAAGTATGGCCTCTCGCTTAACAATAATAAATGTAAATTTAGTCTCGACTCTATCAATATTCTGGGATATACTATTAAAAATCACACCATAAAACCTGATGCTGATCGCCTTCGTCCTCTTCTAAACCTACCACCACCAAATGATCTAAAGTCGTTGCGTAGGGTGATTGGAATGTTTGCTCATTATAGTAAATGGATACCAAATTTCTCTGAGAAAATCCATGGTCTTTCCAACACAAAAATATTTCCGTTGTCACAAGATTTAGTAAAGTCTTTTGAAGAATTTAAATCTGACATAGCTAAATCGTCAATACACGCTATAAATAACGATATACCATTCGTCGTTGAAACGGACGCCTCAGAACACTCTATTGCTGCTACATTATCACAGAATGGCCGTCCAATAGCTTTCTTCTCTCGTAGCTTAAATCATAGCGAGCAAAACCATTCTGCCATCGAAAAAGAAGCTTATGCAATTGTGGAATCATTAAAAAAATGGCGACATTTTCTTATTGGTAGACATTTTAAATTAATTACGGATCAAAGATCAGTATCCTTTATGTTTGATAACAAGAAAACAAGTAAAGTTAAGAATGAGAAAATACAAAGATGGCGCCTTGAACTTGCACCATTTAAATATGATATTGTATACCGTCCTGGTAGACAGAACGATGTAGCTGATGCACTATCGCGCGTATGTGCAAACATGCAAACGCGAAATGAAAGATTAAAATCGATACACGAGGCTTTATGCCATCCAGGTGTAACGAGGATGATTCACTGGCTGCGATCGAAAAATTTTGCTTATTCTATTGATGAAGTGAGGAGTATGACCAATTCATGTCGTCAATGCTCAGAAATCAAACCACGATTTACCAAACAATTAAATTCTGGGAGTCACATTATAAAGGCAACCTCACCATTCGAGAGATTGAGTATAGATTTCAAGGGACCTTTACCCACGAATACAAAGAATAAATATATATTAACGGTTATTGATGAATTCTCCCGTTTTCCTTTTGCATTTGCGTGTCAAGATACTACATCGAAAACCGTAATCAAACATCTTAATGAACTCTTTATGTTATTTGGCATGCCTGCGTATGTACACTCTGATAGAGGTGCGTGCTTTCTTTCAAGCGAAATTAAAGAATTCTTATTTAATTGTGGTGTAGCTACAAGCCGAACGACACCATATAATCCCCAAGGCAACGGGCAAGTAGAAAGATTAAATTCTACGCTTTGGAGAACAGTACAATTAGCTTTAAGAACCAGAAATCTACCCACAAATAATTGGGAGATTGTCCTGCCATACGCTTTACACTCAATACGCTCTCTTCTATGCACTGCTACCAACTGCACTCCTCATGAGAGAATGTTCATTCACCAAAGGAGGTCAACCAATGGAGGTACCGTTCCCAGCTGGTTGCTTACCACTAATCAAGCGCTAATGAGAAAGTTTAATCGCACAAACAAATACCAACCTTTGGTGGAGGAAGTGGAACTACTGCATGTTAATCCAGACTACTCTCACGTTCGAATGCTCGACGGCAGAGAAACTACGGTGTCGAACAGACATTTAGCACCTTTAGGTGCACATGAAGCATCTACTCATGACATTATAAATACAGATTTGACACACACGGAAGAAACTCTCCCGGAGGTGTATCTGCCTGAGTCAGAAGCGCTTATTACAACTAAGGAGAATGTAGAAGATCCAGAAACACAGACACCTATAACTGACCCACAAGTGCAGCAACCACTAAGACAAGACTCTTCTGAACATCTACGAAGGTCGTCAAGGGAGCGCCGGCCACCTAGTTATTTAAACGACTACATCACATCTTAGCACGTCGGAAGAATGTGGTATATCTATACCTCCCGTCTATGGACGTTTCTTAGCAACCAATTCATTCTAATAACTATGTCATACACACTAAATATGTAACATTAATTTTGTTAATAAAAACCTTCTAATGCAAGGTTTTGTCATTTAACAGCTGTAGGGGTCAGTATTCTTCCTCCGCCCTTGCACGAAGAAAATTGACATAGTTTATAAAACGATTATTAATGAAGCTATTCTAAACTATTTATTACTGGCCAGTTGTAAAAATAAGTATTTATTCAACAACGATCAAGTCTTACTGACCGTTAGTAATTGTCAAAATATAATATGCAACAAAAAAATAAAACAACAATGTACGATTAAAATGTAATTTACAACTGGAAATTACACCTTCTACACGTGGGATTAGTAAATAGAAAAGTAAGTAAAAAAGGAACTACCCTTTTTTTTAAAGTGAAAATGCTCTACACTACCCTCACGTGAAAACGTACGGCGGGTAGTGTTGAACTTCTCGTGTAATGCACCCGGGCTTTCTTTGTTGTCTATAGGACGTACGTCGCTGGTACACCTACCAAAATCACTGCAGTGTTCCTTCATTTGCCTTGAGGATGGCCGCGGAATGTGACGCTTCTCAGGCCGCGCCAAGTAGAAGGCCGATAACCCTCTTGACCTCTCAAATGTCTTACGTACCGCATTGGTACCTAACAGCCATGAAGTAGTGAATGCTCGTGCAACTAAACGTTCTATGACCAATGGAGACCGTCACTGTTGATGTACTGTTACCTATGCGGTACGCAAGACACTTGGAGCGTTTCTTTAACCTACAGTCGTATGAACATAAGACATTTTTATCCCCGCCCAGGGTCGGCCTGTCATAAAAGGCGACTAAACAATCCTAGCTACGTGGTAGGGTCCCAAGCCCGTCTGGATGGCGACCACTTTTAGTCTTAAGTATGTCGCCATAATAACCTTGTGTTGTGTTCCGGCATTAGTGACCCAAGTTCCTGTACCCTTATGGGACAGCAGTGTGTTCGCGATGCTACTGACGTTGCAAACACCCATAGGCGACGGTAACTGCTAAATTCTAAGCGGGCCGTCAGCTTGTCTGCTGTCCTACAGCAATAAAAAAAAGACATTTGAGGGGTTAATAGTAGGACTGTGCGTCTCAACCAGTTTCATTGCAAATCCTGCGCTTTATGTTATTTTCCTCTGTGCAAGGGTGAAGCAGGAATAATAACCATTGTGTCCGGGGGCGGTCTGCCGTAAAAGGCGATGAAATAACCCTAGCTAGGTTGTAGACTCCAAGCCTCTATAAATATGCCGCCATAATGACCTTGTGTTGTATTCTGGCATAAGTGACCCAATTTCCCTACGCGGATGACAGCGTGTTAGCGGTGCTCCTGGCGTCGCCGTCCATAAGCGACGGTAACTTCTTTCTATTAAGTGGTCCGTCAGCCTTTCTGCTGTTCTACAGCAATAAAATTATTTTCAGGTTAATTATGAAATATTAAACAACAATGGATCCAAAATCGAAAGTGGTGAAATCCAAATCATTAAACGCAACTGCTAGAATAAACAGAAGTAATAAGATGACAGCCAGCAACGCAGAGTTTCAAAGCAAAGTACTAAAGAAACGTGGGGTCTATGTCGAGAAGAAAATAATCAAAACTAATCTCAAATCTAAAGGTATTGTTTGTTATATATATTAGCTAGCTCGACAACAGCCCGATGTTCAGCTACTGGATCCCACGTTAGTTCTTAATCCGCGTGTGTAGATTTTATTAATATGGGAAGTGTTGCTACAGCATCGGTACATGACACTTTTATATTTGCATAAACTTCACTTCCATGCAGGGGCGGAGCAAGAATACTGACCTCTGCGGCCAACCCACTCTAACTACGTGGTTAGGCCCCAAGCCCATCTGGATGACAACCACCTTTGGTCTTAAATATACCGCCATAATAACTTGGTGTTGTGTTCTGGCATTAGTGACCCAAGTTCCTGTACCCTTATGGGACAGCAGCGTGTTCGCGATGTCACTGGCGGTGCAAACACCCATAGGCGACCGTAACTGCTAAATTCTAAGTAGGCCACCAGCCTGACTGCTGTCCCAAAGCAGTAAAAAATGTCGCCTTCGCTGGTGTGGCCCGTTTTACGGCAACTGACGACTTACGCGGGGAACAAATGTCATGCTACCTATCACCATATCACATCACTTCATCGGTGAAACAGATCCTTTTCGAATCTATTACCGTTTCGTTAATGTGTATGGGGAGAAGAAACGGCGAAAGAAACTCCCGCATCCCCCCGCATCACCTATTCTGCGTGTAATTTTTGTAGTGTAGAATTGCGGCGAGTGCAGAAAGCCGCACTAATTTGTATAAGGCGCGCAACGGGATACGCGCATATCTTCTGTCTTTCACGCATTATTTTATTTACCTTCTTATCATAGCATCTATTTATAGATTTGATTTACAAATATATATAGCGCAATTTGTTCAATAAAATCATGGAACCGACTTTTATTGGAACACCACCACTAAGAAGCCCTCCGTAGAAGAATTATGCTCACTCAACAACTTAACTATTGGAGGTCAGCAACCAACCAAAAAATGTCTAATTAATAAAAAGTTTGATCAATTTAATTACCTTTGAAGCATCTGACTAGTAAAATGAGTAAATTTAGAAACTTGTTTGCTTCTACGATAACGAACTTTTAAAAGAGAAAAGCGATAAGAAGCTTATTGAGAATAAGAAAATCTTAATTAAGCCTACCTATTGAATTAAACCTTTTATTGATTGCAGATAATGATCAAATAGATGAAATCATGACTAAACAAATAAGAAAAGGGCTTGGACAGAATAACTTAGCATCATCAGTCTTTAACCTACTTTCCAAATCTCAAGATGAACCCACGTACGGCGTAGAAAATGGAAAAACAATACACCCAAGGAATTTTCTGGGAAAATCTTCCAGATGTGATAACATTGCAGAAACCGTCACTGTTAACGATAAAACAAAAAGAAAAAAATACAAATCTAAAATTCTTAATAAACAATTAAATGAACCACACCAAGTAGTTGTCTTGCGTTCAAAGACAGATATATATACTCCATCAATATATTCTGATAGAAGTAATATAGAAGTAAAATGGCTCGATTTTCCACGTCTGGTTAAAGATGAAGAAGATGACAGCTGTAAGAAAACTTCAATTCACCACTGTATTGCTGATGGACTTAGCAAAATTGCTGCTAAACAAGTTGCTGTGAATGCAGAATCATCTAAGCCTATTGTAAAATCTAATATTCCTAATAAATTAGAATTACACAATAAAGAAATCATAAAAACTGAAAGCATAAGTTCGATGAAACGTGTTCATCAAATTACTGAATCTGTACATATATTTCATCGCGATGAAAAAAGTTTCTATGATATAGCAAAGCCTAAAACTAAGATAAATGATTATAAAACACAGCTAATAAGAGCACCTGTATCATACCACCAAACACCGCTAAAATATATGAGAAAAAATATATCCAATCATGAGAAGATGCCACACGCACAAAGTTACTTCCTACCAACAAAAAAGTCGAATATAAAAACTAAAAAAGATCTGCTAAATATATTCAAAGAACAGTTAGTGATGACTACATTTATTGAGGAACCGGAAAATTTGTATGAAGCGTTAAAAATTATGGCAAAATATAAGAAGAAATCTCACTATCTCCCTGTCCATGAAAATCAATGCTGGTTCATGAAGAGAAACTCTATATATCCGAAAAAAATAAATAAAAGAGATAATGGGATTAAAAAAAGAATTGATTTTTCAACAGAAGATAGCATTGCTGAAATGGAACAAGATCTAGATGAGTCCAATTGTACTCTTAAAGTTTGCTACGATATAAATCAAGATGTTTCAAATAGAAATTCCGAAGAAGTAATAGTTTTCGATGAGTTTATATAAATTATAATTGCAATGATGATTATATTAGTTACTTAAGTCAAAGACAATGTAGAAATTACATAAATGCAACTTATAATAAAGCGTCGTAACTTGTTAAAAGCATTTTTGTTATTTAATAGAGTCGATGGATACAGAAGGAGAGGTTGACCAAAAAACAGATGATGCGTAAAAGATGATATGGGGAAAAAGGACGAGGAGAGTGGAAGGAAAGAACGTCTTGTGCCGACCCCATATAATGTGGGATAAGGACAGGGAGAAGAGACTATCTCATCAGCAAATCTGAGATGTCTTAAACAACAATTGTTTAATTTTAGCCTTTAGTTTCCCATTCTATGGTTTGGAATATATTTTCCAATACAGCATTAAATAATTAAGGCGACAGGGGGTCGCCCTGTCTTACTCCTCTTTCTATTGGTACTGCGTCACGCCTTGATTCCAGTTTCACGTTGCTTGTTCTATTGTCATATATGTATTTTATAATATTTATATACTTTGAATTAATGTTAAGGTTAACACTTAATACTGTTAATAATGTTAAGGTTAACCTTATATACATATATATATATATATACTCTATCCATTTTACCAAAAAATAAAATGTAAACAAACAAACCAATGTTTCTCAAACGAAGCTAGAATAAAAACAACATGGCGGGTATAATCCGACCGTAATAATAAAACACTCCTTTCAATCGACAATAGTACGTTGAACAGTACACTTATAAAATTACCAGCTTAAAAAACCAGTAAGAGATTTGGAAACATTATCTTTTTAGTTTCTTTATAATGTAAATTAGTTATTACAATTAATAGTGTAAATATGTAAATTTTATACGCATTATATTTATCATTCATAATTGTAAAATTAAAATTATTTTATGTTTTTTTTTCAAAAGTAAGGAATAGTAATATAACAAAATAAGAATGCAGAAGATATTTCTAATAAATAATTAAAAGTTGCTATGATAATTTTTGTATCTTGTTGATTATTGTAAAATCAACATCCAAAAAACCATTTTTACGATTTCTTTACATTTTATTTTTTGGTTAAACGGATAAGGTATAGTTCTAATATTAACAGAATAAAGAATGAATTGTGATTTTAGGGATATAAATATGGTCGTACTCTGCTAATAAATTCATTGTCATAATATACAGAGAAAAGTCGTTTTTATTGCTTCCAATATATGCCTTCTTCACCTTTTAACGTCTATCGTATAATATTTTGAATTTATACTTTTGGCGCATTCGGAAAAAATATGAGAGCAAAATGTTTATAATTCGCGCGCACGTTGACAGCCAAAAAGCGACATGATGAAGTTAACTGATAATTGTCTCTTAAGTTTCCGTGAAGTGAAGTTTCCGTAACTATATTCACAGCAGTTTCTCAAATATTCATAAATCAAAAATACATATTTTATATCAGTAGAGATAAAAAATATATTTATTCATAAATATGTGTATTTATGTGGTATTAATATATTAGCCCGAGAGCTGATGACTAATTTGGGAAAATTCTTTAGGCAGTCTGTAATTGCGAAAAATTACAATTTCGTCAATTGGCGAATCCAGTCCTAAAATTATTTTAGCGAGTTAACGGTTATTTCGCTACTGCGCAGTATATAACATTTGCAAAAAAAAATTTATAAAAAATGTTTTAGGCAACTTGAATTTTTTTTATCTTTTAATTTATTATTTCTAGAATTCAAAAAAAATATCCCAGACGGTTTTGTCGGCTATTAAGTATTGCCAGACGACTCCAAAATTTAATTTTTTATATTACCAAAAAATATTCTTTAGGCAATCTGAAATATACATATATCACGTATTTATTAAGTAATTTCAATAATACCCGCAAATCACCAGACGATTTTGCTGGTTATAAACAATTCCCAGACGTTAATAAAGTTTGTAATAAGTGCTATAAAAAAGTCTTACGCGCAACCGTAAGTGCGACAAGGATAGCTAGTCGAGGCACGTCGACAGCTGCCGGGGCCCGAGCTCCTCGCGCTGTGATTGGCTATTGAAAAACCTAGTCTTTCCAGCTTACAGTTTTTTATAATTTGACGGCAATTATTAAATTTGGCCAATTTTGGTTCAGGTCTTCAAAGTGGTCTTCAAATCTCAAAGTCTTCAAACAATCATATCATATCATATCATATCATTTATTCATGAACAAAAAAATTTGTGTCTGGTAATTTCTAGATATTAATACCATAATCTGAGGAGATCGTTAAAAAGTCGGAAACTGGGCTCTGTACCTAGTCAGGTCATAAGTATTGTCACACAGTAAAAACTTTTCTTTTAGAATGCTGGCCACAAAAAAGTTTATTGAATTCGAATCTCGAATTGTTCATGAAAATAAGAATTTTACTCATTTTTTAAATATGGAGTGGACGCTTAAAGAAGACCGTGTTGCAGTTATTGCGTTGCATCGTTGCGGTTACGCGCCAATTCAAATTTTTAACATACTGAAAAATTTGAATATAGCCAAAAGATTCATTTATCGTACCATCAAACGATACAATGAAGACTCTAGTGTAGATGACAGGTCAAGAAGTGGTCGCCCTCGGTCTGTTAGGACTCCAGCAGTGATAAAAGCTGTGAAGGCACGAATTCAAAGAAATCCCAAACGTAAGCAGAAATTGTTGGCCCTTCAGATGGGGTTAAGCAGAACCACGGTGAAAAGGGTGTTAAATGAAGACTTAGGGCTTCGGGCATATCGAAGAAAAACAGGACATCGTTTGAATGCTCGTCTAATGGACCTGAGACTGAAGAGATGCCGCGCTTTGTTGAAGCGGTACGCGGGAAAAAAATATCGGGAAATTCTTTTTTCGGATGAAAAAATGTTTACCGTAGAAGAGAGCTACAACAAACAAAATGATAAGGTGTACGCACACAGTAGTGAAGAAGCGAGCAACCGTATTCCGCGTGTCCAACGAGGTCATTTTCTATCCTCGCTCATGGTATGGTTGGGAGTTTCTTATTGGGGCTTAACAGAGGTACATTTTTGTGAGAAAGGTGTAAAAACGAATGCTGTTGTGTATCAAAATACAGTCCTGACGAACCTTGTGGAACCTGTTTCTCATACCATGTTCAATAACAGGCACTGGGTATTCCAACAAGATTCGGCGCCAGCTCATAGAGCGAAGAGCACACAAGACTGGCTGGCGGCGCGTGAAATCGACTTCATCCGACACGAAGACTGGCCCTCCTCCAGTCCAGATTTGAATCCGTTAGATTACAAGATATGGCAACACTTGGAGGAAAAGGCGTGTTCAAAGCCTCATCCCAATTTGGAGTCACTCAAGACATCCTTGATTAAGGCAGCCGCCGATATTGACATGGACCTCGTTCGTGCTGCGATAGAGGACTGGCCGCGCAGATTGAAGGCTTGTATTCAAAATCACGGAGGTCATTTTGAATAAACTTTAATGTCATAAGAATCTATGTTTTGTTAAGTTCATTTTGGTATATAAATGGTTACATAATGAATAAACTTGTTACAATTATTTTACATTAAACATGTGACAGAATTTATGACCTGACTAGGTATATTAAAATATAGCATATTTTATATATAATTTTTATATTTCATATATCACAGCGCGAGGAGCTCAGGCCCTGGCAGCTGTTGGCATGCCTCGACTAGCTAGTCGAGGCATCCATGTCGCACTTAAGCCTGGAATACACATGCTACGTAGTAGCACATAAGCATGCTAGTTTCGAGAAGATGCTACTTAATAGCATACAATTAGCAAGTGTATACGAAAAGTGCATGCTTGTGAACAAGCACACTACTAAATCGCAAGCCGGTCTATTTTTCGTGCTAGTTAGCACATGGTGTGAGGCGCGGGGCAGAAAGGGGCGGCTCCAAAGCAAGTCTGAACGTGTATTCTATGCGAGCATGCTACTATATTTGTTTATCACGATATAAATAAAATTTCGAGAGAAAATGCGTACCAAAGTTTATATTTATATTTATGAAAGTAATAATATAACTGAATTTAATTCATTCCGCAAAGAAACGTCCATTTTGAATGCTGAATATGAGCATGTGTATCTCACACGTGCTAGAAAGAAGCATGCTACCTAGTAGCAAACATACATGCTTTTCTAGTAGCGTGTGTATTCCAGGCCTTACGGCTGCGCGTAAGACTTTTTTATAGCACTTATTACAAACTTTATTAACGTGTGGGAATTGTTTATAACCGGCAAAAACGTCTGGCGATTTGCAGGTATTATTGAAATTACTTAATAAATACGTGATATAAATTTCAGATTGCCTAAAGAATATTTTTTTGGTAATATAAAAAATTAAATTTTGGAGTCGTCTGGCAATACTTATTAACCGACAAAAACGTCTGGGATATTTTTTTGAATTCTAGAAATAATAAATTAAAAGATAAAAATAATTCAAGTTGCCTAAAACATTTTTTTTTGAAATTTTTTTTTGCAAATGTTATATACTGCGCAGTAGCGAAATAACCGTTAACACGCTAAAAGACTTTCAGGACTGGATTCGCCAATTGACGAAATTGTAATTTTTCGCAATTACACACTGCCTAAAGAATTTTTCCAAATTAGTCATCAGCTCTCGGGCTATATATGGTGAAAGATACTCTTTTGTAAAAAAAAATCATGTTAAAAGTGACTTTTATCTTTTTAATAAGCATTTGATATCCAATTTATTTCTTTAGTTTCATTATTTTGTTTCAAATTAATCCTTTCACTATCCAAATGATTATTTTCGTATTCTTCTCGCATTTTTCTTTTTAACTCTGCTTCTTCTTCTTCTGTTTCGTTCGCTCGAAGTATTCTTTCTGTAAAAACAGTACAATACGTACTTTAACGTGTTTTTAGTCTTAATAGATTGTCATGTCAAGTTGAATGTACCTCTATGGGACAGCAACGTGTTCGCGGTGCCCCTAGCGTCGCAAACATCGATACGCGATGGTAACTGCTTACTATTAATTGGCCGTCCGTCTGTCTGCTGTTCCTCAGCAATAAAAAATAAAATAATACTAATATACTATATCTATACTCTATCCACTTTACCAAAAAATAAAATGTAAACAAACAAACTAATGTTTCGCAAACAAAGCTAGAATAAAACAACATGGTGGGTATAATCTGACCTAATAATAAAACACTCCTTGCAATCGACAATAGTACGTTGAATAGTACACTTATAATTACCAGCATATAAAACTAGTAAGAAGAGATTTGGAAACATTGTCTTTTTAGGTACTTTATAATGTACTAGCAGCCCGTCCCAGCTTCGCATGGGTATTTAACAAAAAATTAAACCCTTCTATTTTTTTTCGGTTTCGGGGAAAACCTCTCTTGACGGGTTCCCCCGGCCCGGGGGGACCGAGGGATATAAGGGACTCCGGAAAAGATGTTCGACCATCCGACTACCCACTAAAAAACCCCACTGTTCTATCGCCTACGCCCGGGCCCACGGATATATGGCCTGCCGATCTCGTGGCCCGGGCCGGCGCCGGCCCACGCTTTGTCTTAAAGCGGGCCCCTTCTAAAGTGCTGGCGCCAGGGGGTCAGGCTTTCGTCCCCCCGGCGCTCTCTTGTAACAACTCTATGAGTTGAGGGGGGCTGCGGAACAGCACGCGGCCTTTTCCCTCACGGCAATAGTGCGGGCGGCGGATCCTCCCCCGAGGGGCCGCCCGCGGCCGCTTTCTACGGCGGCCGGAGATCGTTGCCCGCCCTCCGGCGCCGACGACGCGGCCTACGTTGGCGGGAGAGGAGTGCGGTGGCGGACTCCCGCTCCCGTTCCGCCGCCTCCCTTACAGACACTACTGCCTCGCAAAAGGAGGCGACGGCCGTCCATCCAGGATCGCCCCCGACCATGGACAGAACCAGGGCCGGAAGCGATAGGTCCGCGGCCAATTCCGGACGGGACTCGCATCCCCGTTGCGTGCTAGTCAGGCGTGTGTACGACTACCAGACGACACTCCAGAAAAAGCAGAGTCGCTTGACGTCGTAGCCGGCCCAGCAAGACCAACCAACAGCGAGGATGCAATTCCCGCCCCGGGAACACTCTCTGTGCAGGCGCAGTCGAAATAGGCATGGTTTTGACTACCAAATCAGGTCCCATGGTAGAACCCGGGACCCCAATCAGTATTCGCAACCATCCCATCGGGGATCATGCCACGAACAGAGAGCTAAGTTGGAAAGGATGTAAGAGGTAGACTGAAAGAAAGGTAGGACTCTGTCGCCTCGAACGGAGAGGGGAGTGAAGCGACGGATGCTCGGGCACCTCGGGTACGTACACCCGTGCACTCCTCGGACAGAGGAGCGCCCCTGGGGGCAAACCCTTCTATTTACGTCAGGTTACTAAAAAAATAAAATTATAAAGAAAGTTTGAATATTATTATTTCTATGAGCTTTTATTTTAATGATTTTTTTGCTATTACTTTTTATTTATTTTTCGTTATTTTTTAATAAGTATTCTATTTTTTGTAAAAACCCCAGTGACGCACGCCTACATTGCATAAGGTGCTGCCTAGCTAGCCGAACAGGGTGAGCGGCTACCACGCAACATTTTTCTAATAGTTACATTTTTAAACTCGTGATATCTTTCGAATGGAATATCCGAATTGAATAATTCAAAAAGTTATATAAAGGTATTGAAACAGTTTTGAATATGAAGTAATTTATTTTGATAAGGATTAATACCAAGATCCAAATAAAGAGCCTTTTCTAGGGGCGGCATTTCAATTAATTTTTTAAAATAAAAGAACACTTATTGTGGCATAACTATAATAGTTAGACATATGCTGTCGCGACACTTTTTGTAAATAATGATGTGTTCTGCAAAGTTGTAGTACATTATTTTATTCTATCATCAATAGTTTTCGCAACGCACGCGATTTAAATAATATTTTAGGTAATTTTTAACACTTCGGGTTACATTATTAGAGTTTTAGTAAGGATCCCTAATTTTTTTGAAAATATAATATAGCCTATGTCACCCGGGGATAGTGTAGCTTCCCAACAATGAAAGAATTTTTTAAATCGGGTCAGTAGTTTCGGAGCCTATTCAATGCAAACAAACAAACAATCAAATCTTTCCTCTTTATAATAGTAGTATAGAACAGGGTTGTTACGGATGCAAAAATTTAGACATCCGCGGATGCAGATGCGGATGCGGATTATGAAAAGTTCACATCCGCGGATGCGGATTCGATGCGGATGCGATGCGGATACGGATGCGGATTTTGGGATTTTAAAAGGATAATTATTTAAAAAAATTAAATAATTATCCTTTTAAAATCCCAAAATCCGCATTTGCGAGGTATCTATGTTATGCCGCATGCATAAATAACTGAAAATCAATTTAATTTCAACTTTCAACAAAATTACACAACTTTTTAGTTTTACTTATGACACAACAGAATTTTAAGCTTCGAGTTTCATAATAAAAAATCTTTTTAATCTTACACTCCGACTTCTCCGGATCATTTTTGTCTATTGTAAAATAAGTCCAAATACTGCTTTTTATTGGTGGCGACATTTCACTTAACATTTATATCAAAATATTCATTAATCACGCAAAAACCTATGAAGTACACACTTACACAGTAAACACTCACTGTAACTATAATTTATTGACAATGAGAAAAAACACAACAAACAAAACCTGTAGGATCTTGTTACCAATGTGCGCCTTCCTATTCGTCAGTTACCAAATGAAGTTCGCAATTACCAAAACAAACGCGGAGCACGTGAAACTCTAGCTCCACCCACTTTCTTTACATGTAGTTACTTGTTGATGTGAATCTGCATCCGTAAAACTCCGCATTGATTGATGCGGATGTGAATGCGGATGCAGATGTCTGAATTAATGCGAATAGTCCGCATTTGCGGATGCGGATGCGAATATTCGTAACATCCCTGGTATAGAAGTGCGTTCTTACAATTAATGTTGTAAATATGTAAATTTTATACGTATTATATTTATCATTCTTAATTGTAAAAATAAAATTATTTTATGTTTTTTTCTAAAAGTAAGGAATAGTAATATAAAAAAATTAGAATATAGGAGATATTTCTCATAAATAATTAAAAGTTGTCACGTTGATTATTGTAAAATCGATATCCAAAAAACTCTTTTTACGATTTGTTTACATTTTATTTTTTGGTAAAACGGATAATTTTTTTTTGTGTGTTGTGCAATAAAGTATATTCATTCATTCATTCATAAGGTATAGTGTGAGACACGAACAGAACCAACGACTCACCAGTTATACCGTTGACATCTTCATCATTCAACTCATTCGATGACAGGTTTCCATTAAAGAGACGTTGAGGTACCATCTCCAGAACGTGGATCAGGCTGTCGATTTCCTTTAAAAAAATAAAGGGGTAAAGAGTACCGATGATGAAAATAAAACTTTTTTTTAATACATCTATTTAAAGTCGCTTTATAACAACTGAGACCATTAGCGACTACGTATACATACAGTGTAACTATAACGAAAACAAAAAGAATACATTCGTCCTTATCCTTATGAATTGTTACTTGATTATTCTTATGATATTTATCATTTGAAGAAACTAGTTTTTTTTTGTTTCTGTAGAATAGCAGACAGGCTGACGATCCGCTTAGAATTTTGCAGTTAGCGTCACCTATAGGTGTTTGGAACGCTAGTGGCATCGCGAACACACTATTGTCCCATAAGGGTACAGGAACTTGGGTCACTAATGCCGGAACACAACACAAGGTTATGGCGGCATAGATTGCTCGTAGTGCCTTCAATACCATGAGATCCGTACGGTGCTGGCGAAGTTTAAAGATCGACTGCTGCACTGTCACATTTGGCCTATACTTCTGTACGGATGCGAGTCTTGGACTATTAAGGAAGACCTCAGGAAGCGAATTGAAGCTTTTGAAATGTGGACGTACAGGCGTATGTTGAGGATAAGTTGGACGCGACCAAAGGTGGTCGCCACCCAGACGGGCTTGAGGCCCTACCACATAGCTGGGGTGGGTGGTTTTGTCGCCTTTTACGACAGGTCGACCCCAGCCGCAGAGGTTACTATTCTTTCTCCGCCTCTGCACAGATAGAACGGAGTTTTACATTGGCACGGTAATATACTCTCTAATTTAAAAATAAATCAAAGGTAATTAAACTTAAAACACGGCAATTTTAGTCTGCTGACACGGTAGTAACACTGGGCCGGGTATCTAAGTGCCTGAACGCCCCAGTGTGCTCGAGTGCCTATTATACTTACCTTCTCCTTATTTCTTATCGTCTCCATCGCTAGTAGAGGATAAATATTTTTATAAGTTTTAAACCCGGGACCGTAGAACTTATTCCTGCCGTCCATGCGGTCATTTATATCTCGATAAGTTTCCATCATACGTTTGTATTTCTCTCTGCATTTACCTGCAAGATATATCAATATCGTCATCATCCTAGTGTTAAATCTTGATTGTAAACCAACCTTTCGCTTCGGTGTCCGCTTTTCGACTTTTTCTTTTCTTCTTCCACGGTCTTCGCATCCCTAATAGTGAGTCCATTGGCACGCATCTCCTAACGACGTCAAGCCAGTACTTTTGAAAGAAAGAAAGAAAGAAAGAAAAATAATTTATTTAGAGCTTAAAACTATAACAAAAAAATATACATTAAGAAATCACTAACACATTTGTCTTAGCCCTAAAAAGGTGCCTAACTCAGCAATGCAAGGAGCTGTTTAAAGAGCATCCTGCGCTGATCTTCCGTTAGGACCCTTGAAGTGACGATATAACAATTATTTATATCACGTTTATTAACAATAAGCAATTTAATTATTAGTAATTTATTAACAATAACCAAACATTTATATGTACTAAATATTAAGGAATACAAAAAATATTAGTATCAAATAATAAAGAAAGAAAAAATCAGACAGAAAATATCAACTGAAGTGTTAAAAGATTGTAAGAAGAAATAAACAAAAATACGAAAAAATGAGTAAACACGCTCAGAATATAAAGATATTGATAAAAACATTGACTAATTTAATTACAACAACTACTTAGTCACACAAAAGATAATTATTAAAATATTAAGACATAATTTAAAAATACTATATTACTGAGCACTTGTATCTATTGCCAGGTTTGCCTGCCTCTTTTGGTGTTCAAACATAAATGATTTTAGTTTAGTTTTAAAACCATACATGCTAGACACTTTTCTTATAGGAGGAGGAATATTATTCCAACATTTAGTAGCTGAGTACTTAAAGCTACCCCTAAAAGCTGTGGTATGGTTTAATGCGGCAGCGAGCTGTACAGCACACTGACGGACATTTGCAGACCTCTGGGCGCCTCTCCATTCAAGCTTGCTATAGAGATACATAGGATCTTTATTCTTAATAACCCCAAACAACAGACATGCCAAGTGCAACTTACGCCGATGCTTCATTTTCAACATTGAACAACTGTTCAAAAAAGGCGTGACATGACCTCTGTATGGTATATCAAAACAAAATCGAGCACATGCATTCTGTACTCGCTGAATTAGTCTCTGGGATTTTGAAAGTAAACGAGGTCCGAACACCATGTCTGAATAGTTTAATTGGGAAAGTATTAATGATTCGACTAATTGTATTCTTAGACTTTGGGATATATACGGTCGGATTTTATACAACACCTTCAATTTATAAAAACAATTATTAACAGAATTTGCTACATGGTGTTCAAATCTAAGATCACTGTCAATGTAGAGGCCTAAATTACGTGCTTCTTCTACTCTCTCAATGGGGGTGCCCATAAGTGTAACCTGCACTGTTGGATTCAATGTACTCAAGTTGTACTTATTGCCAAAAATCAGATATTTAGTTTTCAATGGATTAAGCGTTAAACCATTTTGTTTAGACCAAATGGTGATTCTAGAAAGATCGTCATTTAGTTTAGAAATTGCAGAATCTATTTCCGAAGGTTTACACGAAATATAAATTTGAGTATCATCTGCATAAAGATGGAACTTGCAGTGTTTTATACATCGAGTAATATCGGCCGAGTACAAGATGAACAGAATAGGTCCAAGAATAGAGCCTTGTGGGACTCCCCTAGAAATAGATAATTTATCAGACAAAGAGGAGGAGCCATTAACAGTGTTTAGTTTAACATATTGCTGGCGATTGCTTAAATAACTTGAAAACCATTTTAGCGATTTGCTGTCTAAACCATAATATTTCAGTTTAGAGAGAAGTAGGTTAATATTTATTGAATCAAATGCTCTAGAAAAGTCAAGGAGAACCAGAAGAGTGCACATTCCTACACTCTGAGCACATAAAATGTTGTCAGTAACATCAAGCAAAGCCGTCACAGTGCTACGCCCTTTTCTAAAACCTGACTGCAATTCAGGTAAAACCTTATTGGACTCTAAAAAACTACTTAACTGATTACACACTACTCTTTCCAATAGTTTAGATAAACAGGGCAGGATACTTATTGGACGTAGATCTTTTAAGGCAGCGGGATTATGTATTTTAGGAATAGGACGAACTATTGCAAGCTTCCATGTTTCAGGAAAGGTGGATGTAGCAATAGATATATTTATAATTGACTTAATGGTTTCTAAAGTTTCAGGTAAAGTCATCAGAAGCATATCTAAAGTAAGTCTTTTGGGTCGTCCCCTCCAAAAACAGGGTCCATGTTCCCATGACCAGGATGAAACCTATATTGACATTGAAACAGCGCACTCTTATCGGATCTGGACTGTATGTAATAATGTAAAATATTTGGGTTCGAATCCAAAAACAGACCAACAAAGTACAGGAAAAGCCTTAGTGAAGCCTTACCAATAATAATGCCAGTTTGGAACGCCAAAGTCTTCGCATGCTCCGCCCTAATGCCCCTCAGCTGTCGGACTTGGTATTTCGCTTCAATTAAGATCTCCCTAGTCATATTGATGAGCTGGCTTTTGGTGGAGACTGGGATCCTATCCTGGAACTTCCAGGACTGCGGTACGGGGTCGGAGAAGGTGGTTACTGGACACGCAATTAGCGAGGGTTAAACGCTGGTTGGCTAAAATGGGTCTAGACCCATTTTAGCTTGAGGTATGACTCGGATAACACCGTCACCTAGGTGACGGTGTTATCCGAGTCATACCTCAAGCGAGTCATATCTCTAAGATATAAAGGTAAGCAATGACTTCATTTCGTTATCCGGGAAGACATGGTCCACCCTGTAAAGGCAGCTGTGCGCAGGGGTGTGCCCTCCCCGACTGATTACTCACTCAGTTGGGAAAATGTCACCTGTTACATCTCCATAAGTCATATTTAATCGTGCAGGGGCGGAGAAAGAATATAGTCAGTATTCTAAGTCTGCAGCCGGAGTCGGCCTGTCATAGAAGGCGACAAAACATCCTAGCTACGTGGTAGGACCTCAAGCTTGTCTGGATAGCTTTGTGTTGTATTCTGGCATTAGTGACCCAAGTTACCAAGTACCCTTATGGGACAGCAGCGTATTTACGATGCCACTGGCGTTGCAAACACCCATAGGTGACGGTAACTGTTAAGTTCTAAGTGGGCCGTCAGCCTGTCAGCTGCCCTACAGCAATAAAAAAAAGGTGGACGCACAAGCCAGGGGTGTCGCAGAGCAATGACCACCCTATATTTAGCTATCCAGATGCGTGGTCGTAGGAGCAGGGCGAGCAACCTGACATACCCGCGTCTGACCCGGCATTGGTGCAGTTATTCCGGGGGAAAAGGTCACCATTCCAAATCCTATCCTTGTCAAAACAAGCGTGAGCAACAATCTCCATGCCTGGTGGAGTAAGAATACAGACCTCTGCGGCCAGAGTTGACCTATAAAGGCGTCAAAACAACCCCACCTAACATGACAACCATCCTTTTGTTTTTTTTTTTTTACGGGGCATGGACTACCTCCGCCTGGGGAAAGGCGGAGGGGCATGCCGGACTCCTACCGGCTAAAACCACCACCCCGGTGTCTCCTCACACGTGCGCGCGGGGCCGCGGGAATCCAGATTCTTCCGCAGCCCCACACTAGTGCTGGCCCGGTCTGTCCGGGCCTCGTCTCCTGCACGGGGTAGTGAGGTGTTTAACTACACCGTGCATCGCCTCAGAGGCGCGCGCCGACACCCGCACGCGCCTCCGCCTCGGGTCCATCGAATAGGGGGCGGGGACTTCCCCAAGTCCCTCGCCCCTGGACCCATTCATGGGGGCCGGAAAAGGGCGTTATCCGCCCTTCCCCTGCGCCCGGTGCGCCTTCTGCGGCCGGGGAAGGGAGTCACATCCCTGGTCTATGAGTATGGCAAATAAACTTGTATTGTGTTTTGGTGGGCCAAGGTTCAGTTCCAAAATATAACTGGAGGAAGTGTGACGAAGTTGAAGAAAGAAAATACTTACCACAAGAAACCGAGAGCAGAACTATAATAAATTTTTTATACATATTTCAATAAAAATATTATTTCTCCTTATGATAAAACACATAAAGTATTAAAAGAAATAAAATTGTAATTATTATTTTCTCATTACAGTTTACACATAGTCGTAATCTTATGACGGCCTCCGTGGCGTAGTGATTAAGGCATTTCGGCACTCTTACGGAGGTCACGGGTTCGATTCGCGTCTGTGTGTACTCGTATAAATAAGGGTGGGTTGTTTTGTCGCCTTTTACGACAGGCCGACCCCAGCCGCAGAGGTCAGTATTCTTTCTCCGCTCCTGCATGGATAGAAGATATTTATTGGTTTTACCGATATACCGTTGCAAGCCTACTCTGGAAACTGTAATAGCCCTTTCGTGAACTAAACGACGTCTTCCCAACCACGGCGTTGTTTTCCTCGGATCTCTCCTCGTTACGGTTATTATTATTTTGAGCAGCGATAAAACTAGTCTTTGTTACATTTTGATGTTGTTGAGAAGTTGAAGACGTTGAAGTGAAGATTTTGAATTCCAGGAAATTTCCAATATAAGAATTAATCTTTCTTAATCCTTCTTATAAGACCTTACTCGGATATTTTCGAATGTGCGAATGAATGAATTATACAACAAAAGTCGATAGTAATTGATTTATTGACAAAACTCGTTATAATACAAATAAAATCGAAATATTGCTAATAAATAAAGATAACAATGAGCGAAGGAGACGGAAAGATTTACAAAAAGAGTACAAATGAGTCGGTGATCAAATTTGTCTATACTATACAGCCGATCGACTTGAAATTTAGCTTACTCATTTTGCGATGTAGACGTCCACTAAGAACGGATTGTACGGAAATCCTATCCAATATTTTATTAAATTTATATGGCAGAACAACGTCATTATATTATATGTATAGGTTAATTACTAAATTGATTTAGATGAATTTCAGTATAGATATAGATTCGGCCTTTTATGCGGCTATGAAGAATGGCCGGTGTTAGAGCGACACAAGCAAGAACTGCGTGTCACGGAGATTAATATGCTGCAGCGGATGTGGGGAGTGACGCGGAAGGACCGCGTCAGGAACTCTCGCATTCGCGACAGTCTTCATGTCTGTGACATTGCGGATAAATTCCAGGAGTGTCGGCTCCGTTGGTACGGCCACGTTTTACGGCAACCGGATGCTTACGTAGGAAACAAATGTCTGGCCATGCCGCCTCCGCCGGGCTCCGGCAAGAGGGGTAGACCCAAAAAGTGCTGGCTTGACGTCGTAAGAGGTGATATGCGTGCCAATGGGCTCACTACCAGGGATGCTGAAGATCGCGCGAAGTGGAGTAGAAAAAGTCGGAAAGCGGACTCCGGGCACCGAAACGAAAGTTTGGGTTGCAATCGGGACATAACCCTGGGATGATGATGATAATATAGATTTGACCTTGGAGAAGGACATAGGCTATTTTTTGTCACGAAAATGAAACTTGAAGGGGGTGAAATAGGGGTGAACGTAATTAAGTTCTGTTCTTTATTAATTTTATATGGCAAAACAACGTTTGCCGGGTCAGCTTATGTTGATAAAATAAGAACAATAATTGAACAACTAGAAAGAGACAAACGTACATGCGAGCGAAACAGTTATGCGAGTCCAAGTAGCGCGTTGTGTATCTATACTCTATACAAATAAATATAATTGGAGGGTCTGTTTGTAATATTAAAATAACCGCTTTTTACTAAGTGCATTTGGATGTATACACGGTACATATACCAAAACAACATTTTTTAAAGTTTTTGTCTGTCTGTCTGTTTGTTCCGGCTAATCTCTGAAACGACTGGACCGATTTTGACGGGAATTTTTCACTGGCAGATAGCTGATGTAACAAGGAGTAACTTAGGCTACTTTTATTTTAGAAAAAAAATGGTTTTAGTTAAAAGTGATCAGTTTCGGATTTTTATTTATCCAATTGAAGTTGACCTCAGATTTATATTATCAATCATATAAAATAGGGTTCAGCTTAGGCTGGAATTTGTAGGTTCGAACGCAGTTTGTATATTTCATTTATTTTAGAGTTTATAGGGTTTGTAATCCAAAATAAACCATAAGATATATCCAAAAAATGCTGTCCAAAGTCACTATTCCAAGCGGACGGAGTCGCGGGCTCAGCTAGTTTATAATAAATGCAGCTCCATCGCCGCATTCGTTTCGCGCAGCTGTAACAGTGAAGTGTTATTAAGTTACGTTGCTATATTTTTACGTACTCTCATTTCTCTTAATAACTATCCGAACCATGTCGATGAGATGGCTGATCTCACTAGCTCGATTAGCTATTTGCTCGTAAGCGTTTATGTGCTCAATTGGAGTCCAGTCCTCGTACAGGCGTTTCAATGTCTCTGCGATGTCGGACATTACCTTGAATTTGTCTGTAACCTCGCCTATTATGAACCTGAAAACAATGTTCTCTATTTAACTACACATAAACAAAAGAGAAACACAATTACATGTCAAAATGCCGAGAGGGAGCGTACTTGTGTACTTTTTACCGATGCAGGTATGTGGGGTTTTCTGCCCTGTTTCTATGATCATGCATCTGGATAGCTAAACAAGGTGGTTGTGGTGGTATACCTATTAAAAACCCCCGGTTGTTACCTGCAGTTTCCTGGAGGGATCGCAGGATCGACTAGTAGTCGTAACTCAACATTGTAAACGACGAGCTGAGCATCAAAAACACGCAGCGCGCCGCCGCCTCCGACCAATCAAAGCGCGTGTTTTTAACCAATGGGGTTAGAGTAATAACGAACGAGCCGCGCACCCCGGCCGCCAGCCAATCAGAACGCGTGTTTTTTAGCCAGTGGAATTAGACTAGAATTTAATATAAATTACGGACCGATTTTGTAATTTTTCACATTCCATCCAGAGCAATCGGAAAATAAACAACAGGCGAAGATCATACAGTTTTATTTCTATAACACTCCAAATACAGTCCACAATAATAATAATGATGCAAACCAAACAATGCAATGAAACAACTAGAATTAAATACAGTGTATCTTACACTGTATTGTATTAAATTTTGTAAGGGTATAAAGGCGTAGTATGAATAAACAATGAACGAAACAACCGCATATAAGGGTAGAGCTCCTAGCACGCCTGGATTGCAACTAAATAAAGAAACTAAATAAAAAAGTACTGGATAGTGAAATAAGAAACGGAACAGTTATTAAGAGAGAAATGGGAAGTATTGGTTAGGTCGGCGTACCCTTATTCGGCACTCGGTAAACGACTGCTACGGCGATCCCAAGTGAGCTACGGTAAATGAAAGTTTGCGGTGCTCGCGTAACGTTATATTAGATTTCAACCAATCACAATTAATGAGATGTGCACTCACGCATGCCGTAAATCGCGCTGTGTAAATAATAAGAATAATGACAATTCGCATTCTGGCCATGATCTCACACTGTAGAGACTTCATCTCCTTGCAAGGTCGGAATAAAAATACTGACACCTGCGTGTGGGAGCGGCCTGTCGGATTGGAGAAAAAACAACCCAGCTAGGTAGGGCTCCAAGCCCGTTTGAATGGCAACCACCCCATTTCAATATGCCGCCATAGTAATCTCGTGTTGTGTCAGGATCTAAGTGAGCCAGGTTCCAATTTCTCGGCGCGAACGGCAGCGTGTCAGCGATACTCGCATCGCAAACATCCATAGGTGACTGCTTACTATCAAGTGAGCCGTCAGCCTGTCTGTTGTTCCTCAGTAGTTGCACACAAAGTTCTCTTAGGGGCCGTTCATTAATTACGTGATATTTTTTGAATTTTTAACCCCCCCCCCTCCCTCCCTCTATATCACGTGTATTTTTAATACCTACAAAGGATCTTAATATCAAAATTTATTATAGAAAATTAAAGACTACAATAATAACGTTTAGAGGTAGACAGAAAGGTTGCAGGTTGTTTTTGGCTGACATAAAATAATGAAAGAAATGCGAAAAACTTGTTTATACTAATGCATGAACAATAAACAGAATTTAATGTACAGTATCCTCGGACCACGTATTAGCAAGACTTTCTTCAACACCAATAACTGGATAAGCATCTTGCAAGTCAGTTGTTGGTACAGTGCTAAATTCGATTTTGTACGCGTTGCCGAAAAAATAAATGCACGTGATATATTATTACTCGCCCCCCTCCTCCTTGTAATATTTCGTGATTTTTTATTGACCCCTCCCCCCCCCTTTCAAGCCTCACGTGATTAATGGACAGCCCCTTACCCGATTTCAAAATCCGAAGAGTTGCTATAATTATTTTTAATCAGCTCCGCTCTCTTGTACTTCACATCACTATCTCTTACTGTCTCATACATGAGCCTAAATAACTTCATCCTAATACTGTTATCGTCATCTGATGGAGGAATATTAGAAGATTCCTGACGCCTGTTCACTGTCAGCGACTCTATTCCAACTCGGCGGATTTTGTCCTGAAAATGTGTTGATGGATTTCATTTTGAATAATAATTGCAAAATTCGTCGCCTAGGAGACTGGACTTTGTATAGAATTAATCTTGTACAGATGAAAGCAGCAGCACGGTTTTTTATTGCTGTAGGACAGCAGACAGGTAACGGCCCGCTTAGAATTTAGCAGTTATCGTCGCCTGTGGATGTTTGGAACGCTAGTGGCATCGTGAACACGCTTCTGTCCCATAAGGGCACAGGAACTTAGGTCACTAATGCCAAAATACAACACAAGGTTATTATGGCTGCATACTTAAGATCAAAGGTGGTAGCCATCCAGACGGGCTTGAGGCCCTATACCACGAAGCTAACTAGGTTGGGTTGTTTTGTCGCCTTTTACGACAGGCCGAACCCGGCCCCAAAGGTTAGTATTCTTTCTCCGGTCCTGCACGAATTAAAGCTCTTTCTTACTACGTTTACAGGAGGAACTGTTCTAGAAGGTAAGTCGTTTAGCATCATGAGCCTGACTGGCCATGACAGCTCGTTCACGATGTCCACTTTGACTGGTAGCTGCTCAGCGAAGGAACCGCACGCAGACCCTGGTGAAAAGGAGAAACTAAATATGAGAGTCAGAATTCTTACCCCTACGGCCCGGGTCAGCCTGTCGTAAAAGGCGACAAAACAACCCATTCTTGCTACGTGGTAGGGCATCAAGCCGGTCTGGATAGCAACCATGTCCATAAGTATGCCCCCATAATAACCCTGTTTTGAGTTCCAGCATTAGTGAGCCAGCAGCGTGTTCACGGTACATCTTACTATTATTACTTTATTACTATATTAAGTGGGCCGTCAGCTGGTCTGCCGATTCTTAGCGATAAAAAATAAATCAATGGCTCCAATGATTATTGTTTGCGCACCTCACTAGTGTGTTGTGTCTGTGGTGCCGCTTCGCTCATTCGATCATTCATTCGGGCATTCATTCCATACACATTCGTACGCCCTCAAGTATAACTGCATTATTAAGAAACAATAAACTTGTAAAAACTAGGAATAAATGTAAATTAAGCTGGAGTCAGATTTTCAATACAACGACCCGAGGCCGTAACAATTATAATACTTGTTCGATCCTTGCATAGAAGGTATATTTAAAATCCCGCCTCCTAATTTCTGTTACCTACCCTCACTCTCGGTAAGGTAAATGGTAAAAGCGAGGGTGGGACGAAAATAATAAGACGTAGTATCGCGCGAGCTCCTAAACGTGCGGGACGGTCGACTTTCGACCTCCCTGAAGACTTGGTTTCGCACAAGCACCTAAACGTGCGGAAGCGTTCGACCTCCCTGAAGACATAGTATGGTGTGACCTTCTTAAAGCGCGGGAGAGTCGATGTTCGACCTCCATGAAGACCATTCTCTGTGCCGTGCGCAATTGGCTTCAGTTACTCGTAACTCTCTTTAGCCGTGCCATAAGATTGTGTGTTCAGTGTGCGTGACATTTAATTGGTGCCGTGTAACAGTTCCTCCGCGAGCGGACCTGAACATAACCGGGAAGGGGTGGAATCAAGGTCAGTGCGAATTTCTTTACCCACTGCAAGGCATCGCGTATTAACCACAGCTCCTCTCCCACTACTCTCTCATACAGTCCACTGCTCTCGAGCTATCCTTCTCATTCCTGTACGGTGCAATTTCGGTCCGTAACCGGCATCGTATAATACTTGTTACGACATACGAAATCCGCAGAGCATTAAGATATACGCCTTTATTAGAACTTAGGTCTACTTCTAGAGCGAATGGAAAGTATACCCGCTGTGACCAAAGCAGATTGGCGGGTTACACACACGTGATTACGGTATACAGGATTCCTCACGATGTTTTCCTATACCGTCGGCATATTTCAATTATATGCAATCGAATCGAACCCGTAACTATATTGCTCTTCGAGTCATGCACTATGCCACTGTACCTTGTCAATTAGAATCACATTTCATCATCATCATTTCTTTGTTTTTATTGCTGTAGGACAGCAGGCAGGCTGACGGCCCACTTACAATTTAGCTGTTACCCTTGCCTATGGGTGTTTGCAACGCTAGGTTGTTTTGTCGCCTTTTACGACAGGCCGACCCTGGCCGCAGAGGTTAGTATTCTTTCTCCGCCCCTGCATGGATTTCAGCCTATAGCTGCTGTCCACTGCTGAATATAGGCCTCTCCAATCGATTTCCAGCACGACCGGTCCAATGCCACCTGCATCCAACGAGACTCAGCGATCTTCACCAGGTCGTCGATCCATTTGGTAGGCGGCTGAACCACGCTACGCTTACTAATTCGTCATACCACGTAACGTCCATGTTGCACCCACCATAATCACTGTTGAAAACTTTATTCTCGAAATTGTTGACGAATATATATACCTAGAGGACAGTGGTCGGCAAAGTGCGGCTCCAGAGCCGCATGTGGCTCTTTGGCTCTTTAAGTGCGGCTCTGGCACGAATATCAATAAAGACGCAATAATATTTTCATTAAAATAAAACTTAGTAAGAAAAAATTACATCTTATTTTGATAAATTATAAAATTATTCTATAAATCGAGAACATGTATAATTTTTGTTTTAGTTAAAAGATAGATACCTACGTAATTAAAATTTTATATTGTTTATCATGAAGATTATCAAGAGTAACCTGAGAAGTCGTCTTATTGATGAGAACTTGGAATCATGCCTAAAATTAAAAACAACATACAAACCTGACTTACTCAAACTTTCCAAGGAGATTCAAGCACTTGATTATGAAATTTAGTTTAATTTAGTGTAGTACTACTTATTTAGTGTAATAAAAGTTTACTAAACAAGCAGGTTTGGCTCCCAATTTTTTTTTAAATTGTTGTAATGTTCATATTTGGCTCTTTGGCTAATAAGTTTGTCGACCACTGACCTAGGACAAGCAGTCTGATTAGGTAAGTCCAATTTCGCGAGAGAAGCCAGTAGACGAATCCAACTCGGCTGGGTAGCGTTCGATAAACTACAGTGTCTTCTCGTCCAAAATACCTCAGTGCCTCAAAACCAAGGTTTACAACCAATGTGTGTTACCAGTGATGACTTATGGTTCCGAGACGTGGTCTTTCACAAAATATCTTCTTAAAAAGAAAGAGCTATGCTCGGCGTTCCCCTAATGCATCGAATCAGAAATGAGGGGATTCGTAGGAGAACCAAAGTAAACATAGCCCGAAGGATATGCAAGCTGAAGTGGCAATGGGCGGACCACACAGCGCGAAGATCGGACCGCCGATGGGACAGAAAGGTCCTAAAGTGGAGACCGTGAACTAGAAGCACGTTTGTTAATAAAAAAAAATTTTTGACAATTAATTTGACCTCCCCAGTGCAATGTTTTTACATATCCAAATTCCTGCAATTTATTTACAATAGTTAAACTAAATGTTGAAAGGTGAAGAAGGAGGCACGCAGTGGAAGCAATAAAAACTACTTTTCTCTATATAGTATAATAATGTATAATAGTAAATTTATTAGCAGAGTGCGAACATATATCCCGAAATGTCAATCCTTGTCAAATACATTTCAATCTTTATTCTTTTAATATTAGAAGTATATATTAAAACTCTAACACTAAAAAGTAAAAAAATAATCCACGGTCCACTAATTTATAATCGTATTAACACTCGCATCAACATTTATCCCCTTACTATGTTTCAGTGTAAAAAGTGTCATCATATTTGCAGACTCTGACATATGACCAAAGAGATCTGCTCAAGGTGTTTGAATAACTCATTCCTACTATCGCATGGCACTCATGCACTTACTTTAAAATACACTTAAAAACTTAACACTTATTCTCTTATACACCCTCTTGAGAGGACAACTTACTAACTATCTATAACTAATTATTTCATTTTTTTTCTTTTTTTTTAGGAATTAGTAATGTAAATTAGCTAAATAATAATTATTATAAGCTTCTATTGTACATTTAAAAACATTTCCATTGTATTTAGTTCATTTGTATTTCTTCATTGAAGTTCTATTCTCATGTAGCTAGTTTCTATGTTATTATATGGGAAGGTGCAGCAAGCCGAAGATACAAGTTTCACTTAGTGTAATTTTTGTGGCAATAAATATATTATTATTATTAATTCTTAACAAAAGAAAGTATTGACTGTTTAGTAGCCTTTTACGACATGCCGAGCCCGGTTACAGTGGTTGGTATTTGTTATCCAACGTGAAGAATTATTTATTAAAAATAAATTTCATTTAAGTAATATTTATTTATGACGTCACAATATACAAACTACCAATCTTCAATAGACCACCCATAATGTAGGGGGAAGGGATACCGCTTCTTCGACCTGGTAGTTTTCTTCTTGGCCTTTTTTTTGGAGGGAGTGGACGACTGAGGAGGCTGAGGTTGGTCGTGTTTTGGCTTTTTCTCTACGTATTTAGTGCCAGGATTTATGAAGACTCTGTACTTTCTCTGGATTTCGTGCAGCATATTGCTGTAGTGCTCTATCTCCCAATAATGCTGTTCTATTTCTTCTAGCACCATTAACAGCTCCATTACGAATAGCTTGCGATGCTGAAAAGAAATGTCCGTCTCACAAGTAATATAAATAATTTTTATCCCCACTTATAAAACAAGTGTTGCAGGTTTAAGAATATTTGAGAAACTACTGTGAATATAGTTACAGGTTTTCACTGAAACTTGAGAGACCAGCTAACTTCATGTCGCTTTTTGACAATCGTATTTTACTCTCATAATTTTTTCCAAATGCGCCAAAAGAAGTATAGCTTCAAAGAGTATATGCATAGCGACAGGTATGCAAAACGAAAGCAGCGATACAATATTGAAGAAACGTCGATATGGGTATTTTATTGGGATACCAGACTGGGTAACGTCATAATCATAACTCTTTATTTGTAAAAATGCAGGTTATTGTAATAAGATGTTATTAAAAAAGTTTCCAAACGCTTTTTTCGCATACAAATATTATTGGGTAACAAATATTATGTTAGGGTACCCATTCCTTTATTTTATTACAAAATTCTATAACTTAAATTTATTTATTATGTTATTTAATATCGACATTTTTAAATATTAATCAATATTATTATTACAGAATTACAAATAAATAAAAATCTAAATTAAAAAAAATACAAAATGCACATAATTGACACATAAATTATCAAGATTTCATCATACAAAAAATCGTCAATTTATTGAACTTATTATTACACGGACCTTAAATAAATTAAACCATGATACTTAAATCTGAGTATGTTGGTTCAGAAATGTTTACGGGCTGTATTCGGTCTCTTTTTAGACTTTTAAGACCCTTTTTAAACATAAAATATTCTTACTGTTCCATCACTCTATATAAAAAATATAGCAATTTTTATTAAACAAAATCAGGAATTTTTTCAAACGCACGGAGAAACAAATAGATTATTAAGAAGTACCACAAAAAATCTTATTCCCTGTTGTATTGTTCACACATAGGTTACAAGCTTACGAGCTACGAGCGAGCTTACGAGCAGAGTTTTTTCAGAATACAGATTAATAAATAATGTTGCCAACTTATGATTAAAGTGGTTGCGTTCTTATTTTGCCAACATTCCCTACCTCTCATGCAGCTTATCATTGCAAAAAATGCTAATTATATGGGTATCAAAGTATATAATAATAATCTGCCTCCTGATTTAATACAGTAGAACCTCGATAAGTTAAAGTGCAAGGGAAACACAAAATATTTTAAGTTATAGAGGTTTTAAGTTATCAAGGGTCTATGTTAGGGATAGGTTAATATGTATAGAGGTAGGTATGTACATATGTATGTATGTATGTACCCTTGTTCCTATTTTTACTCGAATGCGTCAAAAGGATTGGTATTTTAAGCCAGTTTTATCACACAGTAGGTAAAGCGATCTTTCCAGGACAATGATTTTTTTTTGATCGATGATGATTTTTTTGATGATCAAAAACTTATGATCCAAGTAAACCGTCTTAAGGCTTTTGCTGCAAAGCTTTATAGAATTTCGAAAAAGCAAACAATAGGTGACATATGTATTGTTTACGTTAACAATTTAACTAGTGAACATGTGCAATCAATAAATACCAAAACCTTTTGTTTTGCAAACAATTTTATGTTATACAAGTTGTGATAACATTTCTTTAAGTTACCGAGGGCCAATACAGAGATTACTTATTTAAGTTATAGAGGTTGCGTATTTTAAGTTATAGAGGTTTTAGGCTCTTTATCAAGTTATATAAGTTTTTAAGTTACCGAGGTTTGAGCTATCGAGGTTCTACTGTATTAATCTTAATTTATTCAGAATAAAATTAAACGCTTGGTTATTGGAGAAATGCTTTTCTAATATTAATGATTATTTTAATTGGAAGACACAGAATAAATAAATCTGTTTTATACATATACGAACAGATGGACTTATGGTTAGCCTCAGAACTAGATATTTGGTACTATATTTTTTATTGCTGTAGGGCAGCAGAGGGTACAGGAACTTGGGTCACTAATGCCGGAACACAACACAAGGTTATTATGGCGGCATACTTAAGACCAAAGGTGGTCGCCATCTAGACGGGCTTGAGGCCCTATCACGTAGCTAGGGTGGGTTGTTTTGCCGCCTTTTACGACAGGCCGACCCCGGCCGCAGAGGTTAGTATTCTTTCTCCGCCCCTGCACGGATAAAAACGAATAGTATGATATTTGGTAATAACATGCTTAGTAATCACACACCTGGTAATAACTTTTCTGGCCATAATATATCCGGTAATAACACCTGGTGAAAACTGATCTACTAATAACATATCCGGTGATAACTAACCTGATAATAACTTGAATTATACTTATCCACCATATTCCTATAAGTTTCTTGCAAGATATACGTAATGTAACCCACTTCAAAAGAGGGGGATTCCATATTTTCAAATTTAATGTAAGTAATGTTATCAATACGCCGATTACAATCTTGAATAATGTCGTTGGATAGATTTAAAAGGAGTGTCTGGGATTTTTTATCGTCGCCAACCCATTTGAAATTTCCCACCGCGTCGACGTTTAAAGACGCTGAAAGTTCCTTTAGAATAACATATCCATACTAATATTATAAATGTGAAAGTTACACTGTCTGTCTGTTACGCTAAATCACTGAACCAATTTTGATGGATTTCGGTAGAGATATATTGGAGCTTGCAGGCTTTTTTTCCTGCAGAACCGCAGACGGGTAAATAGTAAGGCGTTACCGTCGCCTATGTGGATGTTTGCGATGCTAGAGGCACCGCGAACACGCTGCTGTCCGCTTAGCAGTACAGGAACCTGGGTCACTAGTGCCGGAACACAACACAAGGTTATTATGGCGGCATACTTAAGACCGAAGGTGGTCACCATCCAGATGGGCTTGGGGCCCTACCATGTAGCTGGGGTGGGTTGTTTTGTCCCCTTTTACGACAGGCCGACCCCGGCCGCAGAGGTTGATATTCTTTCTCCGCCCCTGCACGGATAAAAAGAGAATATCTCTCTCATCTATTGTACGGTGCACTCTCGGTCCGTGAACAGCATCATAAACCTATGTATATGAAATCCTAATAATAGATAAAATAGAACGGAAGAAAAGGACATTGTACCGACTCCAAATGATTGGGACTAGGCCAAGGTAATGATGGTGTATACGAAATCCACGGCGTTCAAGCCAACCGTCTCACGGATATAATAGAACATATAAGCATTAAAAACATGCTGTGGTCAGGCTTAGCTAGGCCATTTAGGCAGTTTTATTTTATCTCGGGGAAAAATCCTATTCTTAGCGGGTTCCCTCGGCCCACGGATATGTGCCTTATGGCCTGGGCCGGCGCCAGCCCGCCCTTTGTGTCGAGGCGTCCTCTCTAGGTTTGTAGGAGTCAGGAGTCAGGGTTTCATCCCCTAGCGCTCTCCTTTGTCTGCCGTAAGTAGTTGTTGGGGGTCGCGGAACAGCACGCAGCCCTCACCCTCGCGGCAGTGGTGCGGGCGGCGGATCCTCCCCTGAGGGGCCACCCGCTGCCATTTTCTATGGCGGCCAGAGGTTGTTGGATGTCCTCCGGCGCCGTCGACGTGGCCTGCGTTAGCGGGAGGGGAGTTAGCTCCCGCTCCTATTCCACCGCTCCCGCGGATATAACTGCCTCACAGAAGGAGCCAACGGCCGTCCATCCAGGAAGGCCATTCGGGCAGTCTGGATATCCCTCATATTAAATTACCGTTAATTTTACCATAAATTATTGGGAAGTCAGTTCGTTTATAATAATATAGGTAATATTTGTTTAATATATTTGTTTAAGATAATTTTATATAATACTTCATTATATAAAATTCGTTTAATTTTATACTTTGATTAGACTACCATTATTTTTGGAGGGTAGTTTGTTACGACGTTTTTTTCTCACTACCGCCATTTAAAAATTTTGTGCTTATAAAACGATGATAGCTTAGATAACATTAAATAATATTTGTTTCATGTTGAAAAACTATATTTGATTTAAAGATAGACTTTTTGTATAAAGACTAAAAATATTATGATTAATTTTCACATAACATATTAAAATAAAATATAAAAAATGGTATAAATAAATATATTAAGACATTTCACACAACGTTATCTAGTCCCAAATTAAGTTGCATGGCACTTGTATTATGGGTACTATACACCGGCTACTAGGCCTGGAGGTGGCCTTAAACAAGACGGAGGCCCTTATATTCTACGGGCCCCGCCAGAGGCCGCCACCGGGCCTGAGCATAACGGTGGGAGGCGTCCGCATCGCCGTCGGGCCGTCCATGAATTATCTCGGACTGGTGCTCGACGGGCGATGGGACTTTGCGGCGCACTTCGAGCGCCTGGCGCCGAGGTTAGTTCGGGCGGCGGCGGGACTCTCCCGTCTGCTGCCGAATATCGGCGGGCCGGGCGCAGTGTGCCGCAGGCTCTTTGAGGGAACCGTGCGTTCGATGGCCCTTTACGGGGCCCCGATATGGGCGGATCGCCTGACGGCCAAAACGACGGCGCTGCTTCGCAGGCCGCAGCGCGTCCTGGCCGTCAGGGCGATAAGGGGATACCGCACGGTGTCCTTCGAAGCGGCCTCCCTGCTGGCCGGATCCCCACCATGGGACCTCGAGGCTCGAGTCCTGGCGCTATTGTACCAGTGGCGCCGGGATGCGGCCGAGCGTGGCTCTCGCCCCGCGCCTCGCGAGGTGGAGGTAAAGCGGGCGGAGCTGCGCGATGAGGTACTCATGGTGGAGTGGAAGGAGCGCCTCGCGCACCCTAGCGCGGGCCTCGCCACCATCGAAGCGGTGAGGCCCGTCCTGGCCGAATGGGTGGAAAGGCGCCACGGCGCCCTGACCTTCCGCCTGACGCAGGTCCTCTCGGGGCACGGTTGCTTCGGGAGGTACCTGTGTCGCATAGGGCGGGAGATGACGTCAGGGTGCCACCACTGTGGCGCGGGCGACGAGGAGGACACGGTGAACCACACTGTCGCCGTGTGCCCTGCGTGGCGCGAGGAGCGCCGCGCCCTCGTCGCCCAAATCGGCGTGGACCTGTCGCTCCCGGCCCTGGTTCTGTCCATGGTCGGGGGCGATCCTGGATGGACGGCCGTCGCCTCCTTCTGCGAGGCAGTCATGTCCGCAAAGGAGGCGGCGGAGCGGGAGCGGGAGTCGACCACCACACTCCCCTCCCGCCAACGCAGGCCACGCCGGCGGCGCCGGAGGGCCAGTAACGACCTCCGGCCGCCGTAAAAAGCGGCCGCGGGCGGCCCCTCGGGGGAGGACCCGCCGCCCGCACTATTGCCGCGAGGGTGAGGGCTGCGTGCTGTTCCGCGGCCCCCCTCAACTCCTAGAGTTGTTAGGAGAGCGCCGGGGGGACGAAACCCTGACCCCCTGGCGCCAACACTTTAGAAGGGGCCCGCCTCAAGACAAAGGGCGGGCCGGCGCCGGCCCGGGCCACGAGATCGGCAGGCCATATATCCGTGGGCCCGGGCGTAGGCGATAGGAGAACAGCGGGGTTTTTTAGTGGGTAGTCGGATGGCCGAACATCTTTCCCGGAGTCCCACATCTCGGTCCCCCCGGGCCGGGGGAACCCGTCAAGAGAGGTTTTTCCCCGAGATCAAAAAAAAAAAAAAAAAAATAAATGGGTACTATACAACTGATATAACATATATATATATATATATATATATATATATATATATATACTGGACGGGAATTGAACCCGTTACCTCCCCTAGCGTACCGATGTGCATTTGCCGCTACGCCGTCGAGGTAATTAAGCCTATTTATTAGCAGGCATTATGAAATAATATAATTAATTAAATCTTAATTTGTGATTTGGAATAGAAGAATTCGATTTCGGTACCCCGTGAAACGGGTCAGCCCTAGTGCATGGACCACAGCTGTAATCACTTCGTAAATAATAAAAATGTTAATAATAAATTAAATGTATTTTATTTCTACTTACAAATTAAAATTACAGCTACTTGCAGCACGAACATTGTTCCGAAAATAATAAAATATTAATTATAAATTGATTACTTTAATGAGCAGATTATTAAAAAGTGATTCAAGAAACACAGAAGACGAATATAAATAAAAGTATAGTCATGTTTTATACCTACTCTCAGCTGTACATATGTGATGCCGAAGAGAATTAATTGGGCTAAACTTCAAATTAATTTTATTTACTAGGGAGTCTTAAAGTGTTAGTAAATATTTACTGAAAAAAATTAATTATATGTAGGTTGTATTGATTGATGAAAAGAGCACCGGGGCGTCGAAATCCTTACACACACTATAGAAAACGGATTTCCGTGATTCCCCACCGCTCCTGTGTGTGCTCCGGCGGCCAACTCCACAAACCGGGTATTCCCGAATTTATGCCGGCGTAAAGGTTCGCCTCGATGCCCCAACCTTCCATGCACAAGGGCTAGAAAAACCCAGATGATTTTTTTTTTGCTGTAGGACAGCAGACAGGCTGACGGCCCGCTTAGAATTTAGCAGTTACCGTCGCCTATGGGTGTTTGCAACACCATCGCGAATACGCTGCTGTCGCATAAGGGTACAGGAACTTAGGTCACTAATGCCAGAACACAAAAAAAGGTTATTATGGCGGCATACTTAAGATCAAAGGTGGTCGCCATCCAGACGGGCTTGGGGCCCTACTACGTAGCTAGGGTGGGTTATTTTGTCGCCTTTTACGACAGGTGACCCCGGCCGCAGAATTTAGTATTCTTTCTCCGCCTCTGCACGAAAAAAAATGATAACTATAGAAAAGTCTACGAGATTGGAAAAGCCCGGAGCCGGTCAGTTGTCCCGCTGGCCGAGGCATGTGGTGGTAAGAGAACAGTGGACCTCGCTTTTAGTGATTACTCCACGAAGTCCCACATTACGCGGTCCTTGAAAATGTTTGTACTCGCTCAGGAAATCAATAAATATATTGGCACAATTCACACAGTGATCTCTAGCAAAAAGTACCGAAAGCTGTTGTACATGTTCTGGCAGTGGTATGAATGGCATTTATTTTTCGCCCATAAATTGATGCGTGTACCTCGAAGTAGGTAGAAATATTAGGCAATTACGAATAGATATTTCTGTTTTTAAGTTTTCAACAGACACTGTTAACATAGAGGTAAAAATTTAATTATTTAACAAGTTTTGAAAAGCCTCGTTTCTGATTATAGCGACAAGCGGAAGCGGTTAAAACACATTTTGTCATCGACAATACAATTCTTTGGTTTCTTTCTTGAGGAAGTAATTAATCACTTAGCCTTATTTCTGTTTTATGTGCGATAAAAATATTTACTAATTGATTCTAAATTTATTCACTAATTCAGTTGATTTTAACAGATAAAGAAACGACCATTAAGGGTAAATTGGTAGAACTAGCTTCTACAGCGTTAAGGCCTCCAAACAAAATCTGTTAAGAAAATTTCTAGACTGTAGTAGTTTTACAAATCAATCGCATCAAAACATCTTACTAAATACCTGTTTCTATAATTCATTATCTCAACCTCAACATACACACCTTTTATTGCCATATCGTTTTTTACAAACCATCCATGTTTTCTTTGGTCTACCCCTCTTTTTGTATCCATTTTCCTATTGGTTTATTATAGATACTATTGACTTCAAAAATTATCAGCACTAATTTATAATTGATAATTGCTCATTATTACTTTAAAATGCTTTTATTAGTTTCACTTGTATGTTTGTTGGCTTATTTGTTTGTACTGACTCCTTTGAACTCTATTTTGACCCACTGTAAACTGATAGTTTTTAAATGTATATAGACTTATCAAGGACCAATGACAAAATAATAATTCGGTAAGGTTATCTCACTACCCTGATTAGGATCGCCAAGATTAAAAAATTGGTGACGTATTAAAAACTACGCCTGTTATAATATCTAAAGCGCATTTTATTTAGAATAAATATAGGTAAAAAAAACTAAACAACACGCTTTCATGATAAATCGAACTAAAAAGTGAAAAATAAATTATATTTAATATAGGAATAAAATAATGAACGTAAAATATTAGTGTTATTGTGAAAAAAAGCGTCGGATGCTCGATAATCAATTCTGGAAAATATTCGCTACGATATGTCTAAAAATGGTACGAAAGGTAAAGTACAAGGCGCCCTACGCTTTTTTCACAATTGTACTAATATTTTTTATTCATAAATTAAGAATTATTTTTCACTTCTTAGTCAAAGTGTGTATTTTAATTTTTTAAACAATATTTATTTACAATCTTGGTTCTATGGCCTCGGAAATGAATTGCACATGCGGTCGATTTGGAATGAGTTAACCGATAGTTCTGAATACTGCAATTCTCATTAAAACGCCTTCTTTAGAGTCTCAGCTTTATTAAATTCATCGTGTGAAAAAAATGTCATACATACAATGTTTTATTTTGGGTAAGTATTGGTCCTCTTCATCCTCCAGGCGGTGAATGGTGTTATATAATTTTTTTTGTTGCTGAGGAGCAGCAGATATACTGACAATACACTTATAATAAGCAGTTATCGTCGCCTATGGATGTTTGCGACACTGAGGACACTGCTACTGTCCCATAGGGGTACAGGAACTTGGGTCACCAATACCGGAATACAACACAAGGTTATTATGGCGGCATATTTATACACCAGGGGTGGTTGACATGGAGACTTGGGGCCCTACCACGTAGCTAGGGTTGTTTTGTCGCCTGTTACGACAGGTTGACCCCGGCTGTAAGGGTTAGTATTCTTACTCCAACCCTGCAAGGAGAAAAATTTATGTCTTGTGCCCTGTACATAAGCCTCCCCGAGTTTTGCCTTTTTCAACCAACTCATCATGTTAGGCAAGGGTAAATATAATTATAAAATATAATTTTTTATTTCAGTTCTGTTTATAATTAGTGTTAAAAGTCAACGGTGGACTACGAAAAGGTAAGATATTAATTATCATCAACTAATAAGTAATACTTAATAAAAGCCCACGGCTGGACGTGGGCCACTAAAGACCACAAAGCTCTATCTACCCCTCATTATCTCGTCGCAAAGCGTATGCTACGTGTGCTTCAATGAGATATGTCCAGCCCGTTAACCCTTCAAAACTAACCCACACACGCACACACGTGCGTGCACACGCGTACACCCAGTGCTGGATTAACCATATAGCAAGAAAGGGGGCCCCGCATATTTAAATCCGCTCATCTCGGCCTGAGCGTAATTATAATATTGAATTTATTTGATGTCATACAAAGGTGAAACGTTACATTTTTTCCTACTAACACAATCTACGTCATACAATCCGTAACCCCCATTATTTCCTTGGCGAAAATAAAACAGAATTTCATACGATAAAAGCACATGTTACAAAAAGTCGCTCGTATATATGTGAAGAATTTGAGTTGGTCTGATAATGAGCTAGAGCTCATTATTGGGCTGCGGACCGACTCAAATTCTCCTGTAGACTGGAGACACCACATAAGCAAAGTAGCCAACTGCAAGATCATATCCGATGAGACTGTCACTGCACAACACCGTCTTCATGTTATGGACCTCTGCGTGAAGCCCAAAGACAAACGTGTTGAGCGCTTCCATCGCCGAATCAGGTGGTGGCTACTTGATGAAGTCACGTCCCAGGAGCTCTCTTGAGCCATCGGCGACAAGTGCATTGGTGATGTAGTTTTTACGTTGGTACTGTAGTTTGAGGTATGGAAGCACACTTGCGCCCAGGTGCGGGGTCCTTTGTAAAGATTTGCTACGGGCCCCGCGCTTTCTTAATTCGGCACTGCGTACACCCATACCCCAAACGCAACCCATAAAAACCACATTTACAAATTTAACTTTAAGTATAGTTATTTAATCCAAAATAATGACTATGAAGTAAATTCTTGAAAGTGATTTCGCTTGTCGGACATGTAAAGGCAGTGCGTTCCAGAGTTGGACAGCCTGCGCGGTAAAAGAATTTTTATATAAAAATGAAGTGTGCACAAGTGGCATGAGCTTGCGATATGTACAAGTGCGCAAATTAAGGGAAGTAGAAAGTCAAAAGAAACTAAAGTGTTCCTTGAGGTAATGAGGACAATTGGAAGAAAAAAGTATTTTATAAAGGAGGGTGAAAATGTGAGTAGTCCGGCTAAACTGAATTGGTAGCCATTTGAGCCTTTTACGAAAACCAGAATCATGGTCATATTTGCGGAATCCAAAAATGAACCTTATACAAAAGTTTTGAAGAAGCTGTATTTATCTCCTCTAAGGTTAAAAAGAGATAGCTGGCGTCAGCGTAGTCAAATATAGGGAGAAGAAGAGACTCTGCAAAGATAATCTTGGTGGCAGTTGGCTGAAAATTCCTAATCCTCCTCAGTGACCTAGAAGATAGAAATATCTTGTGACTTAGTTCACAGATGTGAGGTCTCCAAGACAACTCACTATCAATAATGATTCCAAGATTTTTAACGATATCTTTAAGGGGAATAAACGTACCATCGAGATGTACTTGTAGCACCACTGAACTTTTGCACGCAATTTAGAGCTGACAATCAATTGCGTTTTAGTTGGATTCATTACTATACCAAACTTCTTACTTCATTGTGCTATACAAACTAAATCAGAATTTAATCTGCCAATAGCAGCATTGATGGTGGATACTGGATACTGAGTATAAATCTGCATATCGTCTGCATAGAGGTGTTAAGATGAAGATAAAAGAGAAAATGATAATGGAGATAAAACGTCGCCCTGTGAGACACCGGCAGTTACATTGCGCCATAACAAATAATTATCGTCATTCTCTGCCAACGGTCATACAGGTAACTGTGAACCAGTCAATTACTGTTGGAGAAATGTTAAAATTGCGTAGAATACCCCAAGTAAGTCTTGGTCCACATTGTCAAATGCACTACTAAAATCAAGCAGTGACAGCATAGTCAGTATCCATTTCATTTCGAATGTCGTCTGTAATTTTAGTCAGTGCTGTTACTGTACTGTGTTCTGGATGAAAATCGGACTGGAAAGGATCCATAAGAGAATGTTGAGTAAGAAATAAGTTAAGCTGATGGTGAACCAAGATTGTATTTCGCTCAATGTGTTCTAAAACTTTAGCAAGAAATGGGAGAATGGACATCGGACGAAACTCTGAAAACGATGAAGGATTTAGATTTTTAGCGAGAGGAATAACCTGGGCATCCTTCCAAGCTGCTGGAAAGGTACCACAAGATATTGAGAAGTTAATGATGTGGTTAAGGACAGGTATAAGAATATCTAGAATAAGGATTATCATAAGGCGACTGATGCCATCACTGCCGATATTGTTTTGTGATAGATTTAACTGCACTCCCAACATCAGGTTGAAATAATGGACTGAGAAAGAAACTTGGATGGGGAGCTGGAAATAAAGAAAAAGTCTTATGTGTTCTTGACATAGTTACTTGATCAAGAGGCGTTATGGTCGAGAAGTGTTATCAATGTTGAAGTTGTTAGATAAAGAGAACTTGATGGATTATCTTTTTCAAATTTATAATTTGTCCATTTTTTACTTTTACTTGGGCTGGCAGCCCACTTAATAATAAGCAGTTACCGTCGCCCATGGATGTTTGCGACGCTACTGTCCGCTTAGGAATACAGAAAACTGTGTCACTAATGCCGGAACACAACACAAAAGTATTATGGCGGCATACATATAAACCCAGTGTCTGCCGTGTGACCCCGGCCAGTGAAAAGAATAGGGTCACCCCAGGTCATTCCAAGGGAGTCGTAAAAGGCGACTGATGGACTACTCCTTTGCCAGCTTGCATGCGGCAAAGGAAGTGCACCTCTCGGTTTTCCTCTAGCGGTTGGGAGGTCAGACGGCAGTCGCTCCCGTAAAAACCTAAACAAGCCAAACAAACACATGGTATGGTAAGAACACGAAAAGGATTGGTCACGGATAGGGCGTCGCCGCAAAACGACGCGCAGGAACCTCGCCCGACTCCTGTGACAAGTGGACTAGGGCTGCCGTGCCGTGGGCGAGCACGGCTAAAGACACTAGCCCCATCCAAAAGGAAACTCCGCTTCGCAACTTGGAATATTGGCACGCTGACTGGACGCGCGAGAGAGTTGGCCGATGTACTCTCCAGGCGGAGGGTGGCCGTGGCGTTCCTGCAGGAGACTCGGTGGAAGGCCAGCAGATCCCGGTTCATTGGGAATGGCTACAAACTGATCTACACGGGTGCACCTGGTGGGGAAAATGGGGTCGCCATAGTGCTCTCGGAGGAGCTCCAGGACGACATTTTAGAGGTGGAGCGCTGTAGCGATCGGCTTATGGTTGTGAGGGTGCTTGTTGGTGGGGTAGTCACCCACTTGATAAGCGCCTACGCGCCACAGGCCGGTTGTAGCGACGCCGACAAGATAGCGTTTTGGAACCTACTCGGAGAAGTGCTTCGTGGGATTCCATTGTCACATGGGATTGTTTTGGGCGGTGATCTAAACGGTCATGTGGGTGATGAATGTGGGGAATTTGAGCGTGTTCACGGTAGATTTGGGTATGGTAACCGCAGCGCGGAAGGGGAGGATATCCTCAATACGTGTGCGGCTGCCAACCTTGCCATCGTGAACACGTATTTCAAAAAGAGACCCGAGCATCTCATCACCTACAAGAGCGGGAGGAATGCTACCCAAATCGACTTCCTACTCACTAGGAGACACCACATCAGCAAAGTAGCCAACTGCAAGGTCATACCCGGTGAGAGTCTCACTGCACAACACCGTCTTCTTGTCATGGACCTCTGCGTGAAGCCCAAAGGCAAACGTGTCGATCGCCTTCAGCGTCGAATCAGGTGGTGGCTGCTCGATGAAGTCAAGTCCCAGGAGCTCGCCTCTTCCATCGGCGACAAGTGCGCCGGTGGTGAGGGCGAACCGGTTCAAGCTTACTGGGACAGGATTCAGGCGGCTATCCTTGGGTCGGCGAGGGAGGTGCTTGGTGTGTCTAAGGGTGGTCGCAAATGTGACAAAGAGACTTGGTGGTGGAACGACACAGTCCAGAGGGAGACTAGAGCGAAGAAAGCCCTCTTTAAGAAGTGGCAAGCGTCCAGATCTCCTGAAGATCGCGACGCATATAGGTCTGCCAAGCGTGCCACTAAGAGAGCTGTAGCCAGAGCCAGACGAGACCACTTACAACCACTATACGACAAGTTGGAATCGTCTGAGGGGCAGAAGCTCATTTATAAGTTGGCGCGCTCCAGGGTCAAAGCGGCACAGGATATTTCCAAGTGCCGCTGTGTAAAAGACCCTGTGGGCAACCTGCTATGCGAGGACCTCGCGGTGAAGGAGAGATGGCGCTCATATTTCCACGAGCTGCTGAACACGCAGCACAAAGAGGTGCACCCGCCAGATCTTCCTCCGAATCAAGGACTAGTGCCACTGGTAACGCCTGCAGAGGTCCAGAATTGTCTTCGCCGCATGAAGAATCGGAAAGCTGTTGGATCCGATGGAGTCCCCATCGAAGCCTGGAAGGCGATGGGCTCTCGTGGTGTGAGCGTCTTAACCGACCTCTTTAACCGGACACTCCTCACCGGTACGATCCCGAGCCAATGGAGACTGAGTATCATTACTCCAGTCTTCAAAGGCAAGGGGTCGGTGCAGGAGTGCGGTAATTACAGGGGGATTAAGGTCATGTCCCACACCATGAAGCTCCTCGAGAGGGTTATCGACTCTCGGATTCGGCAGGAGTGCACTGTCTCGGGATGTCAGTATGGGTTTCGCCCTGGTCATGGGACTATGGATCCGGTTTTTGCCCTAAGGACTGTCGCGGAGAAATACAGGACGAAGAATACGCCTCTGCATTGCCTGTTTCTTGACTTGCAGAAGGCCTTCGACTGTATTCCTCGCGCGATAATCTGGTGGGCATTGCGATCTAAAAGGGTTCCAGGAGCCTATATTGACATCATCCAAGACATGTACCGTGACTCCGATTCTGTAGTTCGGACCGCTGTTGGCGACACAAAACCTTTCGCCATCACCGTCGGGGTGCACCAAGGATCCGTCCTTAGTCCGTTTCTGTTTAGCGTGGTATTAGACGTATTGTCAGACAGCATCAGAAACTCACATGAGCAGCCCCCGTGGCTGCTTATGTATGCTGATGATATCGCGCTGGCAGACTCGGACAGGGGCAGGCTGGTGCGACGTGTGAAGGCGTGGAAGGAGTCGCTTGAGAACGGTGGTCTGAAGCTCAATGTGGCGAAGACCGAGTACTTGGCCTGTAACTCCACAGATCCCACACCCGTACGCATAGGCGGCGACACGGTCGAGCGCACGGACCAAGTGAAATACCTGGGATCTGTGTTTCATGCGTCTGGTGACATCGATTGTGACGTCAAGGCACGCATTGCTGCCGCGTGGGCCAAATGGCGTGAGGTAACTGGTGTCATTTGTGACCCCAAGATGCCGGTAAAGTTGAAGGGACAGGTCTATAAGACCATCATTAGGCCTGTCCTTTTATACGGATGTGAAGCGTGGCCGGTGCTAGAGCGACACAGGCAAGAACTGCGTGTCACGGAGATGAATATGCTGCGGTGGATGTGTGGAGTGACGCGGAAGGACCGCGTTAGGAACTCCCGCATTCGCGGCGGTCTTCATGTCCGTGACATTGCAGATAAACTGCAGGAGTGTCGGCTCCGTTGGTACGGCCACGTTTTACGGCAACCGGATGATTACGTGGGAAACAAATGTCTGGCCATGCCGCCTCCGCCGGGCCCCGGCAGGAGGGGTAGACCCAAAAAGTGCTGGCTTGACGTCGTAAGGGGTGATATGCGTGCCAATGGGCTCAATACCAGGGATGCTGAAGACCGTGCGAAGTGGAGTAGAAAAAGTCGGAAAGCGGACCCCGGGCACCGAAACGAAAGTTTAGGATGCAACCGGGATAACGCTTAGATGATGATGATGATGATGACATATAAACCCAGTGTGGTTGTATTCTCTCCCCGCCCTTGCACGGAGAAAAATGTGATTTCAGCTATATATAAGAATGCACACACACATACACACGTACGCATGCACGCACGCACACACTCATGCACATTTGATGCTCGTATACACAGGGTAAAGAGGAGGTAAAGTCTGATTCTTTTTTTATTGCTGTAGGACAGCAGGCAGCCCGGCCCGCTTAAAATTTAGCAGTTACCGTCGCATATGGGTGTTTGCAACGCCAGTGGCATCGCGAACACGCTGTTTTCTCATAAGGGTACAGGAACCAGGGTCACTAATGCTGAAACACAACACAAGGTTATTATGGCGGCATACTTAAAACCAAAGGTGGTCGCCATCCATACGGGCTTGAGGCCCTACCACGTAGCTAGGGTGGGTTGTTTTTCCGTCTTTAACGACAGGCTGACCCCGACTACAGGGGTTAGTATTCTTTCTCCGCCCCTGCACGGATAAAACGGAAAAACATTCTTCCTCCAAGAAGTTCGCTAACCATTCCAGCTGGTGGTGGTATAAATATTTACTTACAGATACACGAAGTCAAGAGAGACCCTCAACACTATACCTATTTACTGGGGGTGGAGGGAATGGACAAAACAGGTCACGCATCACCACTTGAGGAACATGACATTGTTGCTTTTTAAAGGTAAGATTTCCAATTTACTCTTATTCCCAGTGCCGGATTAACCACGTAGCAAAAGTAGTAATTGATACGGGCCCCACGCGAAAGTGGGCCCCGCATATTTAAACCCACTCATCTCTGCCTGAGTATCTAATATACAAAAACAAACAAAACGCATAGACGGCAAATAAACGATTGAGGTATTGAATGTCGAATGGTTTTTTTTTCACTTTAGTTACTTAAGAACCCCTAGCAGATCAAGGGCTCAAAGGGCAAATAGAATTTGCTACGGTCCCCGCACTTGCTTAATCCAACACTGCCCAGGTGCGGGGTCCTTTAAAAAGATTTGCTACGGGCCCCGCGCTTGCTTAATCCGGAACTGCTTATTTCTGTTCTTCAAATTTGCTTCCAGGTTCCAGAGAATACAATATTCTGTATTCATACAGCAAAACTTCACAATACTTCTTCATCTTCACAATAATATTACATGGATTTCTAAACGTGTCTGAGAGCAATTACTAAAAGTTGATCTAGTGACACCCTACATAAAGTTACAAGTTTTTCTCCGTGCATGGGCGGAGTAAGTAGACTAACCCCTGCGGCCGGGGTCAGCCTGTCGTGAAGTGTGACAAAAGAACCCTAAACCCTTGTTGGAGCCCCAAGGCCTTCTGTTTATAAGTGCGGATAGACAGAGAAAGCCTTTTTTGTTTCGATATATCGAACCTCTATTTATTATGCGATTTAAAATACACTTATGACTTTGAAATATGCCTAACTGTTCAACTTGCGGCAAATTCATATCGACGAGAAGAGCACATGTCGCTGTTTTTTCAAAATGCCCTTAAATATTCCGTAAGAGCTTTGTAGAAATCTTAGGCTCTGTGAAGATATCAAAGAACCGGGTCTGCCCTGAGTAAGTGTGACTACTCTTCAAGTAAAGAGCAGCAATGCCAACACTCCAGTCAGGAGTATATACGACGAGGAGCTTCCTTCTTCCAACTGTGCAGTTGCTCGATTTTTATTTTCTTTTCCTGACAAAACTCAAGTAGAAAAGGATGACAACGAAGCGCGCCCTATTATAAAAGTTAGAGAATGAAACCAATGTGAACGTTATTCACCACAAATATATTGCACTTATCAGTTATTTTACTTTTTTTTTATTTAATTATCAAATTCACAGTTATTACATTGACTTAATAAAATAACAGCACAAAAAAACACTAAGGTTTGTACAATGCCATCGAAACTTAAGTCTACGCACGTTCAAATGATTGAGTAAATTAAGATTACAATTTCTCTAAAAAGTATTTTTTAAGTGAGGCTTTAATATTTTTTTGGGTTATATTATCTCTTATATTTGTTGGTAAATCGTTTAATAATCTTGGAACTAAGTAGGTAGTTGTGCGCTTGCCGTACATATTCTTCGCGCCGCTGCTACATAGCAAACCGGTTTTGAGCAGCGGCCCGAGTATATACAGCGTGCTTCATTTTAGTTTGTATTTTTTTATTAAAAAAGTTTTCCTTGAGTATCATTTTTTTATATTGAATTTCTACAGGTAAAATCTTGCAGTGTTTAAAAAGTCTGCTTTCATCATCAGCAAATTTATGTTTGCTATTTGATACTTAAACTGTCACTAATTATCTACCAATATATTTATTTATAACAGAAACGGAAACAATACCGCTGGTTAAATGTATAGCAAAATTATGATTGACATTAATTAGTATATTATTTCTATAAGTATCTTTTATCCGTGCAGGGGCGGAGAAAGAATACTGACCTCAGCGGCCGGGGTCGGCCTGTCGTAAAAGGCGACAAAACTACCCACCCTAGATACATGGTAGGGTCTCAAGCCCGTCTGGATGGCAACCACCTTTGGTCTTATGTATGCCGCCATAATAACCTTATCGTGTGTTCCGGCATTAGTGACCCAAGTTCCTGTACCCTTATGGGACAGCAGCGTGTTCACGATGCCGCTGGCGTTGCAAACACCCATAGGCGACGGTAACTGCTAAATTCTAAGCGGGCTCTCAGCCTGTGTGCTATCCTAGAGCAATAAAAAAATATATAGTTTTATTCTACAATAGCCCATTGTAAAGTAGACAGAGAGATTCACATAAGCAATTGACGACGGACTAGACGCACGATGACACGGTGGGAGCTTTTTCTATTTCATTACAAGTTGCGAGGTTCATGGAGCAACTTTCACCAGCGCGTATTATGGCGGCATACTTGAGACCCTACCACGTAGCAAGGGTGAGTTGTTTTGTCGGCTTTTACGACAGGCCGACCCCGGCCGCAGAGGTTAGTATTCTTTCTCCGCCCCTGTACGGATAAAACTATTAATATTTATTAATAGATGTTAATTTTTGACGATTACGTCAAAAATTCGAGAGAAACTATTAAGTTTCTCTTGAGTTTGGTGTGTGGTTTGTTCGGAATTAAAAATGATTCCGAGATCATTGTTTGAACATCAATTTTCCATTTTTTCATTTTGTCCATAGATATGGAACTGAAGTTAGAATACGCTAAAAAACTCCAATCGTTCTATGAAGGCAGCATCACTTACGACCTGGGCGCCATTTCAGCAGGTCTGCTTAGGGGTCATACATAAATTGCAACACAAGTTAGGAGGGTTATCATTGGAGTGTGACATTATGTGACAAAGGGAGGGGTCAAAAGCTTTGTGACGTCATGATATGAATGAATACGAAAGAAATATGAAGGAGTGGGTTCAAAGTCCACGGACACAAGATGATTAAGTTTTATATCTTTAATTAACACGATTAGTCGTTTATTGTTTCTTAACTAGTCGTTAACTAACCAAACTCTGTTATAATATTTGATTTTATTTTTCTTTTGCTTATTTTTAAATACTTGCATAAAATTGGAACAAGAACGGAAGGAGGGGTTAAAAAGTCCTAAAATTCGTGTGACGTAATTTATGGATGTCACCTTATCTATTTCTAAACCATTATGTTCAAGCAATCGAATATTAAATAAAAACATTCAAAACAAGCAGCGATGATGTAGTTGTGTCCAAAAGCCGAAAATAGGCCAGGGAAACCGAATTTAGCCACCAATCAGGTGGAAATAATGCCATTAAATTGGAATATATGCGTATTACCGAGATACTGAAGCATGTATTGGAATAGTTTAGCAGGTTCCCCATTCTATTCCTCTCAATGTTTTTCTTTCACTGCCGATACGTGGGGTGTAAGGGGTTCCAACAAGATCTTCGGGGCTCAAACCACCCTTACTTCCTAGAAGGCGCATTCTGTAACAACGGACGAGGTTGTGACGACGGCTTCTTCTTTGGGGTTGGGAGGTCAGACGGCAATCGCTCCCGTAAAAGCCAACATCTGCTAAATCAAATGGAAACGGGCCCCGGGCACCGAAACGTGAGTTTGGGTTGCAACTGAAATTCAATGCTAAAACGATGATCACTATCAACACATGGAAGTTATGTTAGGCACATTAGAGGAGACAACTGCTTAAGCATGCCATCGTTATGTCTGAGTGTACAAATATCGCAGCACAAGATTTAAAATCATGATAAAATGCTTTCTTAACGTCTTGTCTTTTTTATGGTTGGCGATCAGTAGACAGTCTAACTGCCAATAAACAGCATGCAGTTATTCGGATACCGCGAACACAATGTTCCGTATAGGAGTACTGGAACCCTGAACACAAGGTTATTATGGCGGTATACATATAGACTAGTTGCAATTCAGACATATTTGGGGCTCTACTTCGTAGCTGGGTTGCTTTATCGCCTTTTACTACAGGCCGGCTTACTCCGTCCCTACACGGAGACAAACCAATTTCAGCAACCACAAATTTGCAGGTGTTCGTGAAAAATTTGTGAATATGGTGAAAATATACAAAGAGAATGCTAATTTAACGAAACATAGACACTCTGCATATAAAACCAGCTTGGATTCTGCACTGAGAAATCTAGCGGTCGTGCGTAAGTATTATTTACAACTACCCCCAATTGAGAATTTTATTTCGTTTTTCTCTTTATAGACAATATCCGGAATAAGCAAATTCATTAGAGAACCAAAATGACTGACGTAACTAGAAAAATATGCAAGCTGAAGTAGCAGTTCATATCTGTCGCAAAACTGATGAGCGCTGCAACAGAGTCCTGAAGTGGACACTGCGTCTCGGTAGACGTGGTTACAAAATGCCTCCCAACCTGATGGACATATGATCTGTATAATTGTTGATCGGGAGTGAATGAGAAAAGTCAGAGGTTGAGATTTCTACGGTAAAGTTGGGAGACCTACGTCCAGCGGTGGACAATAATTGGCTGGTGATGACGACTCCCAGTTAAAAACATGTGCTGACAAGCGCTCTGCTCCTTTGGCTCTAGATGGCATTATTTTCGATTAAAAGTTACTGGGGAAAGTTTATATTTTGTTATATTTTATAGAAGCAAGAACCATTTAATCCCACTGCCATCATTAATTTGGGGAGTTGGGAAAAGCGATAAATTTGAGTTCTATTGCCTCAAAAAAGACACAGATCATAAGCTTCAAAACGCTAAAGTTCGGTTGTTAGATTACATTGTACATGTCTAAGGCCATAAATCCAGTAGCACGTTAACAATTGTATTTACCTGCACGGTACTGCGCCTATACAAGTGATTTCAACATGACATTTGTCACTTAGGCTAGTGATTATATCGCACTATTGCTGACTGGATGAAAGAGTGCGATAAACGAGAACGTATGTGCAAAGTGTACTGTTCTTAGATTTGTAAAACTACTACTGGACTTATGTACATTTGATGTATGAGTACATACTACAAGTTGGTTCAAGAAGGTATATCAGCAAAATCTCTGTATAGTCTTTTAAAACATGTTGTCCTATGAAAAACAGCTAAATTGTATTCTAGAAGTATCTACAGCATTCCTGGTTCATACCAAATTTGGCTAGACTAAGGTATTATTATTATTATTTCGAAAGGTGGCTATGCTAGTCTGTTCTAACCTAGTATCACTGCGTCCAATTTAATGAACTATTGTGATCGCCACATTTACTATAGCTCATTGGCAAAGCCTGCCTCGTTGAAGTAGCGAAGCAGTTTTTTGGCAGGAGCTGCACGTATCTCATCCGGTTCCAACATGTGTTTTCCTAATATGAGACTACGTTTATGCATCAGGGAACAGCAGTAGCACAACAGGTGCAGAGGCGTTTCATCCGCCTCATTACAGAATCTGCAGGCTTTGCCATCCCTAATCCCTATGATACTGAGGTGCTTGTTTAGGCAACAGTGTCCGGTAAGCGCCCTCGTTAGGTTGCATAGCTGATTCCTATTTAGTGCTAGTACTTCAAGCGCAAGTTTGCGGTTGTAGGCTTTAACTAGCACCTTGGAGTGATTTAGGCCTGGAATTGTATTCCAGCGCTTAAGAGATTCACTGGTACATTGATCCCTGAGGGTGAGCCGGATCAGGCTTTTGGGTATGCCGCAGCACGGTTCAGGTCCGTACTGCGACCCCTTGGCCCCAATCCGGGCAAGTTCATCGGCTTTTTCATTGCCTATGATGCCCGCATGCCCGGGGATCCAGCGAAGGATTACTTTATTTTTCTCACCTAAAGTATTTAGGTAGTCCATGCAGTTTTTGACGAGTTTCGAGGCTATGAAGTCTGAAGACAACGCCAAAAGTGCTGCTTGACTGTCAGAGTGAATGTATATCACATGATTGATGTAGTCTTTTTGCAGATTCACTTCCGCGCATTCTAAAATGGCGTAGACCTCTGCTTGGAAGATGGAGGCATATTTACCCAGGCTCAGACTGGTCTTGAAGCTTGGTCGCTCTCCAAACACACCGCAGCCTACATCATGTCCAATTTTGGAACCATCGGTATACCATAAAAGGCTACCGCTCTTCCAAGAGATTTTCTTTAGCACCCAGTCCTCTCTGGAAGGAATTTCCACAATGTAGTTTCTCGATCCTACAAACTGTGGAAGCATATTGTCCAATGGCATGCCTAAGATGGAGTGCGTGACTACTGAGTCTTTTAGAGTCCTCAGCGTATGTGAGAGCCAGTTTTTCGACCCCTGTGCATTTATCCTGTGCATGCTGGCCAACGCCTCATACTGAATAAACAGCGGGAGAGGCGGTAGGCTGAGCAATGCATCAAGAGCCGCTCCAGGAGTTGTTTTCATGGCCCCCGTTACCACCATACATGCCGTACGTTGCAGACTATTTAGCCTGTCAGAAGTTGTCCTTTGGTTGGCTTTTCTACACCACACAACGGAGGCGTACGCAATTGTCGGCCTGACAATGGCAGTGTATAGCCAGAGGAGAAGTTTAGGATGTGATCCCCACCTTCTCCCAACCAGACGACGGCCGATTCCTAGTGCTATTTTAGCCTTTTGACCTGCCTTTTCCATATGTTGATTCCACGTGAGTTTTTGATCCATAGTAACCCCCAGGTATTTTACCTCCGTGGAAAACTGTATTACCTTTCCGTTTAAGCTAGGGGGTTTTAGCTTACTTAGGTTTTTCTTTTTAGTAAACGGAACAATAACAGTCTTGTCGGCATTAATCGACAAGTTGTTTACTGTACACCATTGTGATATGGTGTTGAGTGCCTTTTGTATAAGAGTGGATAGGGTATCCTGACAGAAGCCTCTAACGATCACAACTAGGTCATCCGCATAGCCCAGAGTGTCAATTTTGAGGTCTGCCATCTCATACAAGAGTTCATCCACCACAAGAGTCCATAACAGTGGCGATAATACTCCGCCCTGAGGGCAACCTCTTGTGGTAGTAACCTCAAGCATGGTCCCATGTAAGGAGATCCTAGCTCTACGGTTAGAGAGCAGCGACTGAACCCATCTTAGAACTGTGTCATCCACTCCCTTCCGCTGTAAACCGCGGATCAGGGTGGTTATGGGGGTGTTGTCAAAGGCGCCCTCTATATCTAGAAACGCACAAAGCGCTACCTGTTTGTCCTCAAACGCCTTTTCAACTCTGTCTACTAGATGCAGTAGAGCAGTCTCCGTAGATTTACCTCTACGGTAGGCGTGTTGGGTTTCATGAATAGGCTTAAGGGCTAAGACTTCCTCTCTTAAGTGTCGGTCTAGAATTTTCTCTAGCGTCTTCAAAAGAAAAGAAGTCAGGCATATTGGCCTGAAAGACTTTGGAAGTGAATAGTCTTTCCGACCTGCCTTAGGGATAAATAGAACCTTAGCCACAGTCCATTTTTCTGGAACTTGACCCCAGGCGAGGCTCGCCCGGAAGATCTTAACTAAGAGTGGCACAAGTTCCTCCATACCTTTTATAAGAAGGATTGGAAGGATATTGTCAGTACCACCAGACTTGTAAGGTTTGAATGATTTGATCGCCCACCTCACCACTCCAGGTCTCACGATCCTTGACGCTCTGCGCCAGTCCTCATTCTGAGGCCTGCGCGAAGTGGATTCAGCGTCGGAAACCCGAGCCCCAGGGAAGTGAGCGGCAACAAGCAAACCCAATGTTTCCATCTCATCGACTGAGAAGGAACCGTCTGGTCTTTTAAGTAGTCCCAGTTGATTAGGTTTGTCCTTTGCGAGCATTTTGTGGATTCTGGTCCTCTGAGGCGTATTGTTTAACTCCTCACAGAACCTCCGCCAAGATGCTCGCTTGGCTTTCCTAATCTCATTATTGTACTCTGTTAGGGCTTTGCGATAGGAGTCCCACTCCAGAGTCTTCTTAGCTTTATTGAAAAGTGCCCTCGTTTTCTGCCTGAGTTTCCCCAGTTTAGAGCTCCACCAGGGCACCTTTCGATTAGAGTGCCTGACTTTAAGTGGACAGCTTTCCTCATAGGCAGATGATATGCCTTCAGTCATTATATCCACCGCTAGATTTAGCTCCTCTTCAGTTCTAATGCTATTTGGACAGTCCTTCAGCTTGAGCCTTAGTGTCGTTTGATAAACGTCCCAGGCCGTAGCTTTCGGATCCCTGTAACCACAGGTTTCTCTGACCAAGTTGCCTAGAAATTTAAAGTGTATATGTCTGTGATCAGACATCGACACTTCATTGCTTACCTTCCATGAACCAATTCTCCTGGCCAAGTTGTCAGTGGCGACAGTTATGTCTAGTACCTCTTCTCTACAGGCTGTGACAAAGGTCGGCTGGCATCCTTCGTTGAGTACCTGTAGGCAGTTAGTTGTAAGGAATTCATGGAGTAACTCACCTCTCACATTGATGTCACTGCTTCCCCACGTTGTGTGGTGCGCGTTGACATCTCCCCCAATCAGGAGCTCGGCGTTGTGGCGGCGTGCGTAATTCACCACTCGCTCCAACTCCATCGTCGGGTCAGTATTTTCATAGGGTAGGTAGGCAGAACAGACTATCACTTTGGTTCGCTCCCAACCCCTGAAATTTACATACGCAGCTACCAGGTCATCACTGCATAACTCTGTAACTGGTAAAAATTCAATATTATTGTTGAAAACGATACATTCCCTAGGTCTCTCGCCGCCTTTGTGGTAGAGTAATCTGCCAGCTGCATTGAGCCCCAAGACGCGATCATTGTTAACCCAGGGTTCTTGTAAAAGGGCGATATCTGCTTCTCGGTTTGCCAGGCATCTCTCCATCACAGCAGCCGCAGCCTTAGCATGATGGAGATTTGCCTGCACGAAGTTCGCCCAATACCCCTGAGTCATCATTGTTGAGACTTAGAGGTCGAAGGCCTTGGTCCAGCTTTGCTTTGGGGTGGGCGTTTCCGCCCGCGCCCAGAGACAGCCTGACTTCCAGCCCCCTTTCCTCCAGTAGTAAACTTTCTCATCCCCGTGCTGGCGGCCTTCGCTATGTTGGCCTTTGGCTTAGGTACCGTCCTACTGGACGCCCCCTCGCCAACGGGCTTAGTAGCGGCGGCCGCACCTACGAAACGGTCGGTGCTCAGGGATGAGGCAGGTTGACTAGCTGGGCTGCCTTTTATCCTAAACAGGATAACTTTGAAGCCCAGTATAGCCTTAAAATTTAACTCCTTCAGGGACTCCACAGATTGATCGTCCAAGGAAAACGTGACCACACGGCCTTCCTTGTCCTCTCTTTCGTGAAGAACCTTCCAGAGTTCGGTATTTAGCCCAGAGTTTTGTGCCCGTAACAGTTTCAAGGCAACCTCAGTTGAGGGGACCTCACTGCTGGGCAAAAAAGTCGTGGCTACGGTTGGCTTAGGCAATTGGCTCCCCAACATGATGGAGAGTTTTGCCTCCGGCCACGGCTTGAGCTCAGGTATTTTTGCCTCAAGCCACTCCCTGCTCCTCTGGTCTCCACAAGTTACCAGAATCCAGCCGGGTCTGTGGGACCAATTCAAGAATTTTGGACCGGTACCCTTACTGGTCCCGGCAATGTCCATGATCAATGCATGGTGAAGTGTCCCCATCTGTTCCTCAGTCATGGGCTGTGAGTTACAAATGCCCACCTGTGAGGAGCCCGCCACCGCTCCATAGTTAGGCTTTACATGAGTTACTGCCTCATGTAGCCTAACTGCCTTTTTAGGCTGGGTATTGGGTGATTCCTCCTCGGACCTTACGCGTTTTACCGCCTTCTGTCCCGAGGAGGATACTTGTCCTGCCTTCTCTAAGTCCGCCCAGTGCTTTGTAGCCAGAGCCCTGGCGTCCTCGACAGACAGGTTTTGCGACAGTAGACGCTTGAATCTTTTCCGGCCTGCACCGGACAGCTTCTTGCGCTTCTGCCTATTAGAACTATTGCTGGAGTCCTCTGCCAGTCCACTGGATCCCATATCGGTTTCCATTGCGTCCTGGCTGGGCCTCTCAGCTCCAGTTACAGTTTTGGATCCCTCGGAGGCGACTGACCGCTCTCCTTCAGGACCCAAAGTTGTTGGGATTTCTCCCAGAACTTTTATAAGTGAATTTAGTGCATCATCCATAAAGTTCCCACGATTAGCAAGGGAAATAAAAGGTCACTTACCGGCAGAGCCCCGCTTACCGGAAGAAGGGCAGAATAACCTCCGAGGTGCCCCGGTGTCGAAGGTGCTCCGTTAATGACTGGACAACCCTCCAGCCATGCAGTCTTCACCACGGGTCGCCTAACAGCTTGACTTGGGGTAGCCTCTCTGCTACCGGCCAACGGCTCACCAGGCTTGGACCCAGTGAACCGCCGACCGGCACCCAGGGTGCACCACGGGGAGGTGGGCTACATCGCACCCCTAGACTAAGGTAACCCGAATAGTGTTGATCTGCATCGGTAAGGATGCCTTATACATAACCCCATGTCACAAGTCTTAGGCTTGCTCGCAATATCTCTCTCAGTCACACGATGAAACACAATAAGAAGTTTGTCTGACTTTTAGAGGGTGAATATATGGAAATCAGACACGAATACCAAATGTTTTTTACAATATTTAACGCTCATGAAAAAAAAAAAAAAGCGGAAGAACAAGCTAAACGGCTCGCGAAAATTAATAAAAACAAAATTCAAGGAAATGGATCACCATCAACGTATAGAGCCAGGTAATTGCTAGTAACACGCAACATAACAACAATAGTTTTCTCAGGGTCAACCTATTGTAAAAGGGGACAAAACAACCCAGACTAGTTGGTAAGATCCCAAGCCCGTGTAGATGGCAACCACTCGATGCTCAGTATGTCGCTATATAACCTTGTGTTGTGTTCCGGCGTGACTAGATGCAGTTCTCATATACATGTTCTCAAGCGCTACAAGCTGCGATCCGGATGGGCGGTAACTGCTTAAGGAGTCTGCCCACTACACCGTTCCATACCATGACCGTGCTAGGAACGTGCCAGGCAAAAAATATTCTTTGTATTCAAAAGTATGTGACTATGCCCACTAGACCGTTTCGTAACCGACCAGCGATTGCTTTTGTGTCTTGATACGGTCCTAGCACGGTCGTGGTATGGAACGGTGTAGTGGGCAGAATCCTTTATTATTAAGTGGGTCGTCAGCCTGTGTGCTATTCGTTATTCGTCCTTATTGTGTTAGTCGTTCGTTAGTCGTTCCTTATTGTGTTCGTCGAGCTTCAATCACAAATTATTGATCGAAGTCGTCGAGCATGAAAATACCGGCTAAAGGACCTCGCTTTAGTGGAGTTTGGGATTCAGATTGCCGTTAAAGCTGCTATAACATTGAAACACCTTTTTGTAATTACGAAAAGTAACTAGTATAATGTAGAAGTCAAGTCTAGATAGATCTCATAATAAAAACTCACTCTGATGAGAGCATCGTATTTATCCTTCTCTAAAATTTGATTACATATTTGTTATCTACGTACCGTGAACATGGACCAGAAGATGAGACCTCGATGTAATTGTATAGATGATCATACTATACATATATACACAACAGATTATTTGGAGATGGAAATAATAATATACAAATTAATACACAAATGTTGACGAAAGTTGAACGTGAAACTAGATGTACAAGGGCAGAGGTAGACTTAAAAAGCGATGGTGATGCATGGTTTGAGGGTTTGTGAAGTGACAGATGAAGAATGCCAGGATATAATAAAATGGAAGAAAGACATGTTGTGCTGACTCCAAATGACTGAGACAAGGCCAAGCCAATGATGATGACACTAATATGTAAACACTATATAATAGAATGGTGCTGCAGTGATTGACTTTTAGGACACATGCTTCTCAGATATCTATAATATACCGAAGTAAATCTGCATAAACGTAGATTTCTCCCCATAAAATAAATTACCCAGATACCAAAAGAATAGCAGAACATTTTAGATGTTCTTTACGTCAACACCCTTGGGTTTTAGTTCCTATTTTAAACTAGGTTTGGTTTTCTTGGGTCTTCTCTTCTATCCCTGATAAAAGACCAAAAGATCTCCTTCCTAGCTGTAAGGTAACAAAGAGTATCCATTCTCGTCTACGTCTTAGTACCAATATGGATGATCCAATTCTTCCTAATCAGGATCATACGGTAGAGGAGTATTTATTTCTTACTAATATAAAATTGACTATAGATGGTATACCACAAAGGAAAGCACTCGTAGATATAAAGATATTTGGGAAGAAGAAAAGAAGAAAGAAAACGGAGAATCGGAAGACGCTAAACAAGGTAAGACTAGGAGTTTTAGGAGTTCAACGGGCCTTGTCCAGATGATTCATGTACTAGACGAAGATATGCAGATCATGTTTCTTGTTAGTATCGAGAATACACGACTTTTTTTATTGCTGTAGCAGACAGGCTGACGGCCCACTTAGAATTTAGCAGTCACCGTCACCTATGGGTGTTTGCAACGCCAGTGGCATCGCGAACACGCTGCTGTCCAATAAGGGTACAGGAACTTGGGTCACTAATGCCGGAACACAACACATATTATGTCGGCATTCTTAAGATCAAAGATGGTCGCCATCCAAACGGGGCCCTGCCACATAACTAGAGTGGGTTGTTTTGTCACCTTTCACGACAGGCCGACCTCGGCCGCGGAGGTCGATTATTACTTACAAATACAGTTATAGTTACTAGCTTCAACTTCGATCCCGTGAATTGATCTCGTATGTTATACTTCATACAGCTTCATTCCCATGATCAGGCATGACTGTTGATCATCCATCCATACTTTCACATTTATATTTTTAGTGTAGATAGGCTTATAGATATCTGCTTATGCTGCTTATATATATATATATATATATATATATATATATATATATATACCTAGTCAGGTCATAAGTATTGTCACACAGTAAAAACTTTTCTTTTAGAATGCTGGCCACAAAAAAGTTTATTGAATTCGAATTTCCAATTGTTCATGAAAATAAAAATGTATACTTTTAGAATTTTACTCATTTTTAAATATGGAGTGGACGCTTAAAGAAGACCGTGTTGCAGTTATTGCGTTGCATCGTTGCGGTTACGCGCCAATTCAAATTTTTAACATACTGAAAAATTTGAATATAACAAAAAGATTCGTTTATCGCACCATCAAACGATACAATGAAGACTCTAGTGTAGATAACAGGTCAAGAAGTGGTCGCCCTCGGTCTGTTAGGACTCCAGCAGTGATAAAAGCTGTGAAGGCACGAATTCAAAGAAATCCCAAACGTAAGCAGAAACTGTTGGCCCTTCAGATGGGGTTAAGCAGAACCACGGTGAAAAGGGTGTTAAATGAAGACTTAGGGCTTCGGGCATATCGAAGAAAAACAGGACATCGTTTGAATGCTCGTCTAATGGACCTGAGACTGAAGAGATGCCGCGCTTTGTTGAAGCGGTACGCGGGAAAAAAATATCGGGAAATTCTTTTTTCGGATGAAAAAATGTTTACCGTAGAAGAGAGCTACAACAAACAAAATGATAAGGTGTACGCACACAGTAGTGAAGAAGCGAGCAACCGTATTCCGCGTGTCCAACGAGGTCATTTTCCATCCTCGCTCATGGTATGGTTGGGAGTTTCTTATTGGGGCTTAACAGAGGTACATTTTTGTGAGAAAGGTGTAAAAACGAATGCTGTTGTGTATCAAAATACAGTCCTGACGAACCTTGTGGAACCTGTTTCTCATACCATGTTCAATAACAGGCACTGGGTATTCCAACAAGATTCGGCGCCAGCTCATAGAGCGAAGAGCACACAAGACTGGCTGGCGGCGCGTGAAATCGACTTCATCCGGCACGAAGATTGGCCCTCCTCCAGTCCAGATTTGAATCCGTTAGATTACAAGATATGGCAACACTTGGAGGAAAAGGCGTGCTCAAAGCCTCATCCCAATTTGGAGTCACTCAAGACATCCTTGATTAAGGCAGCCGCCGATATTGACATGGACCTCGTTCGTGCTGCGATAGACGACTGGCCGCGCAGATTGAAGGCTTGTATTCAAAATCACGGAGGTCATTTTGAATAAACTTTAATGTCATAAGAATCTATGTTTTGTTAAGTTCATTTTGGTATATGAATGGTTACATAATGAATAAACTTGTTACAATTATTTTACATTAAACATGTGACAGAATTTATGACCTGACTAGGTATATATATATATATGTATATACACGGTGATTTTGAAAGCGTTTTGGAGCCGAAAATTTTAAATTTGGAATCATCTATAGTACCAATAAAAATGGTTAAATCAATTGTAATGTTAACTAAAAAAAAGTTTCAGTTTTAATATTCATTTTTACTCGATCGACTTGGAAAGTAGTAAGGTCCGTACGCGTTTCGGCGGCCCCCGCGCGCCGCTCACGCTAACAACAGCTGATTAAAGTATACCTATAGGCGAGATTGTTATTTTCACAACAAATCAATTTATCAACGGACTGTAGGTAAAATATTTCTGGCGTATTTAAAAAATCGGAGCTATCTACAGAATAATTAACTTACATACCTATTTACAGTTTGTTTAAACTATTTACACTTCTCTGTATCGAAGCAACTGCTCAAAATGGAGTTCACTGCGTTCAATACACAATCCACGTTTAATACAATTGTCTTTTAATTTTCTTTTTCACTTTATCAAAAGCGTCCACTATCGCAATGCGTAAATCATCACGGCTGAATATGAAATTCACGTTTAAAAACAAGTCTTTTTATTTCCGACCATAAGAAAAAATCCAGGGACGTTAAATCCGGGCTTCTAGGTGGCCAAGGCACAGGCCCTCTTCGACCTATCCACCGATCACTAAACTCATTGTCCAGGTATGCAGTAGCGCACATACAGCTGTACCAAGTACTCCACGCCATTGCCAAGTACTCCACGTTTGAAAATTCGTACTGTCAACTCATTTTAGCGCTAATCAACGTAACGTGCCTTCCCGATGTTATGGTATTACTGACCCAGTGACCGACTAAAGCCAAGGACGCCTGACGATTACAGGGGAATCCCGCGCATGCGGATACGGGCATACGACTCAGTGCACTGCCGTCATTGGTTGGACGACTCCGGCGCAACTCCGTAGCTGTGTTTTTATTGGCGAATACGATTTTATGTGACTCGATAGTATTTCTATTTGTAGTATGTACCTACGTGTGATTAAAAGCGCTACTACTGGTTCTCACTTTTTCTCTGTAAACGATATGAATATCGACTTTGATGAAAAAAAAATATATATTTTATTAAATTAACGTTATAAATAGCTTCTGTTATTGATAAATAATTCAAAATTTTCGGCTCCAAAACGCTTTCGGGGTCACCGTGTATATATATATATATTTTATGTGGTCTATGGAGGTTGATACTGAAAACCAGCGCTATGCTTGAATAACTTCAGGCACAGCACATGCTGAGTGATTGACCTCATTGGCAGATGTATATATTTCATATTGTTTCTTTGTTATTGCTGTTAATCTATTTTGTATCATTTGCCAATAAAGCTTTCTTTCTTTCTTCTTCTTTCTTATTATTATTTCGAAAGGTGGCTATGCTAGTGTAATTTAATCTAGTATCACTGCGTCCAATTTAATGAACTATTGTGATCGCCACATTTACTTCGCTTATTGGCGAAGACAAAGCCTGCTTCGTTAATGTAACGAAGCAGTTTTTTGACAGGAGCTGCTCATATCTCACCTGGTTCCAGCATATGTTTCCCTAGTATGAGATTACGTTTATGCATCAGGAAACAGAGACGTTTCAACTGCCTTGTTATAAAATCTGCAGGCTTTGCTATCCCTGATTCTTATGACACTGAGGTGCAGCAATGTCAGGCCCGTTAAGGTGCATAACTGATTCCTGTTTAGTGGTTCGACCGCAAGTTTGCGGTTATAGGCTTTTACTAGCGTTTTTGAATGATTTAAGCCTGGAATTGTATTCCCTTAGTTTGTATCCATTAGATATCAGTTTAGACATAGTTCTAAAATTGCTTGGTTTAAATGTATGACGCGTAAAGTGCGCATTGTAGTTTTAAAGGTTGTTTGTCGATCTCCTCGATGTGGCATCAGCACATCTGCAAGAGGCTTCATTAGCCGTCTCAAGTCGTGTTTACGTATAACATTTATTTATCAAAGAAAAGTGCCTGATTTGTCTAGCATCTACAATGCAAGCTGCTTATTTTGCTGCAACAAAATTGCGTATATATTGTCACTGTATACGTAATAATTATAATTATTTATGATACATGAAAAAATTTATATTAGAAAAACGATTCCATTATTTATACCTAATTGAAAATCAAGATAAGATAAGATTACTTTTATTTTCAGAACTGTGTACATACAGAGATGATTACATTTAAATTGTTTCAACAGTTTACCCCTTAGGGTGTACAATATTATTTAATGAATTTTATCATAAAAATCATTAACTGTAATTATTTAAAACATTAGGTTATACATGGATTTAATGTCAAAAGATACCAAACAGAATACATTTTAAGTGTAAATAATAAATTATAAGGATAATGTCTTTGTTAGTATTGTTGTAATGTCACAATTAATTCTTACAATTTGTCATCCAAATAGTCACTTACTTTGTGATATGATTTCTCAATTAATAGCTTCTTGAGACGATATTTAATATTATTTGATTGTAGGTCTAGAAGTTCACCAGGTAGATGATTATAAATTCGTGGAGCCATACAAAATATACTTTTAATTAAGAAAGCTGTCTTATTTATTGGATAACAAAATAACGTCAGCAAATATATAAGCACAGACTTAGATAATTATCCGTCGCTATGAGCTTAAGTAACAACTTTTAAAGTTTGTAACTTCGATCAATAGTACTATTTGTGATCGAAGGTTTGTAAGCTGTCAGCGCAGCTTCTCCGTATAATCTTTTCTTAACTTTTTTATCTTGATACGACATAATGTTATCCGACCTTTTAAAAGCAGAACAAATAGAAGAAGAATAACTTTTTTGTGTGTTGTACAATAAATAATGTTTTATTATTATAAATTTTATTATTATTATTACAGATAATAAAAATCTTTATGAACATCACATTTCAGGCCATGTTCCGTTGACCACTGAAAAGAAAAGAAAAGTAAAATGGAGGGCAAATGATTTTAATGAAAAAAACAACTGGAAAAATTTTGATTATGTCAACAACGACTATGGATTCGAATGAAAATGGCGGATGATTAAAATTTTAATAGTAATAAAATTATATTTAAAATATTTGCAATGATTATTATAAGAGACATATATTTCAAGAATAGCAAACAGGCTGAGTAGTGTTCATGTTTGTGACGCCTGATGTATCGCTAGTACACTGCCGGTTGCGTAGCGCCAGTGGCGTAGCGCCAGTGGCGTAGCGAGGTTAACTCGCGCCCGGGGCACAATACCTTTTTACCCCGCCCCATTCGAAAACCAAATAATATTATATGTAAAATATACCCGCAAACTAATAAATAAATAAAGTCATAGGCTCAAGCTAGGCTTTAAATTTTAGACAAAAAATGTAGTTCAGAAAACAAGACTAGATTTTGAAATGTATATGATCATCTAGAATTAGTTCAAAAAAGAAAAAAATTATAAAAGACGTGCCATTTCTTTTTTTTATTGCTGTAGGACAGCAGACAGCCTGATGGCCCACTTAGAATTTAGCAGTTACCGTCGCCTATGAGTGTTTGCAACGCCAGTGGCATTGCGAACACGCTGCTGTCCCATAAGGGAACAGGAACTTGGGTCACTAATGCCGGAACACAACACAAGGTTATTATGGCGGCATACTTAAGACCAAAGGTGGTCGCATTCAGACGGGCTTGGGGCCCTACCACGTTGGGTGGGTTGTTTTGTCGCCTTTTACGACAGGCCGACCCCAGCCACAGAGGTTAGTATTCTTTCTCCGCCCCTGCACGGATAAAATTTTCTATTATGAATATATTATTACAGTTTGATTTAGACCATTAGTGTTCCTTTTTTTCCTTTTTATTTACGAATTAACACTAAATTTAAAATATATTTACCAGAAATCAATAATAAAAATTATCCAGCAATTTTAAGTTTTGGGGACCATTTAACGCCCCTTTGTGAGTAGCGCCCGGGGCATGATGCCCTCACTTGCCCCCCCTCCCTCTCGCTATGTCACTGCGTAGCGGAACTGAAATCTGGGTCACTTATGGAACACGAGGTTATTATGCAAGTTTGTAGGGCGCCAAGCCCGTTTGGATGCCCTTGACCTTGATGAGCTTGAGTTGTCCGGTATTAGTGACCCACATTTCATTAACCCTATGTGGACAGGCGTCGCAAACATCTATAGGCGATCGTAACTGCTTACTATTAGTGAGTAATAAGCCTGTAGCAATAAAAAATTATTGCAACATATTTCAAGGCTAGATGTAGTGGCCATCCAGATACGATTGGAGCCCAAAAAGACGACTAAAAAACTCTAGCCAGGTTAACTAGGGCTGTTTAGTTGCCCCTGAGGAAAAAAACTAAGGAGAAAGTCCCGACTTTACAAACAAATAGACGGTTATAAAGGCCGGAAAAAAATAACAAAAAATAAAAATATAATATTTTGTCTGCAATTGAAACCGCGGGCAGGTACGTAAGCCAGACGTGTCATCGAATTATGATCAGATGACGACTTACTATAAATAATTAATTATAGAACTTAATTAAGTATTTTAAGAACTCCAATACTTTGTTATTATTAATTGAAATCTCGTTTTAATTGTTTTATAATTATACTTTTATATAGACGCACATTAAAAACATCTCTAATCGCACGGTAGATCCCTAATTTAAAAAATGTTCTTTAATGAATAAATGAAAACTTTTTAAATAGAAAATGATGTATATTTTAATTATTTTTGGTAAGTAGGAAATAGTTTTGTACTACTCGTGATTTCTTTAAGTCGTCATTCAGATGCTTGCACCAGTACTGTGCTGGTAAAAACTGAGCCAGAAGTTTGTTCCAAATCCGGAGAGTATGCAACATGAATGTTCTTAAAAATCGTTTCGTTTAAGAACCTGGAGCCTCTCCAGAAAATAAAGATATTTGGAGGATTAACCGAACCTCCTATCTAATAAATCGTTTAGTAACAGACTCAAATATTATTACAATTGTATTTACTTGTCCATAGCTTCTCGACTAGTTCCTAGAGTATATACTATATGTGTGTGTGATTTCTTAGACATAATCAATGTTACCACTCTAAATATAAATAAGGTGGCGTGTAAGGCGCCACAGATATACATGATGGCAGGCAGTGCCATACATATATACATGCCTAGACATACGACGACTTCATTCTATAAAGTTCTGCTCTAAATTGCTTAGTTTCCTTCAAAATGCATCAAATTTTTTTAACGATGGATCTTCGGGTGGAAAGGCATTCCGACCCCGTGATAGCGGGGTCGATGAACCGTGGCAGCGTGCTAGGGTGCATCCTGTGAGATGCGTCCTTAGCTCGACCGCTGCATTGGGAACAACCGAGAGCAAGCCATTAAAAGCTAGAAATTTAGGGGTCATGTTGACTTCACCGATGAGGTCGATCCTATTCAAATCTATTACCGTTTCAGAATGTGTATAGCTGGGGGACAAGAAACGGAGAAACTTCGGTACGGTTCGGCGCTGCGGGCTTGATTCCAGTCTAGCGTCTGGGTGTTTATAGTAGGTATGTATTTATTTACAAAAGAAAAATATATATGCAGCTTATCAATTGTTTAGCCATAACCCATTTTTTTTTGGTCTCGGGGAAAAACCTCTCTTGACGGGTTCCCCCGGCCCAGGGGGACCGAGGGATATGTGGGACTCCTGGAAAGATGTTTGGCCATCCGACTACCCACTAAAAAACCCCGCTGTTCTCCTATCGCCTACGCCCGGGCCTACGGATATATGGCCTGCCGATCTCGTGGCCCGGGCCGACGCCGGTCCGCCCTTTGTCTTGAGGCGGGCCCCTTCTTAAGGGTTGGCGCCAGGGGGTCAGGCTTTCGTCCCCCCGGCGCTCTCCTAACAACTCTAGGACTTGAGGGGGGCCGCGGAACAGCACGCAGCCCTCACCCTCGCGGCAAAAGTGCGGGCGGCGGAACCTCCCCCGAGGGGCCGCCCGCGGGTTAGCCATAACCCATAACACAAGGCTATGCAACGTCATTTGGGACTAGATGGCGTTGTGTGAAATGTCCCAATATATTTATTTATTTTATTTTTTATGTGTATTGTGTGATGTGTGAAATTATAGGCTATGGCGAATGGAAGGTGTCCCTATGGGGTATCTTAAAAAAATCAATTGCTGACAGGATCACAATGAATATCATGTATGTGTAATGGAGAATTTTTTTATTTTGTACAGCGCCAATCTAGTGACGAGTAGCGGGACTAATAATGAATTTAGCAATGTTAATATAAAACACACACACAGGTATTCTGGGTTCGTGTACCGCTCAAGAAACAGAAGAATCGAGTGAAGATGATGGTAAAGAATACAATTATAATTTAGAAATGAGCTCAGAAACCTTTGGAACTGTTGCGGTAAGTAACCTTCCTGTATCGCAGACGGACATAGACCAGTCCTGCGCTGGTCAAGTTTTCACATATTGAAATAAAAAACGCTGTGGTATCAGATAACGCAGAACACGAAATTAGAAATATGCCGTGTGCGTCGGCCTTGCGTTATATGGCGTAAATAAATATTGAACATGATGAAAGTGATGACTGTCAGGAGAGTGATGATGATGAAGAATGCAATGATGATGAAGGTAATGACTATCTGTAGTGATGATAATGGAGGTGATGACGATTATAACAAAGGTGATGAATATCAGAAGATATTATAACAAAGGTGATAATAATGATGATGAAGTTAATGATGGTGATGAATTTCGATAGGGTGATGTTTATGAAAGTGATGACTATATAGTTGATGACGATGTCTAATAATGATGTTGATATGATAATTTTATGGAATGTTGGTATTTGATACTGATGATTGAAAAAGAAATAAGGTGATACTTATAAGCTTGATACTTATAAGATTGATTAGTTAATCAATCTCTTATTGCTAATTCATGGAGTGCAAAGAAAGAGGGCCGTTCTACTTTGCTTTCGTGTTTACGGGATCAGAATTTGCAAGTAAAAGCTTAATTCTGCCACTTCATTGCAATTTTAACTTTTTTCAAAATAGACAAGGAACCCTAAAGTAACATCAAGCGGAACCCGTTGCCTACCAATGCCACAGAGCTTATACTACATATAGAATAAACCCTAAATCCTCCCTCCTCTAACCAATCAAAAAATCAATCCGTGCAGGGGGAGAAAGAATACTGACCTCTGCGGCCAGGCTCAGCCTGTCGTAAAAGGCGACAAAACAACCCACCATAGCTACGTGGTAGGGCCTGAAGCCCGTCTGAATGGCGACCACCTTTGGTCTTAAGTATGCCGCCATAATAACGTAGTGTTATGTTTTCCATTAGTGACCCAAGTTCCTGTACCCTTATGCGACAGTAGCGTGTTCGCGATGCCCGTGGCATCACAAACACGCATAGGCGACGGTAACTGCTAAATTCTAAGCGGACTGCTGTCCTACAGCATTAAAAAAAGATAAACCAAATATCCTAAAATCCCACTCTGCAGGGGTCACAAGTTTAACCGGCATATATTCTCGAGTCAGTGCGTTTATGAATAATTATATATATTTATTTACAAAATTACATAAGTTGTCTAGTACCCATAGCACAAGCGCACTGCTGCTTACTGGAGATGGCGTTGATGCCATATTTACTTACAGGATTCAACTAAAATGATAGTGACTACAATAACTCCTGCCACATCGCCAACGTTGATTTCTACCACAACCGAAATCCAACCGTCTACCACACAGAACGAAACTACGTTAGACCATAGCATTTTCTCCACTACACCGGAACCCAAGACTCCGGCAGGAGATGACAAAAGGGTAACTGGTATGTTGCTTTATAGTTCTTTTTCCTTCTGTTACATTCTCTTCTAAGATCTTCCGTCGTCAATTTTGACATCACTGTTGGATCAGAGTAGCAGTATGTTCCAATATTACCGTCCTAAACTAAATCCGGTTGCAACCTAAACTTCTACCCCAGTGCCCGAAAACCGCTTTCCGTTCTCCACTTTGCATGGTCTTTGGCATCCCTGGTAGTGAGTCCATGGGCACGCATATCACCCTTTATGATGTCTAGCTAGCACTTTTGGGTGTACCACCTGCCGGGGCCCGGCGGAGAGCATGGCCTGACTTTTTTCTACGTAAGTACCCGTAAAACGTGGCCATACTAACGAAGGCGACACTCTTGCAAACTATCCACAATGTCACGGACATGAACGTTGTTACGTATGAGGGAGTCCCTAACGGCAACGCAGCAGCCCAGCGATGGCCGAAGGCCTATATGGCCAATTTGTAACATAAACTAAAAAAATAGATATGGCGCTTGGGGCCTCAACTTGTGTGCATGCGTGGCCTCTCTAAAAGAAACTGCCTGAGGAATACCAACAATATAGGCCAGACTTGCATTTCCAGACAGTTAACAACTCTGCTAAAAGTTTTGTGCGGAAGCTATTCCCCCTCTTATAACTTGACGATGAATCTCAGAATTAAGTAGCTTCTACGGATAGAGAAGATGTGAAGAGTTGAGGATTTTTCTTTTGTTTCAGAGGAATGGGAGTCATGGCCGCTGGACACACTAATACGCCACATAAAAAACGAGTGGCTGCTTTTCAAGCAGTTTCACACATCATATGATGAGCAGTATAAGATGATGTGTTATTTAATGACACACACGTATCGGACTGCGTAAGTAACAATTATTGTTACTAGTCGGCTAACATACTGTTGTTTATATTGAAATCTGGGAAACTAATGCCGGAACACAACACGGGTTATTATGGCGGCATACTTATAGAACAAGGGTGCTTGTTTCATCGCCTTTTACGACAGGCCGACTCCGGCCGCAGAGGTTACTAATGAAATATATATAATAAGAATGTCACTATTTGAAAGAAGAAAGAAAGAGAGATGTAATAAATTTGTATTTAGCACACATCCATTATACAATACATAAATGTGAATATATCATCAGTCAAGTAGTTCCTTAATGGTTCTACGCTCAGCATATGCTGGTTTTGTGTAAAAATCAGTGCTGGTCTTCCGCTAGTACCATTATTTGATTTCGCCCCCGGCTATCATCCTAGCGATGGTCGAAAGCCAAGCCAGATGGGACGCCGTCGCCTCTTTTTGCGAAATAATAATGTCTGCGAAGGAGGCGGCGGAGAGGGAGAAGGAGCGCGCCACGCTCCCCTCTGGCTCACGTAGGGCCACTCGTCGCCGAAGGTTAACCTTGGTGACCTTCGGCTACTATAGTGAACAGCGCGGGCACGGCACCCTGGGAAAGGGTTGCAGCCCGTACACATGGCCGAGAGAGGAGCGCGCAAGTGTTCCGTACGCCCGTTGCCCCCTGCGTGAGATAGAAAGGGTTCACCAAACCCCGGCTTTGAAGAGACCCGTAAAAGTGGGCCAACACCAGTCGGGACCGCGGCCTGACTGAATCCTCGCGTCCCGCAGCCGCAGCACTCAAGACGCGACGGAACACCGGGGTGTTTTATTAGTGGGTATACCAGCAACGTGCATCCCCCAGCGCAGAGAGGAGGGGCATACGGGTGCATAGCACGGGGAGTCCCCAGTACCCCGCCGCCCGTTCCCACGCGGCAGGGTGTGCAAACATTTCCACTCGTAATATATCTCAATAACATTTCAGAAACAAAGATTTGAAGCGGTATTACAAAGTTAGAGCGTTATATGAGAATAATGTGGAATACGAAATCGGTTATGTCACTCAGGAAATCATAGAACGATACTCCCAAGTACTGGAAATGTACCATCAGGTATTTTTATATAATTTTATATCCGCTTCCCTTATACCTAATAAATCAGGAGTGCAGGGAGGGTAAGCAATTTTTATAGCTGAGAAACAGTAAACGGACTGACAGCCCACTTAAGAAAAGAGAGAAATATGTTTATATTAGAACAATACGCCATGTGGCCCCGGCCGATGAAAGAATAGGGCCACCCTAAATCATCCCAAGGGAGTCGTAAAAGGCGACTGATGGGTTACTTTTTCTTCTCCTTCTCCCAGCTTGCATGCGGCGAGGGAAGGACACCTCTTGGTTTTCCCTTAGATGTCGGAAGGTCGGATGATGATGATGATGAAAATAGTCACGGATAGGAAATTTGCCCGACTCCTGTGACAAGTGGACTAGGGATGCCGTGCCGTGGGCGAGCACGGCTAAAGACATTAGCCCTATCCAATACGAAACTCCGCTTCGCAACTTGGAATATTGGCACGCTGACTGGACGCGCGAGAGAATTGGCTGATGTACTCTCTAGGTGGAGGGTGGCCGTGGTGTTGCTGCAGGAGACTCGGTGGAAGGCCAGCAGATCTCGGTTCATTGAGAATGGGTACAAGCTTATCAACACGGGTGCACCTGGTGGGGAAAATGGGGTCGCCATAGTGCTCAGGAGCTCAAAGACGACATTTTGGAGTAGTCACCCACTTGACCCCGGTCACCGAAGCGAAAGTCTAGGTTGCAATTGTGATTTGACGCTAGGATGTTGACGATGATGACAACACGAGGTTGCAATCTTTTTTAATGCTGAGTAACAGCAGACTGACTGACTGCATCGCTTGTAGATGTTTGTGGCGCTAGGGGCACCGCAAACACGCTGCTGTCCACATACGGTTACTGGATCCTGGTCGCTTATGCCATAAATCAACACGAGGTTACGGTGGCATACTTATTGACCAGGGGTGGTTGCCGTCCGGATGGGCTTGGGGCCCTACCACGTAGATATCGTTGTATTACGACAGGTTGCTATCCGTGCAGGGGCGGAGAAAGAATACCAACCTCTGCGGCCGGGGTCGGCCTGTCGTAAAAGCCGACAAAACAACCCACCCTAGCTACGTGGTAGGGCCTCAAGTCCGTCTGGATGGCGACCACCTTCGGTCTTAAGTATGTCGCCATAATAACCTTGTGTTGTGTTCCGGCATTAGTGACCCAAGTTCCTGTACCCTTATGGGACAGCAGCGTGTTCGCGATGCCACTGGCGTTGCAAACACCCATAGGCGACGGTAACTGCTAAATTCTAAACGGGCCGTCAGCCTGTCTGCTGTTCTACAGGAATAAAAAAAAAAAAAAAAAAAGGTTGCACCCGGCTGACGGAGAAGAACATACTACTTTGCTAAGATCCGGCTTGTCTTCGCCTGGCACGTGGATTTGGGCGCGCTCTCCGTCGTACTTCCACTCGCATGTGAACTCTTAGTTTTCAAACCTACAACGTGTACCTCTATTGATTAGTGGCGTTTAAATTCTCTGTAAATGCTATCCTCTCTTCTTCACTCGCCCCAAAACTCAAAATCAAACTGCTTTTTCAGGTACAAACGTTATTTGCTAAGAGACCAGAGACTGAATTTGCGCCAATCCAATACGTCTTTATTATGTACGCGAACATTCTAGAAGAATGTAAACATATAATACATTTGTGCCACATGCTCAATGTTGTGGAGGCGAAATATAAAGCTAAACCACGTGATTCTGTCTTCAAGGAAAAAGTAAAACGTAATAATAATAAAAATTTAGATTATTTTTTATGTTTACGACGCCAGATATGCTAACATGTAATTGTTTAAAGTTTAAACTGAAACTCGAGTCACTAATACCGGAACACAACACAAGGTTATGGCGATATACTTATAAGTTAAGAGTGGTTGCCATCCAGACTTGGGGCCCTATCACGTAGCTAGTTGTTTTGTCGCCTTTTACGGCGGACCGCCACAGGAGCTAATGTTCTTATACGCCCCTGTACGGAAAAAAAATTACATAATAATCGTGCCCCGAGAAGACCTGCATCAGGCGGAAGGTCAGGGCGCTATGGCGCTTTTCCAGCCAGATAAAGTACATACCTATATCAGTTCTCTAGTACCCATACCTTTATTTTTTGGTCTTGGGGAAAATCCTTCTCTTGACGGGTTCCCCTGGCCCGGGGGATCGAGGGATATGTAGGACTCCGGGAAAGAGCGACTACCCACTAAAAACCCCGCTGTACTCCTATCGCCTACGCCCGGGCCCACGGATATATGGCCTGCCGATCACGTGGCCCGGGCCTGCGCCGGCCCGCCCTTTATCTTAACGCGGGCCCCTTCTAAAGTTTTGGCGACAGGTGGTCAGGATTTCGTCCCCCGTCGCTGTCCTGAATCAACATGAGTTGAGGGGGGCCGTGAAACAGCATGCGGCCCTCTCCCTCGAGGCAATAGTGCGGGCGGTGGATCCTCCCCCGAGGGGCCGCCCGCAGCCGCTTTTTTCGGCGGCCGGAGGTCGTTACCTGCCCTCCGACGTCGCCGGCGTGGCCTGCGTTGGCGGGAGGGGAGTGTGGTGGTCGACTCCCGCTCCCGCTCCGCCGCCTCCTTTGTGGACAAGACTGCCTCGCAGAAGGAGGCGACGGCCGTCCATCCAGGATCGCCCCCAACCATGGACAGAACCAGGGCCGGGAGCGACAGGTCCGCGCCGATTCGGGCAACGAGGGCGCGGTACTCCTCGTCACCTGCACCACTGTGGTGGTACCCCGACGTCATCTCCCGCCCTATGCGACTCAAGTACCTCCCGAATAAATCGTGCCCCGAGAAGATCTGCGTCAGGCGGAAGGTCAGGGCGCTATGGCGCTTTTCCAGCCAGATAAAGTACATACCTATATCAGTTCTCTAGTACCCATAACACAAGCGCTTTGTTGATTACTTTTAAACTGATTGTGACAAGCATTATAGATTTTACAAAAGTATGTCACCGCGGTTGTCATTTTGATGTCTGGTGGGACATAATACGGCGGCCAAATTACGTGATCTGTTCAAGAGGAGGGTAGTCTTCTAAATACCGCTCTTGGTTACAGGGTCCCTCTTCCCTGGGTTCAAGTTTTAGTTCAGAAAATATCCTCTAAAGTTTAGCGTTTAAAGTAAAAGACAATTTTTTTTTTTTTTTGGAAAAAATGACTCTAAACCGTGTTTATGAATATTTAGCTATGACCGGCAAACGTTGTTCTGTCGTATGAATTTAAAAAAAAAGTGATCTATATTCTTCTCCAAGGTCCAATCTATGACTATACCGAAATTCATAAAAATCCATCCATTAATGTTTCCGTGAAAGAGTGAAAAACATCCATGCATACAAGCTTTTGCGTTTATAATATTAGTAAGGACTACGTGAAAACTTTAGGAGATGATCTTCTTATATACTACTAATGGGAGGTAGAGGGTTAAAAAAATTACAAAAATAGGCACATGATACTTAGATTTGCTGCATATTTCAGTACCGTCAGACAAAAAAAGGAATAACTCAAAAGCTAGTGACATATTTAACGAAATAGAAAAAAATAGAAAGAAGCGAGAGCGGGAATTACTAAAGAAAAAGAAACAGCGAAAGAAGAGGCAGAAGAACTTCATTAAGTTTTGGAAGATGTCGACCACGAGGAGACCGATATCTAAAAAACAGTATGTTTCAGATTTCCTTTTAATATGGAGGCTGGACCTAAAGAGGATCATTTCAGTCTTTTTTTATTGCTGTAGGACAGCAGACAGGCTGACGGCCCGCTTAGAATTTAGCACTTACCGACGCCCATGGGTGTTTGCAACGCCAGTAGAATCGCGAACACGCTGCTGTTCCGTAAGGGTACAGGAACGTGGGTCACTAATGCCGGAACACAAAACAAGGTTATTTATAGCGGCACACATAAGACCAAAGGTGGTTGCCATCCAGACGGGCTTGAGGCCCTGCCACGTAGCTAAGGTGGGTTTTTTACGACAGGCCGACCCCGGCCGCGGAGGTTAATCTTTGAGAAGTGTTTTTTTTATTGCTGTAAGCCAGCAGACAGGTGGACGGCCCACATAGAATTTAGCAGCTACCGTCGCTTATGCGTGTTTGCAACACCAGATGCCTCGTTAACACGCCATTATCTTTTATGCCGGAACGCAATACAAGGTTATTATAGCGGCTTATTTAGGGTTGGCCATCCAGAAGGGGTTGGAGCCCTACCCCCCAGAAATCAGTATTCTTTCTCCGCCCCTGCACGGAAAATTTTTATTCGTCAAAATTCATTAAATTAAGGTGGCGCCGCAATCGCGTAAGTATAAATTTTATAGGATCCTATAATTATTATAGTGGTATAAATGATTCTTCAGCATACTTCAACTCTTCATCTACAACTACGAGTACATTCATAGCATATACTATAGCTAGCTTCACTAGTGTCGCACTATGGCGGGACTTTGAACTATAATTTATTTGTAGATAAATTGAGTATACAATAAAGAGTTATCTATCTATCTATCCATAATTTACAGGGTGCATCTAGATACTTTTTCAACTTTCCCTGTCTCTATATGAGATGAAAATATCTACCCTCCATAGAAAAAACATAACTATGATGCTAGTATTATTAATAATCTCTACGGAATTGATATGCAAAAGACTTACCCATACAGCTTTGATAAATGTGTCAAATTACATTTTATAACCTGCCAATTATGTGAGCTCTTCTGCAGTGCTTGATACAATTTTGTGCCAATTCATAGTCTATATTTCACTTCATAGTTTGTTAATGTGTTGCTTTTTTACAGTCCCTGGCCTCTTATCTACGGATGGAGTATAGAAGATTGGTGAAGAAATACACCAATACTCGTAAGGCTGGTTTGTTTCCGGTATCAAAAATTGAAAGTACAAAAACAAACCATTAAAATATATACTGGATAATAGATGGCAGTATTTGTATTTATAAACGTATAAAATATTTTTTATTATACGTGATTCATTTAGTAAATAAAAAATCGTATTAATTACATACCCACACACACCCATAAACACAAACACACACATGACTGTTAAACCCAGTTATATATATGTATATATATATATATATACTGTACTTACTCATAATGTCTAAACGAAAACTCAGTGTGTTGTATTTTAAGTGATAAACTAAAAACTGTGAATGCTTTTGAATCTGGGAAATTACGAAATCAACTTGAAAAACATATATAAAATTTAAGAACAGAATCGCACAAGAAATTTACAGATTTTTTCAAGTAAATGTTGTTAGGTATAATAATTATTTGGATTAAACATTTATGTTCAGCTATTATTTCAATAAACATATAATACTCATAGGTACATACACGTATTTTTTTCTAATTACGTCGTATTTGCCGTATTTTTATAGACCTCTATATGTGAGATAGACCCCTTCTGTAATTCTGTAAGCTAGAAACTCGGGTTAGTGAGAAACCTCTTTAAATCGTCGTAGTCGTAGAATAGTGACGGATCTGACATATATTAAACTTTACAGGACAGCCATTTTAAAAATACACAAGCGTCATTTTACTATGAGAATCTATCATATGCGTCACTTTACCGACTGCTTAATTTGAAATACATGTAATGTTTTTGTTAATGTAGCAATAATATTTGGACAATGTAGTATCCAAATATGGTAAAAAGTGAATTTTGGAGTTTTTCAAATCCGATGTTATTCTACGATCACGACGATATATGAGAAAAAGAGATCGCGGTCCCTTGAGCTTTCTCATATCCAGGGTTTGACTGTTTAATAATGTAATTTAAAAGAAAGAGCCCACCATGTCCTACAGAAGGACTTCCACTACTTTCTAAGGAAAACTGAACCCCGTCATGCTTTCACAAGGTGGATATTCTGATTACACACACCAGTAAGTAGTTTCTTAAACTTATTTTCCACACTGTCACTACATAAAAATTATGCATGTCAAGGATTCTATAACGACCATGGAAAGAAATATCGTGCAGCGCCATCTAGTATGTAGTAGTGGTAACATTTATCTGCGCAAAAAACTTCGCAATACCATATGAAATAACAGTTTATCTAATTATATTGATAAACAAAGATCTTGTTTGCTCCAAAACCTGTCGAGATACTATTATCAGTGTTATCAAGAATTATTGGCTGTGTGTCGTCATCGCGAGTTACTTAGCGCCTGTTTATCTGTCCAGTCTATTCTCGTCTTTCTATGGGCGCGTGTGCTACAATCATATAACCTTACCAAATTCGAACTGTCATCCACTTCGTATACTCTAGTGGCTTAGTGTGATATTCTTAATTTTATCGTATTGTATAAACTTTATTTGAAGCTTCATAATTTTGTTACTTTTTTTTTAATACTTTTGGTGTGTGTTTTATTGTTTTATATTTGGATTACTTTATAGTACTATCACGTGAGTATTGTTATTAATCAGTGTTTTCAGTGTTTCTTTTAATTTTTGGTTGAATATATCTATCTCGTTTTCTTAATCTATGTTAAAACAGGACAGTACTATATTAACGTAATAGGTAAAAAATGCGTGATTTAAAAGTATTACCTATTACTTTGGAATTTAATTTTAAAATAATTTCGCACTTTTAAATATTTTAAATTATTATTTTTTAAACTTAAATAATACATTTAAACATACTGTAAATATTTTAGTATTAGATGACTTTATTTTTTGAAGTTGCACCGGATCGCATCGAATGTTTTACTTCAAAACGTGGTATTAAGCTCTGTTTTACTTCCCTTCTTTTTCTTTTAGAGGAAAAAAGTAAATAAATGGGATAGATGCCATTACCAGTGGCGTAGCGAGCTTAAGCTTAGCTCGCGCCCGCGCGCATTTTTATAGCGACCCCCCCATTCGAAAACCATATAATATTTTAAGTAAAATATGCTCACAAATTAATAAATAAAGTAAAATAAATAAAGTCATAGGCTCAAGCTAGGCTTTAAATTTGAGACAAGAAAGGTATTTGAGAAATCAAAACTAGATTTTGAAATGTAATGTGTTGTTCATGTGTTGTTGAGGTCAACTTAAATTGGATTTAAAAATTTCCGAAACTGATCATTTTTAACTAAAACAGTTTTTTTTTTCTAAAATAAAAGTAGCTTAAATTACTCCTTGTTACATCAGGTATCTGCCAGTGAGTCCCGTCAAAATCGGTCCATCCATTTCAGAGATTAGCCGGAAGAAACAGACAGACAGACAAACAAAAATTGTATAAAATGTTGTTTTGATATATGTACCGTGTATACATCTGAATGTACTTAGTAAAAAACGGTTATTTTAATATTACAAACAGACACTCCAATTTTATTTATTTGTATAGATTATGCTTAGGGATGCAAAACTTTTTAAAATATCGATATATATCGAACTAAATCGATGATGATGTGTCAGTCTAGAAGAATATATTGATATTTTATCAATATTTCTTCTTTTCAAAATCCAGTGTAATTTTAGTTTTATATCAAACGTTTAGCGATTATGTTAAAGAATGGAAGATTTTAAAAATATCGTTATATCGATCGTAGGTATCGTCGATATCGATAAATATCTATATTTTTAGTCGACGATATATCGGTATAACCCTAGTGGAGTCTCATTACCTAGTAAAAATATGTTCGTATACATTTTTTTGTATGGTATAATTCCAGCAATCATTGTGTTATTACGTATATTTCTATGACTAACAGGGAAAATCAATGTTTATTACTAGTAATTAGTTTATAATTGCTGACTGAGTGTTCCCATCGCTCACTGGCTCGACAATGTCAACGTATAACACTCGCCAATATCGCCCCCACCACCACCACGCGGCTTTCGTGTCTTCACATTGACATCTTGACAACTATTTTTACGTAGGGTCGCAAGCCCATCTGGATTAACCACCCTAGGTCTTTAGCCGTCATAATATCCTTGTACTGTGTTCCCGCATTAACCCAGGTTTCTGTACCTACATATATGCGGACAGCACCGTGTTCGCGGTGCCCCCAAACATCAATAGGCCGTCAACCTGTCTGCTGTTGAGACAGTAGGTATACTATAAATGCATGTCTAGACTAAATCGCATACACTACACTACCCAAAAGAAATAATAGGTTCTTAATACAGCTTTGGAGCGGGTTATGTTAGGTGTTTCTCTTCTTCCGTGGGCGGTCCCTCGGGGGAGGATCCGCCGCCCGCACTATTGCCGTGCGGGACAGGGCCGCGTGCTGTTCCACGGCCCCCCTCAACTCCTTGAGTCAACACAGGAGAGCGCCGGGGGTATGAAACCCTGACCCCCCTTTGAAGAGGCCCGCCTTGAGAAAGGGCGGGCCGGCGCCGGCCCGGGCCACGAGATCGGCAGGCCATATTTCCGATTGGCGATAGGAGAACAGTGGGGTTTTTTAGTAGGTAGTCAGATGGCTGAACATCTTTCCCGGAGTCCCACATATCCCTCGGCCCCCCGGGCTGGAGGAACCCGTCAAGAAAGGGATTTTCCGCGAGACCAAAAAAAAAGGTGTTTCTCTTCTTCCTGTCCTTATCCCAACTATGTAGAGTCGGCACAACATTCTCAACTCCCACTCTCCTCTGTTAGCTGTCATCTCAACATTCACGCCCTTTTTAACCGACGAAAAAAACAGAGGAGGTTTTCAATTCGACGCGTATATATTTTTTCTTTTTTTATGTATGACCACGCATAACTTTTGACAGAATTGATTTACTTAAGAATGTATTAATTAATTAGTAACCTTGTGTTGTGTTCTGGCATTAGTGACCCAAGTTCCTGTACCCTTATGGGACAGCAGCGTGTTCAAGATGCCACTAGCGTTGGAAACACTCATAGGCGACGGTAATTGCTAAATTCTAAGCGGGCCGTCAGCCTGTCTGCTGTCCTACAGCAATAAAAAAAATTAGTAGACTATAACCACAAAAAATCATAAAATAAAAACTTTTTAACAAAAAAATTACAAGTTCGCAAGCCGCGATATGCTAAAAAAAGACAAAAAAATTAAACAGCCGAAAAAACTGAAAAGCTAAAAATAATAAACCCTCTTTTTAAATCTTAATAACTAAGTTCTTAAACGAATGTAAGTATACCTAAGTAATTTTGAGTCGGCACCAGAAAGCACATTGATTATTATCGTATCATATTTTACACAATCCATCCATCTTTTCTGTGGTCTACTCCTCTGGGAGAGAACGAAAGTAACCGATATAGCTCGCAAAATCCAAGATGACGTAGCAAAGGGCCGGGAACGTTTGTCGCGGAGCCGATGGGCGTTGGAGCAAACGTGTCCTGAAGTGTAGACCGCGTCTAGGGAAACGTAGCGTAGGACGCTCCCTAGTCCGATGGAGAGCTGACCTACTTAAGGTTGCCGGTCGGGGCTGGATATCCAGCTATCCAGCAAGGAACCGGGATTTGACGTCTAGCAGTGGACTACGATTGGCTGATGATGATGATTACAGTTATGATTGTGGAGTAAAGTTATCATGGCGTAGGTCATGAATCTGATTATCAACCCGATAATGGATGTTTATGTATTATTATTTTTCAGACAGGCTGGCGGCCCACTTAATAGTTAGTAGTTACCGTTGCCTATGAATGTTTGCGACGCTAGGTGCCAGTGGCGTAGCGAGGGGGAGGGGGGGGGGGCAAGGGAGAGCATCATGCCCCGGGCGCTACTCACAAAGGGGCGCCACATTGTCCGCAAAACAAAAAAAAATGCTGGATAATTGTTTTATAATTGATTTCTGGAAGTGAGCGCCAGTGTAATATAATAAATGTTAATTCGTAAATGAAATGGAAAAAAGGGAACACTAATAGTCTAAATCAAACTGTAATAATACAGTAGACTCTCGTTAATTCAAACCTGCGATAATTCGAACTTCTCTATAATTCAAAGTTATCATGAGTTCCCCAGAAAATCTCTTTATATTTCGAACTGAATCAATACATTTTTATGCACTTGGTAATTAGAACGAAAAAATCATCGCTACGTAACAAAACGACCCGTTAATTCGAACTCATCGGTGTCAAACACTCGATAATTCGTAAAGGATCAGATCCTCTTTTATATAAGCAGTAATCCATCGACTTGAGTATGTGTGCCTGCTAGTTCAAACTTGTATCATCGTACACGAGATTTTGTTTTTGTAATGTATACAGATTAAATATAAGTTTGTGTTAGTTATGAGTCCTAAAAAGTATAAATGCTTGACGATTGCTGAAAAGAAGAATTTAATCAAAACAGTAGAGGGAGGTGAGAAGAAAAGTGGTGTTGCAAAAGAATTTAAGATTCCTCTGAGTACTCTCAACAATAATAGACATAAATAATACATAATTGATTATCAGCACTCAATAATTCAAAGTTTTATTTCTTTTCTCTCAAAAATTTCGAACACTCGATAATTCGTAATATTTTAAGAGTCTTTCGAGTTTCGAATTAACGAGAGTCGACTGTATATTCTTATTAGAAATGACACATCATTTCTAATTTCTTCCTTCTTTGAACTAATAAATTCTAGATAATCATATACATTTTAAAATCTAGTCTTGTTTTCTCAACTACATTTTTGTCTCAAATTTAATAAAGCCTATGACTTTATTTATTTTACTTTATTTATTTATTTATTTGCGAGTATATTTTACATATAATATTTGTTGGTTTTCGGTTTGGTTTTCGAATTTGGGGCTAAAAAGGTATTGTGCCCCGGGCACGAGTTAAGCTCGCTACGCCACTGCTAGGAGCACATGCTTTTGTCTGCATAGGGGTACTGGAATCTGGGTCTTTAATCATCATCATCATCTTTGCGTTCTATCCCGGTTGCAGCCCAAACTCTCGCTTCGGCGCCCGGGGTCCGCTTTCCGACTTTTTCTTCTCCACTTCGCACTTTTTGGGTCTACCCCTCCTGCCGGGGCCCGGCGGAGGCGGCATGGCCAGACATTTGTTACCCACGTAAGCATCCGGTTGCCGTAAAACGTGACCGTACCAACGGAGCCGACACTCTTGTAATTTGTCCGCAATGTCACGGACATGAAGACTGCCGCGAATGCGGGAGTTCCTGACGCGGTCCTTCCGCGTCACTCCACACATCCACCGCAGCATATTCATCTCCGTGACACGCAGCTCTTGCTTGTGTCGCTCTAACACCGGCCACGCTTCACAGCCGTATAAAAGGACAGGCCTAATGATGGTCTTATAGACCTGTCCCTTCAACTTTACCGGCATCTTGGGGTCACAAATGACACCAGTTACCTCACGCCATTTGGCCCACGCGGCAGCAATGCGTGCCTTGACGTCGCAATCGATGTCACCAGACGCATGGAACACAGATCCCAGGTATTTCACTTGTTCCGTGCGCTCGATCGTGTCGCCACCTATGCGTACGGGTGTGGGATCTGTGGAGTTACAGGCCAAGTACTCGGTCTTCGCCACATTGATCTTCAGACCACCGTTCTCAAGCGACTCCTTCCACGCCTTCACACGTCGCACCAACCTACCCCCGTCCGAATCTGCCAGCGCAATATCGTCAGCATACATGAGCAGCCACGGGGGCTGCTCATGTGAGTTTCTGATGCTGTTTGACAATACGTCTAATACCACGCTAAACAGAAACGGACTAAGGACGGATCCCTGGTGTACTCCGACGGTGATGGGGAAAGGTTTTGTGTCGCCAACAGCGGTCCGAACTACGGAATCGGAGTCACGGTACATGTCTCGGATGATGTCAATATAGGCCTCTGGAATCCCTTTGGACCGCAATGCCCACCAGATTATCGCGCGAGGAATACAGTCGAAGGCCTTCTGCAAGTCGAGAAACAGGCAATGCAGAGGCGTATTCTTCGCCCTGTATTTCTCCGCGACAGTCCTTAGGGCAAAAACAGGGTCCATTGTCCCGTGACCAGGGCGAAACCCATATTGACATTCCGAGATAGTGCACTCCTGTCGAATCCGAGAGTCGATAACCCTCTCGAAGAGCTTCATGGTGTGGGACATGACCTTAACCCCTCGGTAACTACCGCACTCCTGGACCAACCCCTTGCCCTTGAAGACTGGAGTAATGATACTCAGTCTCCATTATCTTATATAATCTGGGTCTTTAATGGCTGAACACAATACAATGACGACAACAGACGGGCTTAGAGCCCAAATACTTAGGTAGAGTTGTTGACGTGTTTTACGATAGTCCGACTCCACCCCTGCATTCAAAAATATAATTATTATATTCTAAGAAATTGTATTGATTAATTTTCGGTATTTACCGCCTGTATTCAATGCCATCATCGACTTGATTATGTCATTAGGCATGTACGAAAGAAATCAATATAGCTTACGTCAAAGTTCGTAGATCAAATATCGCTTTTTAAATTATACTTACACGTTATAGATAGAAGGTTTATATTTAAATGAATGTAATGAACACAAATTGTATTTGACAATTTCCAAATCAAGGTGGTTCCTAAGATGGCGGACATGCATTGCATCGATATTTATAGTGAATGATTAATGATTATAAAACTAAGTGACCCGGCAAATGAAAAATATTACATAAAAAATAGTCCGCGAAAGTAGCTCGCAGAATATTTTTAAAAAACTAAAAGAATACTTACTGTCTAAAACGTATGATAATTTGAAAAATTAATATCTTATAATATACATAACTTTAATTTCTTGTTATATATGTAATTATATATATTTTAGTGCGTGTGTGTGTTTATACATTATTATTATTATTATACATACATATATATAATCACGCCTCTTGCCCGTAGGGGTAGGCAGAAACCACTTCTTTCCACTTGCTATGATCTTTACATACTTATTTCGCTTCGTCTACTTTCATTATTCCCTTCATACATGTCCTTCGGTTTAGGGTACTGTTGACCTGGCCTCGATCTGGTCTCGAAACGTCCGCCTAGGTCTACCCCTTCCAACTCTTCCATTCACACTCGCCTTATACACTTTTTTCGTCAATCGTTCTTCATTCATTCTCTCGACATGGCCAAACCATCTCAGCATACCTTTCTCAATTTTTGTCACTACATCTTCTTTCAGACCACAACGTTTCCTTATCTCACTATTTCTTATCCTGTCACTCAGTTTAACCCTATCATACTTCTTAACGCTCTCATCTCAACTGGTATTATTATTATTCTATATTACATTTAATATTGAATTTTATAGTTTTGTCAGAGTTTGTGTGCCTCTTTACTCTTTCCAATCTCCAACATTAGGTTTGCTGGAAGAAAACTCATTTAGGGTTAAGCACGCTTTTTTTATTGCTGTAGGATAGCAGGCAGGCTGACGGCCCGCTTAGAATTTAGCAGTTACCATCGTCTATGGGTGTTTGCAACGCCAGTGGCATCACGAACAACACGCTGCTGTCCTATAAGAGTACAGGAACTTGGGTCACTAATGCCGGAACACAACACAAGGTTATTATGGCGGCATACTTAAGACCAAAGGTGGTCGCCATCCAGACGGGCTTGAGGCCCTACCATATATCTAGGGTGGGTTATTTTGTCGCCTTTTACGATAGGCCGACCCCGGCCGCAGAGGTTAGTATTCTTTCTCCGCCCCTGCACGGATATACCTATGTACATGTCTCATATCTTTAAATTTTATGTGTGTAATCAATGTTGTGTACAAAGAATAAAATAAATAAATAAATATTACATTATACTTCCCATTAACCTCAAGCGTCGGACCTTTGAACAATGCGTCCTACCAGTCATGGTCTATGAAGCCGAGTCATGGACGCTGACAAAGCAGGTGATACACAAGCTCCAAGTCACCCAAAGAGCCATGGAACGGGCTATGTTAGGTATCTCTCTACGTGATCGAATCAGGAACACAGAGATCCGGAAGAGAACGAAATTGGTCGACATAGCCCATGTGATCGCTAGCAAAAAATGGAAGTGGGCGGGCCATATATGCCGTAGACAGGACAACAGGTGGGGTAGTCGGGTGCTTGAGTGGAGGCCTAGAATAGGGCATAGAAATGTAGGCAGGCAACCGATGCGTTGGACCGACGACCATGTTAGAGTGGCCGGTAAGGACTGGATGCGAAAGGCGCTAAACCGAGAAGAATGGCGTGCATTGGAAGAGACCTACACTCAGCATTGGGTGATTAAAGGTTGAAAAAGAAGAAGAAAAGACATTATACTTCCGTAAAATCCTGTCTAAGTGCTTACTTAGACAGTAAGTGTATACGCTTGTATACATTGCGAATTAAGTAACTATGTGAAATGTCAAGTGCATTGGGTGTTCTTATTAATTTCTCCTGTGTTTGTTTGCAACCGACTTCTTTGAACTCGATATTTACTCACTTTGAACGGTCAGATTTCATTTAAACGCCGTAGACTTATCAAAGATCGATGATAATATAATAATGCAATAATATTATCTCATTATCCTGCTTATGACCGCCAGCCAGTATTTAAAAAAATGGTGACGTATTAAAAAAACGCCTGATTAAATTTTCATAGCAAATTTTAATTAGAATAAATACATTTTATATATAGTCGTGATCGTAGAATAACGTCGGATTTGAAAAAAATCCAAATTTCACTTTTTACCTTATTTGGATACTACATTGTCTAAATATTATTGCTACATTAAAAAAAATTACATGTATTTTAGATTTCAAATTAAGCAGTCGGTAAAGTGATGGATATGATAGAATCTCATAGTAAAATGATGACGCTTGTGTATTTTTAAAATGGCTGTCCTGTAAAGTTTAATATATGTCAGATCTGTCACTATTCTACGACTACGACGATATTAATATAATTTAGCAGTTACCGTCGCTTATGGGTGTTTGCAACGCCAGTGGCATCACGAACACGCTGCTGTCCCATAAGGGTACTACAGGAACTTGGGTCACTATTACCGGAACACAACACAAATCACAAAGTTATTATGGCGGCATACTTAAGACCAAAGGTGGTCGCCATCCAGGCGGTCTTCGGGCCCTACCACGTAGCAAGGGTGGGTTGTTTTGTCGCCTTTTACGAGAGGCCGACCTCGGTCGCAAAGGTCAGTAATGTCAGTATTCTTTCTCCGCCCCTGCACGGGGAAGGTTAGTATGGGAGTTCGGTATACTTATTTAGTATACTAATAATTATTAGTAGCGAAAGTGAGTTTGTTTGTTTGTTACGCTTTCACGCCTATACCACTGAACCAATTTTGATAAATTCCAACTATAGTCATAGATTGGACTTTGGAGAAGGACATAGTTTTTATTGTTCCATTTTAAATTCATATGGCAGAACAACGTTTGCCGGGTCATAAATATAAACAGATGTTCAATATGCCGTCGAGTACCAGGCTGTTATAAATCGAAGGAGGTAATAAAACAAAAATCTCGCAACTTGTAGGTCTACAATTCAACATATCAATTCTAATCACAACCATTATTTTTATGTGAGATCAAGGCCTTTATATGACGCACGTGCGTTTTTTAAAACTATATTTGAATAGGTTTTGATTATGGTAAAGTAAATATCAAAACTTTTTGCAGAACTATATCATAGATCCGGTTGCAACATTTTAGGCGTAGGGTTTTTTTCCTGGCCCATTCGACAGTCGTGGTACCGTGTCCGTGTAGTACAGCGGTATATTTAGTGACCGTTTTTTTCTCATTGCAAAGGTGGAAGAATTCTATCCCCTCCGGCTGGGATCGGCCTAATAGGTCCAAAGTTTTCCAAGATGGTTGGATCAGTGGTCGGCTCTTTGGCTCTTTAAGTGCGGCTCTGGCACAAAAAATATCAATGAAGGCGCAATAATATTTTCATTAAAAAAACCTTGTAAGAAAAAAATTACATCTTATTTTGATAAATTATAAAATTGTTCTATAAATCGAGAACATGTATAATTTTTTGTTTTTGTTAAAAGATAGATAGGTAATTAAAATTTTATATTGTTTATCATGAAGAAGAAGTCGCCTTATTGATGAGAATTTGGAATCATGCCTAAAATTAAAAACAACAACATACAAACCTGACTTACTCAAACTTTCCAAGGAGATGCAAGCACTTGATTATGAAATTTAGTTTAATTTAGTGTACTGCTTATTTAGTTTAATAAAAGTTTACTAAACAAGCAGATTTGACTCCCAATTTTTTTTTAAATTGTTGTAATGTTCATATTTGGCTCTTTGGCTAATAAGTTTGCCGACCACTAGCCTATCGTAACGGCGAAACATAAGCTACGTAGTAAGGCTCCAAGCCCGCCTGGATAGCAATCACCCTTTATATATATATACACCGCTACTAGGGTAAGGCAGTAAGGATACGGAAAAGTTCTCGGCCTGACGATGAAAGACTTCAATTTTCAGCTGAAAAACGATTTTATTTTTCTAGATATTCTCCCTTGACCTCAACACACTTAGTCTAGCGTTTCTCCAAGATCAGTATTCCTTCTCGAAAATGAGAGTCTGGAAGGCTGTAAAAATATCCATCTACGATCCTCTCAACTTCTTCATTTGAACAAATCCTTTAAAATTTGGAAACCGATAGAAGTCTGAAGGTGCCAAATCAGGAGAATAAAGGGGATGGCTGAGCAAATCATACCCCATATCCCGCAGTTTTCCCATTGCCAACGCACCTTTATGAGCAGGTATGTTGTCCTGGTGAAAATGACTTTTTCTTCAAGCCAGGCCTCTTCTCGCGAATTTTGGCATCCAGCTGGTCAAAAAGATTAGAGTAATATTCATATAATCAATTAACAGGATTCCTTTCGCATTCCAAAACACACTGGCCATGACCTTTCCGGTAGATGCGATCGACTTCACTTTCTTTGGCGTTGAACCACCGGCTTTACACACAGCTTCGACTGCTGTTTCGTTTCTGGCGTGTAGTGGTGGACTCATGTCTCATACATGTTAACAAATCACCGCACAAAATCGGTCGGACCCCAAGGAATCCCTAATTCTTGTGCGAGATGTTTCGTACTCTTTTTTCAGCTATCTCACTCAACACGCCTACCATCCAACATGATATTGTGCACCTTTTCGATGGTTTCCGGTGTGATTGTGGTTTTTGGCCGTCCTTCACGTGGGTCATCTTCAAGGGACGTGACGTTTAAATTCAGCTGCCCACTTTTTAACGGTTAACATTAAAGAAGCAGAGTCCCCGCAAACTTTTGTTAATCCATCCAAAACGAAGAATTTTATGACCGCACGACATTCAAGTTTATCCATTTTAACGAAAAACACGTAAGACGTTTACTACGATAATTCGTGTAAACAAACTACTTGTATTGAGAGAACAAGTTGAAACTTATACAAACTAATGAGACATGCACCCAGATAGATTTTATCCGTGCAGGGGCGGAGAAAGAATACTAACCTCTGTGGCCGGGGTCGGCCTGTCGTAAAAGGCGACAAAACAACCCACCCTAGCTACGTGGTAGGGCCTCAAGCCCGTCTGGATGGCGACCACCTTTGGTCTTAAGTATGCCGCCATAATAACCTTGTGTTGTGTTCCGGCATTAGTGACCGAAGTTCCTGTACCCTTATGGGACGGCAGTGTGTTCGCGATGCCATTGGCATTGCAAACACCTATAGGCGACGGTAACTGCTAAATCCTAAGCGGGCCGTCAGCCTGTCTGCTGTCCTACAGCAATAAAAAAAATAAAAATAAAAGATAGGAATAATAAATATTCGCTGTATTAGGCCGAGAACTTTTCGTCTTACCCTCGTATTGTGTTCCGGCATAACCCAGATTCCCGCATCTTTATAGGACAGCAGCGAGATCGCGGTACTCCTAGCGTTGCAAGCAATCATAGGCAACGGTAACTGCTTACTATTAAGTGGGCCGTTAGTCTGTTTGTTGTTCTTCGGCAATGAAAAAAGCAACAAAAGATCAGGGTGATCTCTGTATATAAATATACCGCCATAATAACCCTGTGTTATGTTCTGGCATTAGTGACCCAGATTCCAGTTCTCCTACACGGCGCAAATATAGGCGACGGTGGCTTTTAAAGTGAGCCGCCAGCCTGCTGTTCTACTGCAATATGAAATCATCAGTAAATGTGTTCATTCGTACGGAAATTAATCGTTGACCAAATAAGTAAATAAACTTTATAAAATTACATCACTGATAAAATTTTATGTACAGTAATCGTGTTACGAGACGTTTTTAACATTATCTGAATACACTAAACTAGGCGCGTGTTATCCAAGGCCACGAGATCGTCGGGCCGAGTTTATCTGTGGTGGACAGCGCGGTTTTTTAGTAGGTAATCAGATGTCATCATTCTCAGAGTCCCACATAACCGATCCCCCGAGTATTCGTTAAGTGCAGTTTTTCCCAGAAACCAAAAAAGGGCGCATGCCATCCAAATGATTTAGCATTGAGAAACCAACATAGAGTTAATGGGTACAATTCCCATATACATGCAACGTTTATGCATTTCATAAATAGGTCACTAGAAAGTAATGTAACTCGTCAATCCATCCTGGATAATTGTGGTATACTTTCCGTCCTTGGGAAGTTCACTTCTACCGGTTGATGTTCCCAGCAAATAAGATATTCGATCGTTGCATAGAAAGAAAGAAAATGTATTTATTTAGGACTTAAAGTTATTATTTACAATTTATAATTATATACTATATATTTGTCCCAAATTGGTCCCAGCTCAGCATTTGCTGATGGAATTTACCAGCGCTGATCTTCCGCTGGGGCCATTAAGTGACACCACCAACATTATATACACAATAACACAATAACACGTGTGCACTTTACACATGATAGAAGTGAAACACTGAAAAATGTAAACCTCAATGTAATAAAAAACATAAACAGAAAAATAAAAGTTTATGGAGTTATCCAACTTAGAGCTACAAATCGCTCGAACTTTGAGGCGAAATTATCAGTGTTAAAGTTAAAGTTTCCAAAAAACTTTCAAAACTATATTAAATCAAATCATTCCTCAAAGTAGATTCCATATAAAGAGAGAAAAAAAAACTCAACTGTATCTCATTGTAATAAAGTGGCAATTCAAATAGATATATGAGTAATACAATGCAATCATTTAATAAGGTATTAAATGCATAGGGTATTCGAATACCCGCCTCCTGATTTTTGTTACCTACCCTAACTCTGTGAGGTAAATGGTAGAAGCGAGGGTGGGACAGTAATTAATATAAAGTAGTAACGCGTGAGCTACTAAACGCGCGGGACGGTCGTCGTTCGACCTCCCTTCAGTACTCCAAACTCTCATTGGACGTGCCAAAATTAATTGAGTGCAGTTCTTCCGCGAGCGGACCTGAATTGAACCGGGAAGGGGTGGAATCAAGCTCAGTGCGAATTTCTTTGACCACTGCAAGGTATCGATCTCTCTAACCATTGCTCCTCTCCTCTCATACAGTCCACTGCTCTCGAGCTATTCTTCTCCTTCCTGTACGGTGCAATCTCTGACCGGAATCGTATACAAGGTCAAGTTTTCATTTTGGACGACTTCGGACCAAAAATATAATTTGCCAAGATTACTCGTATCAGTATAAAAAAGCCCCTGATAGACATCGCGTATGTGGACGAAAGGAGAATTGTCTCCGTTTGAAAGTGTCGGTCAAAATACGTTAATGTGGCGCCACAATAGTTTTCAATACTGTACTGACATTATCTGCTTTAGTCGCCAGAGATATTAAATTTCAGCGCGTTTCTTAGCATAATTCGTCTACAACAACTACTTTCATTTAATACACTGTTGCTGCACTAGCGCCATTCTGGTGGGTTTTTGAACTTGAACTGTCATTTTTTTTTAAATGGCGACAATGCTTTTGGCACTGATTTGCCAAGGTCTAAGTATGAAAAGCCAGGTGAGATGGTAAATATCAATTTATTAAAAAAAAATTGGCCGGTATTTTATACAGATTGTCTACTAGCTTGTAAAAATTCAAATCTACTAATAAACTTTGTACAACTAATATAAAAAATATTTATAATATTTAGAAATTTTCAAAAATTTACTTAAATAAATATATACCTGAACGGATGAATACTATGACTTACATATTATATTTATATGGAAGTATATACATTGAGACGCCACTACAACATAATTAAATATGAATGTCATTGGAGAACTGTCATTTACAGGGTACAGCTGGACTTTCAACTTCTCCCCCATAAATGACAGTGACAGCTCGAGTCAAACACATCTATCAACCATGTAGTAGTAGAAATAAAAAAACTTCCGTTTGAGCTACTATAATTTGCTTAATTAACACATACGTTACATACCAATTTCCTGGACAAAAAGTAAATATTCGCTTAAAGTTAGTGTTGCCATGAAATAAATTAGATTTCGAATTTCCCATATAAGTGGCCTCATGGCCAAAACGACAGCTACGCAAGCCGCAGCGCGTCTTGGCGGCTAGGGCGGTTGAGCGTGACTCGCCCCGCGCGTGAGGTGCTCATGATGGAGTAGAAGGAACGTCTCGCACACCCCAGCGCGGTCTTCGCCTCCATTCTGGCGGTGAGGCCCGTCCTGGATTCTTGGTTGGATAGGCACCACGTTGCCTTAACCTTCCGCCTGATGCAGGTACACTCGGAGCACGGTTGCCGCGGGCGATACCTGTATTGAATAGAGCGAAAGACGCCGTCAGGGCACCACCATTGGGGCGCGGGCGACGAGGAGGACACGGTGACCCACACTGTCGCCGTGTGCCCTAAGTGGCGCGAAGAGCGCCGCGCATTCATTGCCCAAATTGGAAAGGACTTATCGCTCCCGGCATTAGAACGACACAAGTAGGAACTGCGTGTTACAGAACTGAATATGCTGTATTCAGACTGATGCGGAAGGACCGCGTTAGGAGCTCCTGCAGCGACAACCTTCACGTTCGTGGCATTGCGAATAAATTGCAAGAGTGTCGCCTTCGCTGGTATGCTTGCGTTTTACGGCAACTGACGACTTATGCGGGGAATTACTAGCCAGAAGCCAAAAAATGCATTGGGACCGAGCAAAGTGGAGAAGAAAAGGCCATGAAGCGGACCCAGGGCACCGAAATGAAATTTTTGGTGGCAACTATAATGTTCGATACTAAGATATTTTATTTTCAAACTTACACTTGTGGGGCGATACAGTTAAAAGAGTATATTATATTTTAAGAAAAATTATTAAACACTACAGATTTCTTTATATTAACAAACACCAACTAACATAATGACGTGCGTCCCTTTAAATCCGATTTAAAAAAAATCATCTAATCCAGTTGGCCATGACAAATATGGTCGAAATATAAAGAAAAAAGTGTATACCCAACGAATATTAAACTTTTTCCAGTCATCCACACATTATTAACCCTTGTTTACACTAATATTCAGCGTTGGCGAGACTGAATTGACCGGAACGAGATGTCTATGTGCATCGGTTGCGAACGTGTAAGAGGATGTTTTAATATAAAAAAGTATATACAGGGTGACTTTGACAAACCCGTCCAAATTCACACAGAAGAATCTTTAGTAAAATCACTTTTAAGAAATGAGAAACATGTATTTTAGTTTTGTATCACAAAAAAAAAAATGTTGTGTAATCAGCATCACAAAGTCATTCAAAGAACTCACAATTTACATAATACGGCGCTAGAGTGTCAATGACCTCTCCATCTGACCTAGTAAAAGGCTGAGGATGGCGGCATTGCACCGGGCGAGCGAATACGCATTACTCATTTACGTGGGAGAGACAGAGACAGGTAATAACAGGTTAACGTACGAAGGTTGCACCATAGCACTATTCTGTACGATTGAATCATCTATGAAATATGTTATGGTGAAAATTTGACATACAATTGTTTTTGCTAAAATGGGTTCCTTAAATGATGTTTAGTGCGTAAAAAAAAATTGGACGGTTTTGTCAAAGTCACCCTGTATAGGAGGTAAGAAGACAATCAAGTTTGTTAACTGTATTTAAGAACGGGTAGGTGCTCCCGCGCCTTCTGGACAGCAGAAACCGTCTTCTTACGTCAGCGTCAAGGCCAGTCTGCGCGCGAATATGTCGAAGACGTAGTCGCAGCTGCACTCATATTATTAAATCGGATTCGTGACCTGAAAACTTGATTGCACGCAATAAATGATCATAACGAGATTTCTAAAAGTGGCCCGATTAATTTGAAAGGAGACGGCCCATTTTCCATGGATATTTGCCACACAGCAAAAGTGCAGGAGACTCGACCAAAATTGGATCACTGTATAGGATTTTTAATATCTATTGAGGAACCGTTAATGTTTTTATTATGCATAGCGGGGTTTAAAAGATATCAACTAAAACGTTGAAAAAAATAACGCCCCAAGTAGGTAATCAAGAACGTGATTTACTTACTACTAAAAGAAGGTAGTAAATTCATTACTTGGCGATTTGCTGTGCTCATTTTGTGATGAATTTAAGTGTTTGCAAAAGGGGAACCAGAGTTTCTATGAAACTGGAAAAATCAAGCCAAGTCTCATTTTAACAAGTCGTAAGTATGTACCTATTTCAATAATCTAGTGATATTTCCTTTATTTTTCTAATCTTTCTCGAAATGATGTAACCATTATTAAATTATATTATAATTATATTAAATTATTGATACAAAAATAAAAAATGCAATGTTAATTACCAATATTGTTTATTACTCATCAATAATTAAAGTAAAAAGTTAAAATATCTTGAAATAACATTACGCTATAATTTTGATATTTTTGAAAAAGAACTGGCAACACCATACGTTCGCAATCAGGAAATACTGCGAAGGCCGCACGAGATAAAAATACGAAAAACACTGTCGTACACTGATTAGATTAATATTTTTTTAATCGCTTGTGTTATCTGATTTTATTCGCGATTTGAGTCTTGTTTTTTTATCATTCAAAACAAATAGGTATAATGAGCGACAAATAAAATGAAATTTAAAAAAGCTTGTGTGTGTACTTATGTACTCACGCAAGAAGTTATATTTCTTTGGCGTAACAGATCAAAAATAACTAAAGATTTCATCACGTCAAAACCTCAAATCTATGAACCTGAAATACACTTAAAAATATTTTTTTAACATAAATATACTTTTATCACGAATTTTTACAACAGCCTATCATTTTCCACCTATTTAAAATTATATATATTTAACACAAATATTAGTGACAGCCCGTGAGGAGAGTCGAGTTCTGTCGATTTCAGTCGAGTTGAGTTGGTATAAAGTATACATATCGACAATTAACTTAAAACTACTACTAGATGGCAGTACTGACATTTTACATCGCGCATTAGTTTCCAAATTATTTTTCATACTATTATGTACTTTGGAGATTAACAATATTTGAGAGACTACTGTAAACATAATACGAATTTTCAATGGAATTATGGAATACTTTCGAGTGAGATAGTTATGTCCTAACTTCATCGTGTCTGATGTCTCATAATAAAAATTTTACTCTCGTACTTTTTTCCAAACGCCCGTCGCCCTATAATTATAGACGACTAGACGTGTATAACTTAAAAAAATCGTAAATTTTGTTTTCTCCTATGACCTAAAAAGGAGTACTACACATACATATAAAAGTGTAAAAGTTAGAAAGTCTAGAAAAGTATATTGTAAAATACAGACTAATTGATAACCTCCTCCTTTTTTGAAGTCGGTTAAAAGTGATATAAGTAGCTCAATGAAGTAGAGGGAGACAGAAGTCCAAACTGAGCTGAAGCCCGTCCTATGGGACTCCTGGCCTCTTCTCTTTTCGTTGACATGAGAGCTAACATCTAATTCCTTTTTTATTACTGAGGAGCAGTAGACAGGCTGACGGCCCACTTAATAATAGGTAGGCACCGCTAACACGCTGCTATCCGGATAGTAGTACCAGAACCTGGGTCACTTATACTGGAAGTAGTGCCGGATTAACCACGTAGCTACAGTAGCAATTGCTACGGGCCTCGTGCAAAAGAGGCCCCCGTATATTTAAACCAGATCATCTCAGCCTGAGTATCTAATATACAAAAACAAACAAAACGCATAGACGACAAATAAACGATTGAGGTATTGAATGTGGAATTGGTTTTTTTTTTCTCTTTAGTTACTTAAGAACCCCTAGCAGATCAAGGGCTCAAAGGGCAAATAGAATTTGCTACGGGTCCCGCACTTGCTTAATCCAGCACTGACTGGAACACAACACAAAAAGCTTGGGCAAACATTACAATCATTTAATAGTTTCGTTTATCCGCCACCGCAGCGCTGGTTTCGTTTTCAAATTTTATCGATTCTGAGCAGCTAAAAATTCTTGATAGCTGATATCTTGGTGTCGTTTTATCTTTTTTTAAGTGCAACTTCTTTAGCATCGTTGCGATTTGAGAATTCGGTAAAACGGAAAAGCGACAAACATGTTCATAATTACGATTTTGCCTGTGAGGGAATGAGACAGAATACAAGTATAGAGTGTTTCCTATAATCTTCGTCTCTTTGTTCGGGCTTTCGTAGCTTTTATACGTTAATATACGAAATGTAATATTTTGCATTAAAACATAAAATAATTTTTGTGCTTGGTAAAAATATTATAAAAATATTTCTTTATTTAAGTCTTGTTTATTTCCTGTAACTGATTTTTTTAACATATTTTACAAATTTAATATAAACTATACCTATCATCTTATACTGTTATTATAACTGTTATTACTTTTTGTGTTGTTATGTATCAGGAACTTATAGGCCTCCTCCAAAGCTTGTCATCTTCCTCTATCCTGAGCTATTAGGATCCATTGTAAACCCGCGATTTTCTTGATATCCTCATCCCATCAAGTACAATCAATTATATTACCGAGGCGCCGGACTTCCGAAATACCAATAATATCGTATTTTATGTCTTCTAGCGCTTTCTCCATTTCCATCAATATTCTTTCATATAAAATTGCCTTCGCTGGTATGGCCACGTTTTACGCCAACCGGATGCTTACGTGGGAATGAAATGTCTGGCCATGCCGCCTCCGCCGGGCCCCGGCAGGAGGGGTAGACCCAAAAAGTGCTGGCTTGACGTCGTAAAGGGTGATATGCGTGCCAATGGGCTCACTACTAGGGATGCTGAAGAGCGTGCAAAGTGAAGAAGAAAAAGTCGGAAAGCGGACCCCGTAAACTTTAAAATTATCCTTATACTCCTACTATCCGTGCAGGGGCGGAGAAAGAATACTAACCTCTGCGGTAGCTACGTGGTAGGTCCTCAAACCCGTCTGGATGGAGGGTTAGACCCAAAAAGTGCTGCTTTGACGTCGTAAGGAATGCGTGCCAATGGGCTGACCACCAGGGATGCTGAAGACCGTGCGAAGTGGAGTAGAAAAAGTCGGAAAGCGGACCCCGGGCACCGAAACGGAAGTTTCGGTTGCAACTGGGATTTGACGCTGGGATGAAAAAGAAGAAAACATATATAAGTAGGACATCGGTTGTTTAGTACCCATAAAAATAAAAAAGTGCTATGCTACTTATTTTAGGAATAGATGGCGTTATGTAAATTTTTCTTGTACATTTATTTATAGGTACGTAACCGGTCAAAATGCTGGAAGAAGTGCTGCCCACCATGCGAAGTTTAAGTCCAGATCCTGCTGACGTTGTTGCTGTGGGCAAAAAGTACAATAACATACAGGTATGTAACAAAAAAATGTTGTCATAAAGAGCCTCCATAATTGGTCGGACTTTTATATTAAATCAAATGAAAATCATTTATTTCAATGTAAGATCTTCCAGATCACTTTAAATGTCAAGAATTTACTTCAATAATTTAATTCAATTTACTTTCCAATACAAAACGCTGGCTCGCTAAAGAAGAAACGACGAAAAAAAACCCCAGCGAGTGTTTTTTCAGTCTTATATGTTTTTTTTAATTCTATACAACTTTACAAAATTAAAATGACATGAAATGTGAAGGAAAAAATTGATGTTAACATAATGGCAATATAGTTATTTTTATTTCCAGTCTGTGCGGTCGTCAATATGGTTATTTATAATATAATATTTATTTTTTAAAAGTCCTTGAATTCTCTGGGATTTTATTGTAAAAAAAATATATATATTTTGCCCAACAAAACGATTGTATACTTTACGGAGTGTACAAGGTGTATAATAAATTTTATTTCATCTTCTTTCAACTTTGCAAAAAAGAGTATGAAATGCACCATATTCTTCCCTTTCCAATAATGTAGACGCACCCACAATGACCCTTTGTCCTAAGTATGCCGCCATAATAACCTTGCGTTGTGTTCTGGCATTAGTGACCCTGTTCCTGAACCCCAATGGGACAGTAGCGTGTTCGCGTCCCTAGCGTTGCAAATATCTATAAGCGTGTTTGCAACAGCCTGTCTGCTGTTTTTCAGCAATAAAAAAAAGACAATATACTAAAAAGAATTGTTTGAGAACAACTGTAATGGTCATTTATCTCACTGGGTGCGACGGTAACTTATTATTAATTGAGATAAAGACGTACGACGTAATTTCAACAAAAAAGTATTAGGTATTGTCGTTATATTGAATGATAAATACCTTGTAATCATTTTAAATTACACTTCTATTACGCATTAAATAATAAGTTTGTAATAAAAAATTACATTCAACCAATCTTCGTGTGAACAGACCGTAACGGAGGGCTACATCATTGCCGTGAAAATCTGAACAGCGCCATCCTGTGCCAAAGGCTGACGGCCCATTAATAACCCCATTAGTAAGCAATTACCGTCACCTATAGATGAAGCCATGAAGCCACAAGCACTGTTGCTGTCCGCGTAGGCTTGAAACCTGGGTGGCGTATATAAAGACCAGTGGTGCTGGCCATCCATACAGGCTTGGAGGTCTACCACCTAGCGTTTGTATTCTGGGTAATAAATAACTGGTATACCATATATTATATTCTTCCTGCCCTTATCTAAAACTATGTGGGGTCGACACACGTTGTGCGGTTGCTATAGGACAGCAGACAGGCTGACTGCCCGCTTAGAATTTAGCAGTTACCGTCGCCTATGGATGTTTGCAATGCCAGTGGCATCGCGAACACGCTGCTGTCCCATAAGGGTACAGGAACTTGGGTCATTATGCTGAAACACAACACAAGGTTATTATGGCGGCATACTTAAGACCAAAGTTGGTCGCCATCCAGACGGGCTTGAGGGTTGTTTTGTCGCAGAGGTTAATATTCTTTCTCCGCCCCTGCATGGATAAAAAGATTAGCCGTCATCTGAACATTCACACCTTTTTTAACCATATCTTCTTTTACACAATCCATCCATCTTTTTTTAGTCTACCCCTTCTCTTGTATCAATCTACTCTCCTCTCCTCTCTTCGCATAATGTGGCCATACCAGGCTAACCTATTACTTTTCAGCTTCTCAATCTCTGGCGCCACTTTCAAACTTCTCCTAATATACTCATTTCTAATTTTATCCATTTTTCTAACTCCGCTCATCCATCTCAAGATTTGCATCTCTGCTGCATGCAATAATCTTTCATGTTTCCCCTTTTGTGGCCCAGCATTCCGATCCATACAATATGACGTATTATATGACTATAATAGCGATAAATCCTGATTGCCAATTACGGTACTTGGGGTACACTTTCCAGAATTTTCTTCTCCATTTCGTCTATGATATCCCAGATAGTGAACACGCATTTACAGCGATAGTGGTCTCAGTGAGGTGAATGCCGGTAGTGGCGTCCAGCTCATGCGGCGACCCGCGTCGGTCATGCAAATGGCATTCCAGCAAGAGTTTAAAGTAGTAGTACTTTTTAAGTAGCCTGTGAGCAGCTTGAACACTTGGAAAGAAGAATTTTTTACTCCGCCAGTTGTCACTTCCTGGTAGCGTTGATTCCAAATTGCAACCGGTTTCTTATCTCCCGCATGGCTTTGACATGTTCCCCCGCAAGTAGCTGGCTGCCGCAAAACGTGGCCATACCAGCGAAGACGACACTCCTGCAATTTATCTGTAATGTCACAAATGAATTCATATTATGCACAAATATCAAGATTGTGGTGCGAACCCCATAACCCTGGCAAGGACCAACATGTGAAAGCCGCAGTCATAAAGGTCGTCGAAGTTGGTGACTATAAAAAAACCTGTAAAAATAAGACGACTGATCCTGCAAAATAAGAAGAAAAAACACAGTCAAAGCTTAGTCCTTAGAAGGTTCCAGCAAGACTTGGAAATCATAGGTCTTCATAGGATCCCATAACATGATCATTATCTGCTACAGATCTTTTATAGAAATGTACTGGAATATTTCGTAAAAAAAAACTGCGAGTTTAAAAACAATAATTTTAATAAAGTAGAAAACATACATCCTACATCGCATACTAGTGTTAATTCGCTGACGACATTTTTAACAATCATTGTGCAATATCATTTTTTATATTCGTAAAAACAATGCTTTAAAAAATCACCATACCATCTACAGTAAACAGTATTATGTAATTTAGTTTAATAAACTGCGTATACGATTACATTAAAAATTTAAATAATCAAATAATTTAAAACTACAGCCATCTATTGTTAAATATAGTAGACAAAATGTAGTAATTTAGCTACTTAGCCACAGATGGCGTTATTAAAATAGTGATATTATTACATGTAACTAAATTACGCGTTAATTTATTTTCTAATAACTGTGTAAACATTTTCAATACAAATGTTCATATAATTAAGGGAATATTAGTTTAAATAAATAATTCTTTTTGTAATCATATGATAATTTTTATAACTATTGTTTTTCTTATCTTTCATATAGTTCTATCCCTTACTAGCTGTCAGAATGACGTGTTCGGTTTCGCCGATACAATCAGAAGTCAGTCACAGATACAATCGTGTGTAATGTTCTTGTTTTTTCTACTAAAAACTAGTAATTAAATAAATAAAAACAGTTTCTATTCACCACGAACTATTTACGGATTTTCCACAGTGATATTCCATCGAACTATTGCGATATAATGTGCCTAGTATGTGTTTAAGTGCGAGTGTACGAAATATAGTGAGAACGACGAAATTTCGCTAATTTTCTTAGTGGTTTTACCTCTCTAAGCATTAATACACCGTTAATGAAGGTAACGATGCGGAACTTTGGTTATATACTGCAGTAATCTCTTAATACCACGTAAAATTACACTCAAAACATTTCGATTCTAACCTCTTCAACGAGTTGTACAATACTTTTTATTGGATTATAATATAAATTTCTTTAATATTTTTTAAAGAAAAAACAATCCATCTATGCTTCTAGCATTTCTTTTTGGAATTATAAATTTATTTTATTATATTTTTAAAGAAAAAAAACTTTGTTTCTTGCCCGTATTTAAAAAACTGGCTAAAAAACAGTCGGGTAACGTTTTGTCTGTAATTAAAATATAAAAACTTTTATAAATAAAATTGTATAATATAACATTCTAACAATATTACATTTAAAAATATTGTTATTGTAACTTTTTTTAAATAAAACTACTAAGCACATATTTATTGTAATGAAATGAAATTCTTGATTAATGGAGTTTTGTAGTAGTTAAAATCAATTTTTATTTCATAATAAGTTCATTAGTAAAATTATTTGACCTATTTTTTAAAGTCAGATATAATGTTTAATACCTGTGTTATATGAAAACCAATAATTATAATGATGACATTATGACAACTGGTAATGAAATATAACAATCTTATCAGCTTCTTCCAGGTACAGTCATTACTGTAATTTTTTATTATTATTGAGGAACAGCTGACAGGCTGGCGGTCTACTTAAAAGTAAGCATTTACCATCGCCTATGAATGTTTGCCACGGCAGGGACACCGCTAACACTGCTATAGGGGTATAGGAACCTGGGTAGTTAATACCGGAAAAAACATAAGGTTGTTATGGCGGCATACACATCAGGGGTTGATAGACAGGCTTGGTGTCCTAACATGTAGTTAGGGTTGTAACTTAAAAGTAACAGACTAGCGTGGTTTGGCCATGTAAAACAAAAGGGAAGAATGCCATATAATTAGGAAACGATAGAAATCAGAGTAGAGGCAGAAGCAGAGGTATACCAAAGAAAAGATGAAAGGATATGGCGAAAAAGGGTGTGAACGTTGAGATGATGGCTAACAGAGGAAAGTGGAAGGAGAGAACATGTTGAGCACAAAGAGCTGTTGCTGTCTCCAAGGACATGGAACATGCCAAGCTGTATGAGTTTTTGGGAAGCTATGGTGGTCAGAAACATCTTTATAGAATGGTGAATGATAGAGAAAAGAATGCAAGGGATATAACCCATATGAAAAGCATAAAAGATGATAGTGAAAGGATCATAATAGACAATGAAGAAATAAAGAACAGATGGAAAAATTATTTCTGTGAATTGATGAATGAAGAGAATGTCTGGAGTGGAATGTTAGAGAAGGCACCCGTCAACATGGGTGTTGTAAAAGAAGTGAGTATGACTGAGGTTGGATTGGCTATAGATATTATGCAAAATAGCAAGCCTGTAGGACCGGATGAAATAGCTGTGGAAGTATAGAAGTTTTTGAAAGCATATGGATGGAAGTGGCTGACTTTGTTCTTCAATAAGCTGTTGCAAGACGAGGCGATCCCTGATGAATGGTGCAATAGTACACTAGTGCCCATTTTAAAGAACAGGGGGGATGTATAGCTTTGTAACAATTATAGAGGAATAAAGCTCATGTCGCACAGCATGAAGATTTGGGAGAAAGTAATAGTGAGGCGACTACGAGAGGAGAGGGAAATAAGGGAGAACCAAGTTGATTACATGCCCGAGTGAGGGACTACGAATGCTATATTCGTAATTTGCCAACTAGGCGAGGAATACAGAAGTGCACCTAAAGAGCTTGCACATGATATTCATTGATCTTGAAAAGGCATATGATCTGGTTTCTAGAAAAGGTTTGTGGTGGGCTATGAAAGCACAAGGAGTGCCTGTGAAGTACTTGATAAGGCAAGTACACACGTCCGGTCCCTAGCTGGCATCACAGACAAGTTCAATGTTGTGGTGGGTACACCAAGGATCGGCTCTTAGCCCTTATCTGTTCCTCCTAGTGGTAGATGCAGTAACATTAGAAATACAAGAGGAGGCACCTTGGTGTACTCTTTGCAGATGACATTGCGCTGTCTGGAGTGTTTACTCCAGCTTGGTTCAGAGCAGATTGCTAAATGGCAGAAGAGATTGGAGGATGTTGGGTTGAAAATAAGCAGAACCAAAACTGAACATCTATTTTGCGACTGGTGGAAATTCCGCCTTTACCCCGATTACCTAAGGAGGTGTGTCTCTGCCAATTTATTTCAACTTCCGGTACCTTGAATCATTAATCCAGAATGACAGTGAGATGTGAAAAACAGAATGAATGCAGGATGGATGAAATGGCGACAGGTCTTAGAAACAATTTGCGATCCACAAGTGTCGTTTAGACTTATAGGTAAAATTTATAAGTCCTTTATGAGACCTGTGTTATTGTATGGATCAGAGTGCTGGGCCACAAAGGGGAAATGTTGAGATGGATGAGTGGAGTTACAAAAATGGATAAAATTAGAAATGAGTATATCAGGGGAAGTTTGAAAATAGTGCCAGTGATTGAGAAGCTGGAAAGTAGTAGGTTACCCTGGTATGGCCATACAATGCGAAGAGAGGAGCGTCATGTAACAAGGAGGATGCTAGAAATGAGAGTGTATGGATGCAAAAGGAGAGAAAGACAAAAGAAAAGATGGATGGGTTGTGTAAAAGATCATCATCTAAGCATAGTATCCCGGTTGCAACCTAAACTTCCGTTTCGGTGCCCGGGGTCTGGCTTCCGACTTTTTCTACTACACTTCGCACGCTCTTCAGCATCCCTGGTAGTGAGCCCACTGGCACGCATATCACCCTTACGACGTCAAGCCAGCACTTTTTGGGTCTACCCCTCCTGCCGGAGCCCGGCGGAGGCGGAATGGCCAGACATTTGTTTCCTATGTAAGCATCCGGTTGCCGTAAAACGTGGCCGTACCAACGGAACCAACACTCCTGCAATTTATCCGCAATGTCACGGACATGAAGACTGCCGCGAATGCGGGAGTTCCTAACGCGATCCTTCCGCGTCACTCCACATATCCACCGCAGCATATTCATCTCCGTGATACGCAGTTTTTGCTTGTGTCGCTCTAACACCGGCCACGCTTCACAGCCGTATATAAGGACAGGCCTAATGATGGTCTTATAGACCTGTCCCTTCAACTTTACCGGCATCTTGGGGTTACAAATGACACCGGTTACCTCACGCCATTTGGCCCACGCGGCAGCAATGGCTGCTTTGACGTCGCAATCGATGTCATCAGACGCATGATATACAGATCCCAGGTATTTCACTTGGTCCGTGCGCTCGACCGTGACGCCGCCGATGCGTACGGGTGTGGGATCTGTGGAGTTACATGCAAAGTACTCGGTCTTCGCCACAGTGAGCTTCAGACCACCGTTCTCAAGCGAGTCCTTCCACGTCTTCACACGTCGCACCAGCCTACCCCTGTCCGAATCTGCCAGCGCGATATCATCAGCATAAATGAGCAGCCACGGGGGCTGCTCATGTGAGTTTCTGATGCTGTCTGACAATACGTCTAATACTACGCTAAACAGAAACGGACTAAGGACGGACCCTTGGTGCACCCCGACGGTGATGGGAAAGGTTTTGTGTCGCCAACAGCGGTCCGAACTACGGAATCGGAGTCACGGTACATGTATTGGATGATGTCAATATAGGCCTCTGGAATCCCTTTGGACCGCAATGTCCACCAGATTATCGCTCAAGGGATACAGTCGAAGACCTTCTGCAAGTCAAGAAACAGGCAATGCAGAGGCGTATTCTTTGTCCTGTATTTCTCCACGACAGTCCTTAGGGCAAAAACAGAAACCCATACTGACATCCCGAGACAGCGCACTCCGGATTGTGTAAAAGATGATATGGTTAAAAAAGTTGTGAATGTTCAGATGACGGCTAATAGAGGGGAGTGGAAGGAGAGAACATGTTGTGCCCCCCACATACATAATTTGGGATAAGGGCAGGAAGAAGACTATTTACATGAGAATGTTTTTACTCCATATCACAAAGTTTAACTTTTTGCACATACATGCAGGGGTGGAGAAAGAATACTGACCTCTACGGCCGGGGTCGGCCTGTCGTAAAAGGTGACAAATCAACCCACCCTAGCTACGTGGTAGGGCCTCAAAACCGTCTGGATGGCAATCACCTTTGATCTTAAGTATGCCGCCATAAAAACTTTGTGTTCCGGCATTAGCGAACCAAGTTCCTGATATTCTTTTTAATTTGTTAACAAATAAATAAATTACATTCACAGATCATTAAAAATAACTCAATAAGGTAAATCGAAATTGAACCTACGGTCTTAAAGCCTTGACCCACTTTACTGTTTCCACGCTGTTCTAGTTCTGATATAGATAATTATTAAGGCCCTGACTGTTTAAGGCTCTTAAAATTGTTTGAGTCCGTATTCAATAAGTTCCAAGAAGGTTCAGTTTTCGTACGCAGTCGTAATTTGTGATCATCACTGTCCACTGCTAGACCTACCCAAGTTTGCGCCAAATTTTTTGTCTGTTCAAGTGGATTCTAGAATGGTTTAGACACACAATTCGGTCCACAACAAATTTTTTTTTTATTTATACGCCTGAACATCGTTTGCGGGGTCAGCTAGTACCATAATAAATTTTCGAAAACTATGCATCACTTTTACATGTTTGTATTGTAGGTTAATTATAAAATTCAGTTAGAATACGTTTATTTTTAGACTTTCTAATTGTATACAATGCCAACTGATTTCTTTGAAGCCCAATATTATTGTCATTTTGGTTAAATATACGAGTAAAATTAAATTTTTATTTAACACCTTTACTGCCACCCCTGATCTCCAAATGTGTAACCGATTATAGTCCACCGCTAGACGTGGCCTCCGCAAGTCTGCGCAACAACGGTCCGTTGCTTCTACCAGCCCCGACAGGCAACCATGCGCAGGTCGTATCGGGCTAGGGGCCATCTTACGACGCGGTCTACATTCCAGGACACGTTTTTTTTTTTTTGGTCTCGGGGAAAAACCTCTCTTGACGGGTTCCCCCGGCCCGGGGGGACCGAGGGATATGTGGGACTCCGGGAAAGATGATTGGCCATCCGACTACCCACTAAAAAACCCCGCTGTTCTCCTATCGCCTACGCCCGGGCCCACGGATATATGGCCTGCCGATCTCGTGGCCCGGGCCGGCGCCGGCCCGCCCTTTGTCTTGAGGCGGGCCCCTTCTAAAGTGTTGGCGCCAGGGGGTCGTTTCGTCCCCCCGGCGCTCTTCTAACAACTCTAGGAGTTGAGGGGGGCCGCGGAACAGCACGCAGCCCTCACCCTCGTGGCAATAGTGCGGGCGGCGGGTCCTCCCCCGAGGGGCCGCCCGCGGCCGCTTTTTACGGCGGCCGGGTCGTTCCAGGACACGTTTGCTCCAACGCCCATCAGCCCTGTGACAAACGTGATCGGCACATTGCCACTTCATCTTGCAAATTAAGCATGTGATATTTTTTTTTGGTCTCGGGGAAAAATCTCTAGACGGGTTCCCCCGGCCCGGAGGGACCGAGGGATATGTGAGACTCCGGGATTTTTCCGACTACCCACTAAAAATACCCCGCTGTTCTCCTATCGCTTACGCCCGGGCCTACGGATATGTGGCCTGCCGATCTCGTGGCCCGGGCCGGCGCCAGCCCACCCTTTGTCTTAAGGCGGGCTCCTTCTAAAGTGTTGGCGCCAGGGGGTCAGGCTTTCGTCCCCCCGGCGCTCTCCTGTAATAACTCTAGGAGTTCATGGGGGCCACAGAACAGCACGCAGCCCTCACCCTCGCGGTAATAGTGCGGGCGGCGGGTCCTCCCCCGAGGGGCCGCCCGCAGCCGCTCTTTACGGCGGCCGGACTGCCGTTACTGGCCCTCCGGCGGCGCCGACGTGGCCTGCGTTGGCGGGAGGGGAGTGTGGTGGTCGACTCCCGCTCCCGCTCCGCCGCCTCCTTTGCGGACATGACTGCCTCGCAGAAGGAGACGACGGCCGTTCATCCAGGTCTTGACCATGCTTAAGTCCTCACTTTATGTAACCAAATCATATCGATCGTATCTTACTCATTTCATTTTATATAAGAAGGTAGTTATTAAAATTTATAATTTATTATAACACTAATGTTGAAGTCACTGGAAGGAACTAATACCTAAGGGACAGGCCATGCCTAGTTTAGGTGTTACATGGCTGGGTTAAAAATCTCGCTAAATTGCGTTACGTAATAATAATAATATTGAGTTGGGATATATATTAGGGGATAAATATCCTTAGAGGAAGTGTGAAAGTAGTATATAATTTTATTTTTACAATTATGAATGATAAATATAATGCGTGTAAAATTTACATATTTACAACATTAATTGTAATAACTAACTTACATTATAAAGAAACTAAAAAGACAATGTTTTCAAATCTCTTACTGGTTTTATATGCTGGTAATTATAAGTGCACTGTTCAACTTACTATTGTCGATTGGAAGGAGTGTTTTATTATTACGGTCGGAATATACCCGCCATGTTGTTTTTATTCTAGCTTTGTTTGAGAAACATTGGTTTGTTTGTTTACATTTTTTTTTTTTTTGGTAAAGTGGATAGAGTATAATAGTCTGCTGAACTGACAACATTCTTACAATTAAACGTTGCTAAAGTAATATATCCGGGACCTCTAGCTGGATTCGCAAATACCACAACTACTAGGTAGTCTTCAAATTAAATCTATTATTTTTAATATTCACATAAAAGCGAGAGCAACGCCCTCTATGTCCGTACGTACGCTGGCAAGGTCGATCTATTTCGAAACGTGAAAAAAACTTGTGCTGATTTTATCTGTTTACTGCGACGGGAAGGTTAAGGTCGGGCCGGTGAAATTTATTTAAGAAATTCCGGGAATATTTAATTTTTTTATTGTACCTCGGTTTTATCCGTGCAGGCGCGGAGAAAGAATACTAAACTTCTGCGGCCGGGGTCGGCCTGTCGTAAAAGGCGACAAAACAACCCACCCTAGCTACGTGGTAGGGCCCCAAGCCCGTCTGGATGGCGACCACCTTTGGTCTTAAGTATGCCGCCATAATAACCTTGTGTTGTGTTCCGGCATTAGTGACCCAAGTTCCTGTACCCTTATGCAACAGCAGCGTGTTCGCGATTCCACTGGCGTTGCAAACACCCATAGACGACGGTAACTGCTAAATTCTAAGCGGGCCGTCAGCCTGTCTGCTGTCCTACAGCAATAAAAAAAAAAAAGAAAAATTTCAGGGCAGATGGCGCTCTGTGAATTGCAGAAAATAGTAAATTATGCCTTTAATATAAAAATAATCTCATAGTATTTGTTTCAAACGTCATTTAACGCATGCTGATGGAATTAGTAAGTCAAATATTAACCATAAATTCACGATGTTAAACGGTGACGTAATGGTGCCAACGAACTCCCCTCCCTCACCTGATGAATCAAGACCATTGTTTTGGTTTCGAAATTATTGTTCATTAGTTAATTGTTGGATATACCGATATTTTTAATGACGTGATATTGATACTATGTAGTGACTAGAGAATACAATCCCGAGCATGATTTTCGATTACGGGATTCTTGATGCGAAATCCCGGGATCCCGGGGCCAACCCGGGATTAGACTATGTGGTTTCTAATTGGGCTCAAATGTAAAAAAACGAGTAATTTCTAGAAAAATGTTTTATAATTTTATTCCACGAGTCCACGACACAAATCACAATATAGTAAGAAAATAAAAAAGACAAAACAAAAACACTATACTTTGTAAGTAAGAAATAACGAGACAAAAAAAATTATTTAGAATTTCGAAAATACAGTTGTAGAAATATCAATGCATCCAAGGTTTGACTTCCAAGCCTGCCGGGAAATCCCTTCTAAGTTCTACGACAAACATATAATTAGAGCTGTACCTATGTAGTACGTATCGTACGCGTATCAAAGGTTTGTTTTTTTGTCAAAATGTAATGAATGCTATTAATATAATCTAGGCAAGGTTATTGTCAACTCGCAACGGAATGCAAACTAGACCTGTTTGTGGCGAACCAGAAAATCCCGAGATTAGCCAAGTACAGTCTCGGGATTTTCGGGGTCAGAAAACGGTCGGGATCCCGGAATCCCGGGATTCGGGATCCTGGGATTGTATTCTCTAGTAGTGACCAACATGAAGGCGCTGGTTCGGGAGAATTTTTAAGTTATCCCCCTTTGTCTGATCAAGCGAGGAATACCTATTAAATCTACTGACCGGTGACGAGTTAACTCGTCATTATACTTGCATTATCTATTTTAATTTATGACAGCCAGAGCGATATAAAATATTGCAAAAACTTGATATAGGTATCGTGTTTATAGGTTATAAAGCGGATATAACAAAAAAATTACTTTTCTTGGTAAAGGTTTTTTAGCACAATTTTAATGTAATTCCAAAAATTTCAACCATAACGAAACGTATCGGCGAAGAACTTTTCGATGCAATTATTGATACGCCATTACACGCAGGTGATTGCCATAAAGTTTATCATACAACAAAATATTATTAAAAGTTTTATAAAAAAAACTAGCTGTGCCCGCGACTCCGTCCGCGTGGAATAGTTAGTAACTTTGGGCAGTTTTTTTGGATATATGAGGTCAACTTAAATTGGAAATTCAACCTACTAAGTCCAGCCTAAGCTGAACCCTATTTCATATGATTGATGATATAAATCTGAGGTCAACTTAAAATGGATTATAAAATTTCCGAAACTTATCATTTTTAACAAAATTAATTTTTTTTCTAAATTAAAAATAGCCTAATTTACTCCTTGTTATATCAGCTCTTTGCCAGTGAAAGTCCTGTCAAAATCGGTGCAGCCATTTCAGAGATTAGCCGGAACAAACAGACAGACAAAAGTTGTAAAAAATGTTGTTTTGGTATATGTCCCATGTATACGTCCGAATGCACTTAGTAAAAAGTGGTTATTTTAATATTACAAACAGACACTCCAATTTTATTTATTCCTATAGACTATTTACTTCCATATTCAATTATAAAATACATAATAGCCGGTGACATGACGTAGTTTCTGTGTAAAATTCCCGGTCAACAGTGTTAACAGACTTAGGAATAGACGGGATTCACTGAACTCGAGGATTTCTTTTCTCACGTACTGCCTGGACAGCAGACAGGCTGTCGGCCCGCTTAGAATTTAGCAGTTACCGTCACCTATGGGTGTTTGCAACGCCAATGGCATCGCGAACACGCTGCTGTCCCATAAGGGTACAGGAACTTGGTCAAATGATCACTAATGCCGGAACACAACACAAGGTTATTATGGCGGTATACTTAAGACCAAATGTGGTCGCCATCCAGACGGGCTTGAGGCCCTACCACGTAGCTAGGGTGGGTTGTTTTGTCGCCTTTTACGACAGGCCGACCCCGGCCGCAGAGGTTAGTATTTTTTCTCCGCCCCTGCACGGATAAATTTCTTGTGACATTGCTAGTAATACATAATTCATTCTTACAATTTTAACAATATAACACGGGACAATGTACTGTCAGGCCTTGGCCCTGACTGGTGCTAGTTCGCTGCTATGCGGATAGCAGCGTGTTCGCGGTGTCAGGAAATATCAATAGGCGACGGTAACTGCTTACTATTAAGTGGTCCTGCCTGTTGTTCCTCAGCAATAAAAAAGGCGAATAAAGCGAACGAGGAGTTGAAATTGAAAGGTTGACCCCTAGATTGGGCAGAGGGTTTCATGGCCACAGTACTCTGCCATCGCGACCACGTAAGTCCGACTTGTTGTCCGTGTAATTCCGTTGCCACCGAACGCCTCCAGGTATGCTCGGGTCGGCCACGCTTCCTCCTGCCTTGTGGAATCCATTCGAGCACCTGCCTTGGCATGTGGTTTGAAGCTCTTCTGATAGTGTGACCGATCCACTTCCACTTGCGGCGCTTGATATTCGATATTTTCTCATGCCAGAAAACACCAAGTATATGTCTTAGGCAGCGGTTGACGAAGACTTGTTTTTGTTATGGCCTGGCCTAACAGCTGTTTAATGAAAAATAGTTATAGACATGTGTCGATGTCAATAAGGAATGAAATGTAGCTGCAAATACTGTGGCTATTTGTGGCGAGACCTCGTCCCATCGTGTTAAGGACGCCAAGTCGCTTCTAGGTTAAACCAAGTATGGTTTGTAGGTTGTATTGGTTGAATTCACTGTTTTTAACCTGTCAAGCGGGGAATAAACTTTTTTCTTCATAATTATAAGTGCCATATAAATTTAAAAAAAAGTAGCCTGTCCTTATCCAAGTTTCAATCTATATTTATAGCAAAATTTATCAAAATTGGTTCAGCGGTTTAGGCGTAATATCGTAACAGACAGAGTTATTAGTATTTATATCATCACACCTCAAGTAATAAAAAGGAATGGCCTTAAACAACTGTGTGGGTTCTAGCTAGGTATATATCGAACACAGAACCACTTGTTGAACTAGTGTTGACAGTTGCGCCATGGAGATTGTCAATAAACAATATGCGAATACCAAACAGACAAACAGACTCGCGATGGAAATGGAATCCGTGACCCTACGACCTACGTTGGATCCTTTAACCATAATATCTCTGAATCACGAGCACATGGATACGTCCCAACGTCCGTCCAAAGAGATGGAACTAACATTAATGACTGCGTGGGTGTATATTGCGAATATAAGTCAATGATCTCGTTTCGAATCGGCGTGGGATATAAAGGTCGGCGGTGTGTAATTTTTTTTATTGTTATGAGTGACCTCCGTGGCGTAATGGTTAATGCGTGTTGGTGCGCTTGCGGAGGTCACGGGTACGATTCCTGAGTCTAGTTGAATGATAGAAATACAACACAAGAAGACGGCGAAATGTACATATTATAACAAGAGTGTTGTTAAAAGATTTGTTACTTTAATAAGTTTTTTTTATTGTTGTAGGACAGCAGACAGGCTGACGGACCGCTTAGAATTTAGCAGTCACCGTCGCCTATGGGTGTTGCAACGCCAGTGGCATTGCGAACACGCTGCTGTCCCATAAGGGTACAGGAACTTGGGTCATTAAGGCCGGAACACAACACAAAGTTATTATGACGGCATACTTAAGACCAAAGGTGGTCGACATCCAAACGGGCTTGGGGCCCTACCACGTAGCTAGGCGTGTTTTGTCGCCTTTTACGACAGGCCGACCCCGGCCGCAGAGCATTCTTTCTCCGCCCCTGCTGTAGGATAGCAGCGTGTCCGTGATGCGACTGGCGTTGCAAACACCCATAGGTGACGGTAACTGCTAAATTCTAAGTAGGCCGTCAACATGTCTGCTGTCTTATAGCAATAAAAAAACAATTTTGAAGTTTCATTTCTTGTTAGCGTCAATTTTGACATTCAATAACTTCAGCCTACAGACAATTAATATTAATTTATAAATACTAGCTGACCCCGGCAAACGTTGTTCTGCCATATAAATTTAAAAAAACAATAATAAAAGTAGCCTATGTCCTTCTTCAAGGTTCACTCTATCTCTATACCGACATTCATCAAAATTGGTTCAGCCATCGCGGACTTTTTTATCGATCGTTTTAAGATATAAAGTTCCGTAGTGCATTAATTTGATCTATCATATAAACCTTCCTCTTGAATCACTCTTATCTATTCCTCAAAACTGCATTAAAATCCGTTTAATAGTTTAAAAGATCTAAGCGAACAGACAGCGGAAGCGACTTCATTTTATACTATGTAAAGATATATTATTAATAATAATTGTATAATATTTATTATTATTTATTCATTAATAATTTAAGTATTTACTAATGTATATTATGTATTTAAATATTATATTATTATAAAGTTACTTATTCGAGCAGTAGTGTGTGTGTGTGATGTTTATATTAATTAATTTAATGTATTTCTAATTGTCTAATGGATTTTAGGCAAAAAATAGCTTTCTGCACTTCTCCATATAAAATTTAACTGTGCCAAATTTCATGCTCCTCCGTCCGTGCAATATTCGTAAAAAGGGGTCCAAAATTTTCGGTTCACGTATTAATATATCGTCGGCTTATTGCAAGAACTCATTAACTGCAAAAAATCACACGTTTTTATCTATAATGGGTTCATTTTTACATATCTACAAAATATAAAAACACACTAATTTCAAGCTGGCCAATATTAGCCGTTACGTCTTTGGCTAATCAACATAACCACTAACTAATTCCAACTAAAATGCTGTTTTCCCAAAATAATGTAATGTCACATAATGACTTCTTGCAATAAGCCGACGATATATAATTATTTATAGAAATAAAACGTCTGTGTGTACTTATGTATAGACACGGAAGAAGCTATACTTCTTTGGCAAAACAGAACAAAAATAGCTAAAATTTCATCCCATATACCACAACTCTTTGTTTGTATAAATAATGATGAATTAATGAAATAAAAAGAATACATGCTGACAATTACCACAAATCTATAAACGTACTTTAAAAGTTTTTATAAGATAACAGTTACTTTTATCAAGAATTTTTACAATGGCCTATCAACCTATCATTCACCACTATATACACACATCAAAAAAGTCTAAGCAACATGTACTAATTTAAATTTTGGGATGGTGGATGAGCCGCTGTATGGATGAACTTCCTGAATGCACCTGAGCCTTTCAGTATTTCCGGGCTGACGGTACACTCGCACCCTTCTTGTATCAGGCCTAAACCCGAGTCGCGACTCATCGGAAAACATAATTTTATCCCATTGTTCCTGGGTCCATGTTCTGCGTTCTCTACACCATTCATTTCGACAAGCGCGATTCCCGTGACGTATCGGTGGGCACCTAATTGGGCGTCGAGCTCGTAGGCCGTACTCATGCAGTCGATTTCGCACAGTTTGGGGACTTACATCAACACCACTTGAATTTTGTAGCCTCAAACTTATCTCTCGAGCGGTTAACATCGGCTGGCGTCTTGCAGTTAGTTGTATGTACCGGTCTTGCCGAGTGGTTGTACTTCTTTTACGGCCGGGATTCTGTTCAGCGGGTTCCCTTGTATTATTGTAGCGCTGGCAAAGACGACAAATAACACTTCTATGAATGCCAAAATGCCGAGATACCTGAGATTGATTACTTCCCGCTTGCAACATCCCTACAGCTCTTTGCATTTCATTTCCGTCAAATGACGTCGCTCCTGACGTAACGAATGACGTAAAGAATATCTAACAATTCAATTTTGTCGCTAACTTTATTTAAATGGTTGTTAAAATTATATAATCAAGACTAAACGTAGCAATAAAAACGCACTTAAATTCAAACAAATTCCCTTTGATTTAATTTTATGAAAAATACAAAACATAATCGAAATTTTTTTACAACCAGCCAGTATGTCATCAATAACAAAAAAGTTTACATACCTACGCACTTTGAGTGAGTAAAGACTAAGAAATTAATTAGTATAAATGATAAATTTGTAATATAATGTATGTGGCTTAGACGTTTTTGATGTGTATATATATACACAATTTAAAATCACGTACACATGTATATTTATGAATATATAATATTTTTTTTTCTCCGCTGATATAAAACGCGTGTTGTAGATTAAAATATTTGAGAAACTACTGTTAAGTATTAATATAATTACGAGTTTTGACGGAAACTTGAGAGACAATGATCGCCTAACTTCATCAAAGTGCGCGCGCGCATCGTAAAAAAATTACTTTCAAAGTTTTGTCCAAACGCGCTTAAAGAAGTATATAACCTCAAAAAGAACTTGTTTAAGGAGATTTTGGAACAGTTCTCCATGCTCAGTAACATTAGGACATGAGTAGGAATAATTGCAATACGAGTGAAGCGGAAGCGGTTTGTTCAGCTATTTCAGTAATTTCCACCGGCCCCTGTGACCATGAAGAAACTTGGCAATCCTGTATTATTGTTCATAATATGTCAAGGTCAGCAGATATTATCGTGGTTTGGATTAAATTCACTTTCTCATCTAGGGTTGTCCCTTATGGGGACGTGCCCAATACTACATGATCTAGCGTCGTCAATAAAATTCGTAGTATAATGTAAAAGAATATCAATTTATTTGCCACAAATAAACTAGTCTCGGCCGCTTTGCTTTGATTAATCGAATGAGTTTCTATAATGAGGGTCATACATAAATTACGTTACACGTTAAACCCCACTCCCCACCGGTGATACTCCTCACCCCCCCGGTGGGGAGTATCACCGGAATATGACGTTGTGTGACAAAAGGTGTTCAAAAGCTTTGTGACGTCACATTTTAAGATTTAAAATACCAAAACGCTAAGTTTATATGTGAATAAAAACTCGATCTACATTTATTAATAAGGATTTGGAAGCTCTTCTCTCCGGGAAATATAAAAAAAGCTAAATGTCGTCAATAGTGTATTGACACTATTGCAGACAATTTCCAAATTTATTAGTCAGCAATAGTTATCAAATTATTGACACAGAATGGCGTTTGCATCGGAACACAAAGGTACAAGAAACTTGGGTCACTAATGCCGGAACACAACATAAGGTTATTATGTCGACATACTTAAGACCAAAGGTGATCGCCATCCAGACTGGCTTGAAGCCCCAGCACGTAGCTAGAGTGGGTTGTTTTGTCGCCTCGCCGGTTGTTTTGGCCGACCCCAGCCGCAGAGGTTAGTATTCTTTCTCCGCCTCTGCACGGATAAAATACGGTTTTCAATAATTTTTTTTGCATACAGATATTTTAAAAATAATAATTTGGCTCATATTCGTCTTTATTAATACAGCGCTTTCCGCGTGACGGCAAAAGAGCATGCGTTACCTATAAAAACTACAAATAAAAACTAAACGCGCTATATTTGAATATAGCTCGAAAACCGCGGGACAGTGTGACGAAAACCTAAGCCCCCTCCTGTGACCACGGGTGGTATTTTGAAGGTCACGTTGCCTGGGTATTTTCCCTAATCAATACCCGGTTGCCTTACAAGTCGTCATCCATTCGTTGTCCACTTTGTTTTCCACAGCCAGCATTCAACCGGCTGTCTTGACCAGGTCATCGGTCTTGCGGAGACTTAACACGCTGCCGTGCGCGTAAAACTGGAACCTGGGTCAATTATGATGGCTATCCAAACGGACTTGGAGCATCACCACCTAGCTAGGTTTTCTTACTTCACCCCACGTATAGAATAACTAGGAAGGTGTGGGGTAGTTTTCGTCAGTCCTACAATTAAGTATTCCTGTAATGTCAGCCCTACGTATAAACGCAGCTCTGTCCTTTAAGACGCATTTATCCAAGGTCCTAAAAACAAGGTCAACGCATCTTCATATGCAGTCATTTTCGTAAATTATGCCGTGGGTTTTCATGAAATAATAGTCCGTTATCCTACCCTCGAGGGACCGGGCAGTATACCTGCATTGTCCAAGGCAGATCTGTACCGATGGTCTCATTGTTAGGAAACCTGAATTAGAAAAGTGGACTTTATTATCATTGCTGGGGAAAATAGACAAGCTGATGCCTCACTTAAGAGTAAGGAGTTACCGTAGCCTATGGATGTTTGCGATGCTAGGGGCACCGCGAACACGCTGTTGTCCCATAGGGATACAGGAACCTAGGTCACTAAAGTTGGAACACAACACAAGGTATGCCACCATAAGGCGTATCTTTAAGTATGCCGCCCTAAGGCGACATATTTAAAGACCAAGGGTTGTCGCCATCTAGGCGGGCTTGGGGCCCTACCTCGTAGCTAGGGTTGTTTTGTCGCCTTTTAGGACAGGCCGCCATTTAGAACTATCCATGCAGAGGCGGAGAAAGAAAACCAACCTCTGCGGCCGGGGTCGGCACGGAACTGACGGCACGCTTAGAATTTGGCAGTTACCGTTGCCTATGGGTGTTGCAACGCCAGTGGCATCGTGAACACGCTGCTGTCCGCATATAAGTACAGGAACTTGGATCACTAATGACGGAACACAACACAAAGTTATTACGGCGGCATACTTAAGACCATAGGTGGTCGCCATCCAGACGGGCTTGGGGCGCTACCACGTAGCTAGGGTGGCTTGTTTTGTTGCCTTTTACAACAGGCCGACCCCGGCCGCAGAGGTCAGTATTCTTTCTCCGCCCCTGCGCGAATACATAAATCTAGGTCACTAATGACGGAACACAAGTTTATTATAGTATATTTAGAGACCACGAGTGGTTGCCAGCTAACTAGGATTCTTTAGTCGCCTTTTACGACAGGCCGGCCTCGGCCTGGGTCAGTATCCTCATTCCGCCCCTGTGCCTTCTTCATACTGCCACTATAATGTTGTGAGCATCTTAATAAATACTACGCATATAAACTGATCACGGCATCTATCTATCATTCGCGAACTTTGAAATCTAGTTGACCTTGACGAGCGGTCGATGCCCGAAAAAACCGATGACGCTGTTGCGAAAATACAATCGTCTTACGTGTTTATTTGCATCTGATGCGTTTGAAATTTGGAGGCCCGCGTAATTGACCGAATGCTGAATCTTTGATACCCTCAGGGTCGTCTTTACTTAGGGTTTCATGGGGTGCGGCTGCTCTCGGGCGCAGTCCTAGGGGGCTGCAAGCAGAGTACTAGAAATCTATAATAAATAAAATGATAGAGGTCTGTAATTGTGCGCGAATCACGGCAAAACTACTGGATAGATTTTAATTACACTTTCTAAGTTTTATTTCTTAGACACTTGGCCATTATATATAAAAAAAAAAATATTGCGATATCTTCATTTAATATAAATTTATTAAAGTTTTAAGAATGTGTGTTCTTGCCGCGTATACCAAAACTTCTCATATTTTTTCGATTTACTTTTTTCTTTTATTCGACCAGTGAAGAAGGCGGGAGGGAACGTCTAGTGAATCACCCCCCGCACCCCGGCGCAGAATATGCTTAAGACGGCGCTGGGCACCCCGTATTTTATTTATTTATTTTTATTTTTATTTATTCGGAAAACAAACAGTTGACAATTACATAAATAGCTAAATATATATCTATAACCGATTACATGTTTTCACATTTATACAACTAAATATAAAAAAAAAGTTAGTGTGTGAGCATAATCAAGCCAAATAATTAAGCATAAGCTTCAAACCAACATTTCGTAAGAATATTTTTAATTTTATTAGGTGTGTCATTAAATAGATCTAAATCTCGACAATTAACAAGTTCATTTACTTTCTTAGATACTCTAATAATAAAAGAATTTGCCCTATAGTTACAGAATAAGCGCGGTATCAAGAATTGCAAGGGATTTCTAAGAGCTTTATTGGGTACTTTTATATTGATTTTAGACAAAAGATAAGGCGAATCTACTTTTGATTGGGCTATTTTACTGATCATTACTACATCAGCTATGTTACGCTTTTCACACAGTGGCATCAAGTGATGCTTGATACATCTAGCTTCATAATTGTGTTCAGTACCATTACATTTATACTCCAAAAGTCTTAAAAATCTACGTTGAATAGATTCTATTCGATTAATATATACATTATACATAGGATTCCATATCTGAGAAGCATACTCAAGAAGACTACGCACCAAGTATCCGTCATGTTTCAGTCCTTGTAGTGTATACGTCCTCTTACTCTCATACCAAATAAGTATGTGGGGTCGGCACAACATGTTCTCTTTTTCCACATAGTCGTTATCTCAACATTCACACCTTTTTTGCCATATCATACTTTCCTTGGTCTACCCCTCCCTTTGTATCGGTCCACTCAGCCCTTAGATTTATATCATCAATCATATGAAATAGGATTTAGCTTAGGCTGGCTTAGCTTTGTAGGTTCGAACGCACGTATTCCGGAGGCGCATGGCGTAACAGTTGCATTGGATAACACTGAATGTTTGCATGTTTCATTTATTTATATTTTAGGGTTTATAGGGTTTATAATCCAAAATAAACCATAAGATTTATCCAAGAAATGCTGCCCAAAGTCACTATTCCACGCGGACGGGGTCGCCGGCACAGCTAGTCTATATACATCTATACAAATAAATAAAATTGGAGGGTCTGTTTGTAATATTAAAATAACCGCTTTTTACTAAGTGCATTCGGACGTATACACGCTACATATACCAAAACAACATTTTTTACAAGTTTTGTCTGTCTGTCTGTCTGTTTGTTTGTTCCGGCTAATCTCTGAAATGGCTGCACCGATTTTGACGGGACTTTCACTGGCAGATAGCTGATGTAACAAGGAGTAACTTAGGCTATTTTTATTTTAGAAAAAAAAGTAGTTTTTGTTAAAAATGATAAGTTTAAGAAATTTTATTTTCCAATTTAAGTTGACCTCATATTTATATCATTAGTCATATGAAATAGGGTTCAGCTTAGGCTGGACTTTGTAAGTTTTATTTCTAATTTATGTTGACCTCACATATTCAAAAAATGCTGCCCAAAGTCACTATTCCACGCGGACGGAGTCGCGGGCACAGCTAGTTTAAAATAAAATTATGTATGTTACCTGTATTTATGATCTCAATTCCACTCACCATTATTGATACGCAAATAAAGTTTCGTTCCAAACCGTACTTTTTTAGTGACATTTGACAGATAGAGTTCATTGACTTTTCTATTCTTATTTGAATCGCATTGTACGCGGATGGTAGCGTGTTTGCGATGCTCCATCCGTAGGCGACGGTAACTGCTTCATATTAACTGGGCTGTTAGTCTCTGTCTTCTTGTTTCATATTAGCAATAAAAAATATGAGAGATATTTTCTAACTTAATCCATTTTCATTTCGTCTTACCCTTTTGTGAGCATTCCGAATTATTATACATTAAGTTTAAATGGTGTGCGCTTTAATTATAAATGTAGAAAGTATATTAATTTAGCAAGTGTATGTCTTAATCCGTTACGTGAAAGTATTGTGATGCGAATCCGCCATTTTGTGCACCATTATGGTTAGTTTAGGCCGTTTGTGGGCAAACACGTCTGGACGGCAACCTTGATTTTTAAGTATGCCGCCATAATAACGGAATAATCTTTTATTATATAGCGTTGTTAGGGAATATGTGCCAATTTAAATAGGTCGTATTGTTCTAAAAATATCGTGACCATTTGAAGATGGTCTCTAACGCTATATTTAAGGTAAGGAAATATGGGTCGTCTAAAATGGTGGGTGTATAATTGTTAAATTGAATGTCTACCCAGGCTCGTTTCTCACAGGTGTATACACCATCCAATTGGTGAACCTTGTTTGCATCCGAAGAATTCATAATTCCCTTATAGTTTGTGCTTGTAGGTTTTTTAACTGCCCTGCACTAGATGAAGGTCGTTGGATACACACCTAAGGGCCAATAGCGAAATCGCATTTTGAAATTGAAACGTAAAGTTCGAAATATTTGGAATAATTAATATTGTAATAAATGAGTTATTTTTTTTAAATTTCGAATACACAAAATATAGTTTTAAAATTGTATTCCATTTGGTTATGTATACAAGGCAAATAGCCTGGTATTTAGAGAGGTCGTATTTTGAAATTGGAAAGTTTGGAATATTCGGAGTAAATGAGATTTAAATTTTTTAATGACTTGTTTTTTATATTTCGAATAGCCAAAATATAGTTTTAAAATTGTATTGCATTTGGAGACGAGCCACACAGGGGAAATGGCCTGGGTGTCATTTAAAGGACAATAACAATTTTTTTCAAAATATTGAATTTAATATGTTGTCGTCGTTAGCCAATCTTAATCAACTTCTGGCTTTAGACCTCCCCAAGTTAGTTCTAGTTCAGTCGTTTTTCTGTCTATGGTTTAAAAAAAATCTTTTCAGACGGTACTTTCTTACAACTTAGACCTTTGAAACTAGCTGTCGAAACACAGAATCTCGACAGTTCGCTACCCCCAATTATTTTATTCAGAAAAATATTAAGGTTCAGTCATTTATTTGTTTGAACAAAAATGAAATAATGCACGTATCTACAAATAAATAAAATTGGAGGGTCTGTTTGTAATATTAAAATAACCGCTTTTTACTAAGTGCATTTGGATGTATACACGGTACATATACCAAAACAACATTGTTTACAATTTTTGTCTGTCTGTCTGTTTGTTCCAGCTAATCTCTGAAACGGCTGGATCGATTTTGACGGGACTTTCACTGGCAGATAGATGATGTAACAAGAAGTAACATAGACTACTTTCATTTTAGACAAAAATAGTTTTAGCTAAAAATTATCAGTTTCGGAAATTTTTACTGACTAATTTAACTTGACCTCCAATTTATATCATCAACCATATGAAATAGGGTTCAGCTTCGGCTGGACTTTTTAGGTTGTTATTCAATTAAGTGGACCTCAGATTTATATCATCAATCATATGAGATAGGGTTTAGCTTAGGCTGGTTTTGTAGGTTCGGATGCAGGTTTTGTAGGTTTGCATATTTCATTTATTTATATTTTAGGGTTTATATTATAGGGTTTGTAATCCAAAATAAACCAAAAGATATATCCAAAAAATGCTGCCCTAAGTCACTAATCCACGCGGATGGAGTCGCGGGCACAGCTAGTAATACATAAAAATGCTAATGTCCTTATCCTGTTTTGTCCAATTGGCGTACGAATATTTTTCAAATAATTATGGTACAATCTACGAGTCAAAAATTTAAATAAAAGTGTCCAGCCATATTAGCAACAAATAAAAATCATACCAATAATAATAATAATCAGTAAAACAATTAATAAAATAGGCTTGGTTCATCACTTTTCAATTAAATACAATATTATACAACAAGAAAGACAACATATAAGCATTTTTGTATTAGTAATGATATTTCTCTCATTTATTTGTTTGGAAACTTCCTAAATTGAAATTATCAATAGCCACAGTCAAAATTTATCTTTAAAAAACTCGTCTATTATAAAATAAGATTTACTAAATTTTTATTGTCTTTTAAATGTCATCATCATCATCATTTCAGCCGGAAGACGCCCACTGCTGGACAAAGTCCTCCCCCAAAGATCTCCACGATGATCGGTCCTGCGCTGCCCTCATCCAACCTATCCCGGCGATCTTGACCAGATCATCGGTCCATCTTGTGGGGGGCCTACCAACACTGCGTCTTCCGGTACGCGGTCGCCATTCGAGGACTTTTCTGCCCCAACGGCCATCAGTCCTTCGAGCTATGTGCCCAGCCCACTGCCACTTCAGTTTTGCAATCATCCGGGCTATGTCGGTTACTTTGGTTCTCCTGCGAATCTCCTCATTTCTGATTCGATCTCGCAGGGAAACTCCGAGCATAGCCCTCTCCATTGCTCTCTGAGCGACCATGAGCTTTCTCATAAGGCCCATAGTTAGCGACCACGTCTGCGTTCCGTATGTCATCACTGGCAACACACATTGGTTAAAAACCTTCGTCTTGAGACACTGCGGTATTTGGGACGAAAATATTTTACGGAGCTTCCCGAACGCTGCCCATCCGAGTTGGATTCGACGAGTGACCTCTTTCGCGAAATTGGACCTGCCTAACTGGATCGTTTGACCCAAGTAGACGTATTCGTCAACAATTTCGAAAGTACAGTTCCCAACTGTTACGGGGGTAGGTGCGACATGGACATTAGACATGATCTTCGTCTTGTCCATGTTCATTTTGAGACCTACTCCTTGGGAAGCTGTATTGAGGCCATCAAGCATATGGCTTAAGTCTTCCATGGTAATTAATAAATGTAATCATATTAAAACCTTTAAAGTGTTCTGGTATTTTATTATGCTTACTACACTCTTTTGCATCAACTTAGTATTTGAGCTGTATGCACATAAACGATCATTATATCGTCGATTTCTTTCTTTGACGTCTGACATGCTTGGAAATAGCTGCCAATTACTTTTAACAAATACTGCCAATTCAAATATGTATAGGCATGGAAGTGTTAAAATATTATTCTTCATAAAATAATTTCTACAACTATCTGTTACTTTTAGCCCAAACATTGAGCGTATGCAGCGTTTCTGTAATCTTAACTAATATTATAAATGCGAAAGTGAGTTTGTTTGTTACGCTTTCACGCTTAAACCGCTGAATTTTTTTTATGAATTTCGGTATAATCATATATTGGACTGTAGGTTAGCAGCTCAAATAAATGCTTAAGTAGTTCGTACATTTTATATTTATAATAAATATAGAAATATACTTATTTAAATAATTAAATCAATAAATAATTTTGACTTGTAGATGACAATGTACGTCAAATCGGATGAGTGATATTTATTTTTGTCATAATATCGAAAAACATTTGCTAAAACCTTTTTGTAAAATATTAGATATAATTAACATACATTAATGTTACACTACAGGACCTTGGAGAAGGACATAGGATACTTTTTTTTATTTAATAAAATTTATAGAAACAACGATAGAAGAGGACAAAAAAAATTGAGTGCCTGTATGTCATATAAAGTTCCCTGTAAACGATCAAATTTGCTTGACAAATTTGTTGGTCAAACTTCACGTTTACATCAAACATTAGCTTAAACGTTCAGACCAAAGATCAAACAAATTAGCTTACTTGCCCGAACACTCGATACAGATGACGCATTTTTGGCGTTGACCTCCATGTTGCCAACACAACGACTGAGATCTTGTTTGACAAACATCGCCGTTCACGTTCAAACTTGTTTGTCAAACACGACAACAATCAAAATTTCCATCAAACACGACAAACACGTCAAACACAGCTGCACACTGTCAAATAATTTGACAAACACGTAAATTTGTCAAGCAAATTTGATCGTTTACAGGGCGCTTAAAAATAAAACTCAACTGCACAAACAAATTTAAGGTGACAATCCAGTTACACATGGAGTCCTAATCAAAGGGTCTCAATGGTGTGCACCACTTAGGCAGTTATTGTCTGTCTTGTGCATATTATTATATGCACTAACTAACAGTTAACATAACTAGCAGTTTCCGCCCGCTTCACTGGTTGAATAGCAGAAAAAAGTAAATCGAAAATATATGAGAAGTTTTCGTACGCATGCGCGCTACACCGCGGAGAAGTGATCTCCGCGGCAAGAACACATGTTTCTTAAAACTTTAATAACTACATTAAATGGAGATATCGCAGTTTTATCCGTGCAGGGGCGGAGAAAGAATACTGACCTCTGCGGCCGGGGGCGGCCTGTCGTAAAAGGCGACAAAACAACCCTAGCTTAAGTATGCCGCCACAATAACCTTGTGTTGTGTTCCGGCATTAGTGACCCAAGTTCCTGTACCCTTATGGGACAGCGGCGTGTTCGTGATGCCACTGGCGTTGCAAACACCCATAGGCAATGGTAACTGCTAAACTCTAAACGGGCTGTCAACCTGTCTGCTGTCCTACAGCAATAAAAAAAGTGTCATAAATAAAACAGAAAATTTAATTGAAATCTATCCAGTAGTTGGGCCGTGATGCGCACACAACTGCAGACCTCTATCATTTCGTTTAACCCTTTTAGTGCAAAGATAATTTTCACATATTTGAAACCACAAATGAAACACTTTGTAATGTATTTTATCTCAGTCTCTCCACGTTATATTCTAAAGATGTATATATACCTAGTCAGGTCATAAGTATTGTCACACAGTAAAAACTTTTCTTTTAGAATGCTGGCCACAAAAAAGTTTATTGAATTAGAATTTCGAATTGTTCATGAAAATAAAAATGTATAACTTTTAGAATTTTACTCATTTTTAAATTTATTGCGTTGCATCGTTGCGGTTACGCGCCAATTCAAATTTTTAACATACTGAAAAATTTGAATATTACCAAAAGATTCGTTTATCGTACCATCAAACGATACAATGAAGACTCTAGTGTAGATGACAGGTCAAGAAGTGGTCGCCCTCGGTCTGTTAGGACTCCAGCAGTGATAAAAGCTGTGAAGGCACGAATTCAAAGAAATCCCAAACGTAAGCAGAAACTGTTGGCCCTTCAGATGGGGTTAAGCAGAACCACGGTGAAAAGGGTGTTAAATGAAGACTTAGGGCTTCGGGCATATCGAAGAAAAACAGGACATCGTTTGAATGCTCGTCTAATGGACCTGAGACTGAAGAGATGCCGCGCTTTGTTGAAGCGGTACGCGGGAAAAAAATATCGGGAAATTCTTTTTTCGGATGAAAAAATGTTTACCGTAGAAGAGAGCTACAACAAACAAAATGATAAGGTGTACGCACACAGTAGTGAAGAAGCGAGCAACCGTATTCCGCGTGTCCAACGAGGTCATTTTCCATCCTCGCTCATGGTATGGTTGGGAGTTTCTTATTGGGGCTTATCAGAGGTACATTTTTGTGAGAAAGGTGTAAAAACGAATGCTGTTGTGTATCAAAATACAGTCCTGACGAACCTTGTGGAACCTGTTTCTCATACCATGTTCAATAACAGGCACTGGGTATTCCAACAAGATTCGGCGCCAGCTCATAGAGCGAAGAGCACACAAGACTGGCTGGCGGCGCGTGAAATCGACTTCATCCGGCACGAAGACTGGCCCTCCTCCAGTCCAGATTTGAATCCGTTAGATTACAAGATATGGCAACACTTGGAGGAAAAGGCGTGCTCAAAGCCTCATCCCAATTTGGAGTCACTCAAGACATCCTTGATTAAGGCAGCCGCCGATATTGACATGGACCTCGTTCGTGCTGCGATAGACGACTGGCCGCGCAGATTGAAGGCTTGTATTCAAAATCACGGAGGTCATTTTGAATAAACTTTAATGTCATAAGAATCTATGTTTTGTTAAGTTCATTTTGGTATATGAATGGTTACATAATTAATAATCTTGTTACAATTATTTTACATTAAACATGTGACAGAATTTATGACCTGACTAGGTATATAGGTGTCTCTTTTTACTGTGACTTTTCCGTTTCATCGAGTTTCAGATCACAATTATGCTAAAGAAGTTTTGTATTTCAAAAATAATTACTTGAAAATGTATGTATGTATGTTAGATAACTTTAAAAGGTGCTAGGTCGTTTCGTTTGAGTCACAGCGACACCTATTAAGGAAACCTGAATCTGACAGCTGTTTGTTTATATAGATGGACTTCCACTTGTGAACAGTACATTATAAATAATGTAATACAGAAGAACGTAAAGTAGTTAAGTCAACCTCTATAAGCCGAAAACCTCCGTAAATCGAAAAAACGTAGTGTTACCTTCCCTCCAACCCTCTAAACATCCGTTGCTTAAATACTGAACCATCTTCCTTTGATTTTGACCTTTGTTTGATTATTTGAAAACAGACTTTAAAAATATGTATACCGATAATGTGCAGCATTACTTCCTATTAATAGATATTTAAAATCTTAACCTCTACAAATCGAATGTTTCCTTACAAAATGGGGATTGTCTAAATTTTTAACCATTCGAATTTAATTTATTTTTTGAAAATTTAGAGCATTTTGAGAAACTAATTTGAATATTTTGAAGATTGGCTCAACAGTTATTTAAAAAAAATGTTTAAATTTTTTCGCTTTTAAAGGTAAGTGACGTCACACTGCACAAGGGACTGTGCCGTTGCCTCACTAGAAATAATTAAAAAAATTGTAAGCTGTCAACACGATGTCATCCATCTCATATTTGTCAAAGTTCATACGAAAAAAAGAGAAGCCGCAGGAAAAATTATTATTTTTGACATTTATAAATTTGACACATGACAGAATATCAATACTTGCCACTTACTTTTTATTTTCTGAGGCAACGATACAAACTATACAGTGAAATTTGAAGGGCAGAGAAGGTCAAACATATTTTATCAAAAATATCAATAAAATGTGAATATTTTTCATAATTAATTAGTCCGTAATGATCAGTACATAACCTTATTCCTCTAAATGGTTTTTCAATTACAACATTTAAAAAAATGAACAATGCCCATTCTCTCAAGTTGAAATCCTCCATAAGCCGGGAAATTCACGTTTTTTTTTGGCGTCTCCCCTCAAATGCAACTTACAGAGGTTGTGCTGTACCTTTAAATAAAAGGACATGGGAGACCTATTTCGTCTATGTACAGAAGCGGCAGTAGGTCCAGGAGTGGTTTCACAGCTATTACATCCAAATTCGCATTTTTTATTGCTATGATAACAGCATACAGGCTGACGGCACTTACAATAAGCTGATACCGTCGTCTATGGATGTTTGCGGCCCTAGGTGCACCGCTAACATGCTGCTGACCATAGGAGTACAGGAACCTGGGTCACTAATGCCAGAACACAAGGTTATTATGACGAACATAGTGGTCTATAGTGGTTGCCATTCAAACCGGCTTGGGGCCTTCTTACTACGTAGAAAATATAATGATTATTTGCCTTTGTCTTGTTGAAACAACACACATAATGATATACGTGCACTACTGTGTCGACGAATACGATCGTTGACATGCTAAATTTATGGCCCTAAATAACTGAAAATATTTAAATTAAGAAGGGACTATTATATGACCTCCAAAAGCAACAGATAAGATATTCATAAAATAGAAATTATTAAGAGGTCATCGTATGAAGTGCATATTAAAGTACATCGGACCAAGATAAAAGCACCATTATCTATATTATAATGACAAAATATTGTTGGAAAATGAGAGATCTTTATATATTGGCCATTTTCCGAACGCGTGTCCGCGATATACTACGCAATTCAGTGTATTTCAGAGCGTCGACTCAGACGCTCGCTGGCCATTTGTAATACGTAAACAAAGACTTTTGTTCTATATTCAAAAGCGTTTTGTTTTTAATGTGAATCGGTTGGTTATAAGTTTTCAACCTTTTTGGTTTAAAATAATCAGTGTTATCTGCGTATTTATTGACTTCTAAATTCAAATGTTTTTATTAAATGAGTTACCGCTGGTGATGAAAAAGTTTTTCTCTTTGGATTTTCAAAAGTGTATTCGATATTCAAATGTACTCTTTTAAACGTACGCAGAATATAAGTTTTTAATATTATTCCAAATAAATAATGTGTTTATGGTTTGTATAAAAAAAAAACTTGCGGTGTATGTCAGATGTTAATGCAAATATACTTTATATTAAATAGTAAATAAATTTTTATATTTTTAGATATATATATCCCATATGCTGGTACTGTAACATTTTTTCCGGGATGGGAGCTCAACGGCAAAATATTCCTATGAGCGATTGTTTTCTTTATTTTGAGCCACTTTGTTGAGGTAGTGATGGCAAGCGCGTCCGGTTAAACAAAAGATTTGTGATCGGAGCCAACGTTTCTTTAGAGCCGTGTGTATAACGAAGAAATTATTTTATACATTTTTATTATCATTCTATGATTGGTCCTGTTATTTAATAATATAGTGAGAAACTTCTTTCTACTTTATGTTTATTCGTATTTTTGTCGATTATAATAATTATAAACTTTATTATGGAGTTTAGTCAACATCCATTATAGGTAAAGATATCAAATCTTAGTCAGTTTTTTTTGAAGATACAATTGTTATTTTCTTCCGATCTGCGTGTTGGGAAAAATTTCTGCGACACAGGCTCTCAAGTAGGGATGTGTCAATTAAAAAGAGTTATCTAAACTAGAGCTTGTTATTAATCATGTTTTTATTATGCAGTTATTCAAATTTGGCGCCATTTTTATTTTTTTTCAATATCGACTGTTCTATTTAAATTTTTAAATAATAATTTGATAATTACGAATGTTATCAAGCGTTATGTTTGGCCAATGTTCTTAAAAATTGCAAATATTTTAACCCTGCTAGCAGTACAGGTGACGAAGGATAGACTTTTTTCGGTTATTCCTTTAAGGTTGAGGAGTCCTGACATCAGTTTCTCGTTTAAAAACCTAATTTGATGAGCCCCGTGGCGTACACTTGTGGAGGTCATGGGTTCGATTACCGGTATAATATGTATTGATTTACAAAAGAAAAGTATATAATATAGTAGGTATATGAGTTATCGAATACTCTTACAAGTGCTATGCTACCTAGTTTGCGACTAGATGGCGTTGTGTGTAATGTCCTAGTATATTAATTACTCTATTTTCGTTTATGCAAAATCTCGAGCATAAGTTTGACCTATGACGGGTATTGAACCCTGGTCTGTGAAAACTACGTTGAAATTGGTATTACATGTAAAATATATGATAATTTACGTTGCGTTTAAATTACTTAAGCTTACAAAACTATTAAACCGGTCATTCACTCCTTAAAATCGTTGGTATTCTAAATTTGAATTTTAAAATTGTATTTAATGTTCGAATTTTAGAATTACAATTCAAACTATTCAAATATTTTTGAAGTGAAACCGCTTTTCGTTGTGATGAAAATTCGATATAACGAAAAAGCGACACCAAAAGAGAAACATATAGAGGATTTTGCCTACGAGAGAATGAGATAGAATACAAGTACAGTAATCCCCCTTATAACACGGTACTCATAACGCATTTTCATATTACGCGATTTCAGTCCCTCATTTAACACGGATATTCTCCCATATAACGCGGTGATTTCACACGTTATATTTATGTATGTACTGTGAAATTTATAATGATTTGTATAGTTCATGATTAATTTCGCGTACCTTAAAATGTTCTTCTTAGTTTGATTCCAATAAATATTTATTATAACGCACATATTTCGTTCATAACATAATCATTTCTTAATACTCGATTTACATCCCCTTTAACGAGAAAAGTGAATCATTTGTACATAACGCGTTGTATGGGGGTCATACGAGCGCGTTATACGAGAATTCTCCTACAACGCGTTTCCTATAGCGCGGAACCAATCTACCGTGTTATTTTGGATTACAGCATACAGTTTTTTTCTATTATAAACTTCGTCTCTTTGTACGGGCTTTAGTAGCTTTAATCCACTATGATAATATACGAAATGTAATTTATTTTTCTTAATTTTGAAATTTTTTATTGTCATAAACAGTAAACAGGCTGACGGCTCACTTAATAATAAACGGTTATGGATGTTTGCGATGTTTTAGGGGCACCGCGGAGCCGCTGTTGTCTCATAACAGAAACCTGGGAACACTAGGTCATTATGGCGGCATACTTACAGACCAAAGGTGGTTGCCATCCAGACGGGCTTCACCCTACCACGTAACTACTAGGGTTGTTTTGCCACCTTTTACGACAGGCCGACCTCGGCTGTATGGAGAAAAATAATGTGATTTTTTAAAAGTTAAACTTGTAGTAAGTTGTTTTTAAAGTAAAATCGAATGACGCTCGTATTCAGGGAAGCTTTTTGACAGTTTATTTGAAAATCGCGTTAAGCAAGAGCCATTAACATTGGTGTTGTTAATAAAGAAAATATCCGGATTTTTTTTATAAATTGTGTTTTTTGGAAATTAACAATTGATTTTCTTAGTCTAACCTCAAAGCAAACACTCATTGACTTGTTGTTACTTAACAACGCCATCTGCTGGAATAGCTTTAGTGTTATGTCGTTAAAGCAATTTAAAAAAAATAGTATTATTATTCGCCGATAGGTGTCAGGAAGAGTCATTTTTCAGTTTAAATTATTCGCCGATAGATGTCGGGAAGAGTCACATTTTTGTTATTTTTCTTCCAATAAAAAAAAGCGAATAAAATGACATTTTCTAGAAATGATTTCTAGCTAGATCGATTTATCACCCCCGAAACCCCCCGTATACTAAATTTCATGAAAATTGTTGGAGCCGATTCCGATATTCCAATTATATAAGTATATATATACAAGAATTGCTCGTTTAAAGATATAGGATATTTTGGGCAACACAGCGCCATCTAGTCCCAAGTAGCATAGCTCTTGTGATCATCTGACTGATCATCATCATTTATTTAAGAGCTACCACTCTTGTCGGTGGAGCATCTTCTAGTTCTCGCTACAAAGCGTCTTTCCTCGATTTCATGATACTATACGATATCCAATCTTTCCTCTACGTGCTCCATAAATGTCCGTGTTGGTCTCCCTCTCTTCCGGTTTCCTTCAATTCTCCCTTCTATGATGGTTTTGATTAGATCGTCTTGTCGTATCAAGTGTCCCAGCATCTGTCCTCTTCTATCCTCAATAATTCTCAAGATATTCCTTTTCTCTTACGCTATGATCAGCACTTCGTTGGTCTTTTTCTCCGTCCAGCTTATCCTCAGCATTCTTCTCCAACATCACATCTCAAATGCTTCTAGGCTTTCCCTGTCCCTTTGTGTCAGGGTCCACGTCTTGCATCCATACATTCAACGCAATGCTCCAGATGTTTTATTAATGTTCTGCGAAGACGCTTTGATATTTTCGTGTTTAGCAGATGTCTCTTGTTGTTTAATGCTTTTTTCGCCATTGCTATTCTCGCTATAATATTAGGTGCATTGGGGTCAGTTGTACCTAATTAGACTTCTTAAATATTTAAATGACTTGTTATATTATATTATTGAGGGGTTACGGGATTAAATACGCCTTTCTTTGAAAGTAAATATATTTGACAACTAATATGCTACTTATATAATTTTCGTTTGTTAAATATATTATTCATACATTATCCGTGCAGGGGAGGAGAAAGAATACTGATATTTACGGCCTGTCGTAAGAGGCGACAAAACAACCCACCCTAGCTACGTGGTGGGGCCCCAAGCCCGTTTGGATTGCGACCACCTTTGGTCTCAAGTATGCCGCCATAATAACTTTGTGTTGTGTTCCGGCATTAGTAGCTTTTGTATTATGTAGCTTAGAATTTAGCAGTTACCGTCGCCTATGAGTGTTTGCAACGCCAGTGGCATCGCGAACACGCTGCTGTCCCATAAGTGTACAGGAACATGGGTCACTAATGCCGGAACACAACACAAGTAATCATTATGGCGGCATACTTAAGACCAAAAGTGGTCGCCATCCAGACGGGCTTGGGGCCCTACCACGTAGCTAGGGTGGGTTGTTTTGTCGCCTTATACGACAGGCGGACCCCGGCCGCAGAGGTTAGTATTCTTTCTCCGCCCCTGCACGGATAGAAAAACAAATCAACTATGGGAATTTGCCCATGCTACCTGACGTCAGGGGGCAGGGAGGTCAAAAATGCTACGCTTGGTCACAGGAAAGTGGGGCTTAAATTTTCGTCACAATGTCCTAAAGGAAATATCGCGTTTTTCGAGCTGTATTCAAATATAGCGCGTTTAGCGTTTAGTTTTTACTTGTAACTATAGGCACTCATGACGTCACACGGCAAGCGCTGTATTAATAAAAACAAATATTGAAAACCGTATTCATGAATTAACACGTAATAGCTAAAAGGCCCCTACCTTGGTGGTCTGTTCATACCCATACCACGGACGACCATCAAGGGGAGGAGGGCGGGTAAAAATTTACAAAAGCAGGTCACGTGGTGTGAGAATATTCCCTATGGCACGCATGATAATCGAGCACTACGAACCCTACATTTAAACACTGAACAGTGTCCACGTTAAAAATTCATGTTATATAACTTGAAATTTTCCTTTCAAGTTATTTAAGTTAATTATCGTTAATTACAAAACTGAAAAGTCAAAAGTTCAATTTGACAATAGAAGAAATTGGGTAAATTATTTTAAATACTAAATGTCGTCCGATTGTTCGTAAGTGTTTAGTGACATGAATACATAACATATAAGGAATATTCTCATTGAGCGTTTGAAGTAAAAAACGCTGCGATTTTTTCTCACGTCAAAAATGAATATGATAACATATGTTCGATTTCCGTCTCGCGTCTAGGTGTTATGTACCTTAACTAACTTATACCCACGAAATTAAAAAAAAATATTTATAATTTAATAATAATATTAATATACTGACATTATTCACACAGCGTCGTCAAGTCCCAAAGTAAGTAGCATAGCACTTGTGTTATGGGTACTAGACAACTGATAAACTACGCATATACTTTTCTTTTGTAAATAAATACATACTATACATAAACACTCAGACGCGAGATGGGAATCGAACCCGTGACCTCTGCTAGCGTACCGAAGTGCATTAGCCACTACGCCACGAAAGTCGTCATTTAAAAGTAATCAATAAAATTAAAATGATATATGTTAAAAATGCACATTTCATATGTAACTGTCCATGGATATCTTTTTTTAATTAAATAAAAAATACTCAAATGTTTTATACAATTTTATACAAGATGGTTTGGCCATGTTGAGAGAATGAATGAAGAACGATTGACAAAAAAGTGTATAAGGCGAGTGTGAATGGAAGTGTTGGAAGGGGTAGACCTAGTCGGACGTTTCGAGACCAGATCAGGGACATCTTGAAAAAAGGCCAGGTCAAGAGTACCCTAAACCGAAGGGCATGTACGAAGGGAATAATGAAAGTAGACGAAGCGAAACAAGTATGTAAGGATCGTAGCAAGTGGAAAGAAGTGGTCTTTGCCTACACGGGAAAGAGGCGTGATTATATGTATGTATGTAAGCTTTGTATAAATGTAAGATCATATATACAAAGATCATATATCTAATATACACCAGATAAAAATTATTATTACAGTTTAGGTATTATAAAAAAAAATTAGATATTTAATTTTATCTTTTTTCTAGACCAGTTCCAAAAAATTTATGCGGCTATGCGAAATATGATCCCCAATTATCAAAAGAGATAATCGATTATATCTCAAATACCTTAAGTAGGCCTTCGAAACCTTGTACTAGAATTATGCTCTCAGTCATATATTAATAAACAAGCTACTTTTAAATTATACCTGATTGTAAGGAAGTAATAGTTCTGCAACCAGCTTGTACTGGTCTCGGGGTATGTTTGTAAAAAAAAAATTCTCATCAAGCGTGTAAAAAATTGCTCCGAAAAACCGCAGCGTTTTATTCACGTTATAATGTTTTGAATACCTTAAAACCGTTATTCTATTATGAAATTGGAAATATATTTCAAATATAGTTTTGCTCGATTCACGTCGATTTTGACCTCTATCTTCTAAACTTCTGTCTCCATATGGGATAAGACCGGTAAGAAGGTATCCGATCATAACTTCGTGAATCTTCTATGATAAATCATTCTCCCTAATAGAGAAACACAAAATATAGGTGTAATACACAGGTCAGGCTTTCTTAATAGGAAAACCTAACACCCTGCTTTAGCTGTCCATGAACTAGGAAAAGGCCTAGAAGTGTCGTAATTATCTGATAGACCCTGCGAATCCCATAGGTTCAGGTGATGACCGTGGTTTTTAACCACGGTCATCACCTGAACCTGTTACCTGGTGCATAAACTGGGGTTTTTTCGACTCGTTTCACAATGGGGAGCTTTTTCTTCATAATTATAAGTAACTAGCTGTGCCCGCGACTCCTTCCGCGTGAAATAGTGACTTTGGGCAGCATTTTCTAGATAAATCTTATGGTTTATTTTGGATGACTTTGGGCAACATTTTTTAGATATATCTTATGCTTTATTTTGGATTACAAACCCTATAAATCCTAAAATATAAATAAATGAAATATACAAACTGCGTTCGAACCTAGAAAGTCCAGTCTAAGCTGAACCCTATTTTATATGATTGATGATATAAATCTGAGGTCAACTTAAATTGGTTAAAATTTCCAATACTTATCATTTTTAACAAAATCTTTTTTTTTTTTCTAAAATAAAAGTAGCCTAAGTTACTTCTTGTTACATTGTTCCGGCCCGGGTCACGAGATCGGCAGGTCATATATCCGTAGGCCCGGGCGCGGTCGATAGGAGAAAAAAAAGCTATCTGCCAATGAAAGTTCCGTCAAAATTGGTCCAGCCGTTTCAGAGATTAGCCGGAACAAACAAACAGACATACAGACAGACAAAAATTGTAAAAAATGTTGTTTTGGTATATGTACCGTGTATACATCCATATACACTTAGTAAAAAGCGGTTATTTTAATATTACAAACAGACCCTCCAATTTTATTTATTTGTATAGATGTATAGATATCATCAACCTCAAGTAATAAAAGTGTTTAACATATCGATTACTTTGATTGATTGATACCGACAAAATATTTTATAACACTATAATATATAAATCAAATAACTTTAATGCAGAAAAAAAATTATTTCATAGTATATATTCCAAATTTACATGACGAAATATATCGTCATGCCTATTGCAGTGGTACTTCGTGTATGACGAAATATTTCGTCATATCCAGTTAACAGGTTAATGGGTATGCGTCAACCACAATAACTGACTTAAGCCAATTCAGCTGCAGTATTAAGGCGTAGTAACCACTGATGTCAGCTCCCTCCAAAGTTAGAAGTAAGAAACGGAGTATATTCTCGTCTTTTACAACACTAGGAAATAATTAGCCTTTTTCTTCAAGTATGCCTGGACAGCACTACCACGCCCCTAGCGGTTATGTGAATAACTAAATTTGTTCTATTATAAGCTAACATATAGAGATTTTAGAAAATCAAAACATGTGGTTTAGGTAATGAGATTACTGCAGTATAAAACGCGTTAACCGTAACGTATTATCTTCCACTTTTTTGACAGTATTCTATCTTACTTAGAAAGAGATAAATAAAAAACATTTAAGAGAAATACATTCAGAAGAACATATAATATATACAAAAAACACCCACTGCAGACTGTCTCTGACTTCGTCTTCCAGTTCTCTCATCATCTTTAATCTCCCTTTATCCCATTATTTGGGATCTGGTCTTCTCCCACTCAAGCCAATTGACCTTGGATAGTCAATTCAGCCAACTGGAACTTTTCCCTTGGAAGAACTAGTCTCTGCATTTTTGATCACTAGGATGGAGAATGGTCTTTTCTTATGCTCTGGTATATTGACCCCTCCGATTGGGGTTGGCCTGTCGTAAAAGGCGCAACAACCCCAACTAGGTAATAGGGCCCCAAGCCTGTCTGGATGGCAACCCTCCCTGGCCTCTAAATATGTCATAATAACTTTGTGATCCGACATAAGTGACCGTTCTAGTTCCCCTACGCGAACTGCACTGTGTTAGCGGTGCCCCTGACCTCGCAAATATCCATAACTGACGGTCTCGACTGTCTACCATTCCGCATCGATAAAAAAAACTTCATGGTGTCCTACTGTTAGATACTGTTTACCTTTTTTTTGTTATGAGACGAAAAACGCTTGATATACACCCTGCCGCCTAGAGACGAAGTAGTGTGATAATCCCGTGTAATGCGCCCGTACGCTGCCCACGGTTGACAAGGGGGACACACGTCGCTGGTGTACCCACTAAAACCACCCCAGTGTTCCTCTTCTGCCCCATGCCCGAGAAGGGATATGCAGGGCATGCGCCTCCCGCCTGGGTGGCAAGTACTGTTTACCCTGGTTTTCAACAAGGTTCTTTTGAAAGAACAAATAGAACCTTATATATATATATATATATATATATATATATATATATATATATATATATATATATATATATATATATACCTTATATATATATATATATATATATATATATATATATATATATACCTTATATATATATATATATATATATATATATATATATATATATATATATATATATATACCTTTACATATTTCATTATCTGACAAATCTTATCTTATAATTATTGCACAATGTTTTGCAAAACATTTGTTTGTCCTAAATCCAATGGATCTGAAAATGTTACTTAACATTGTGTCACCAACACTTGACACTTGTCAGTGACTTATCTCAAGTGCATATGTAAATATAACTTGAACTTATGTCGATGAATTATTTTGCATTAACATCTTATCTATCTACAGTGTATAAAACATTCTAGAACAAAGTGAACAAAATACAGTGTAAAGAACTGTGACATTAAAATCTGAACAATGGTATCAAAAATGTGTTTAATAAGTGAAATAAGAAGACAGTTAGTGACAGTATGCTGACAAAAAACCAAAATGTCACCTGATAAACGCAAAAAGAGGGAAAAATTGCGTTTTAAAAATAAAACAAACATAAGGACTCGTTTGCTTTAGTTTAAAAAAGCTTGATCTCAGTATTTTAGTGCTCAATATTAATATAAGTTTTATACAAAAAGCTAGTTTCCATATTCGAAAATAATTTAAATAAAGAATCAACGAACAAAACTGTTCACGTAACGGTAAAATTTGAATTTTAAAAAGGCGATCTTCAAGATGATTGCCTTAAAAAAGTTCTACGGTGACGAACTTTTAAGACTGGCCTTAATGTTAAGTCTGCTAAAGGTAGACCCTAATGATTATTTAGCTAATGATGAACTCATGATGGCTGGACTCCATATTTCCAACGGATCGGATTGGTCTATGGAACACGAGCCGAGAACAATGATTAGACCACGGTACGTACATCCGAAATCCCTAGATCACGTACTGGTAAATTATGAAAGAGAACTATTCGAAGAGCTTAATTCCTTAGGTCGTTATGGGTTCATACAAAACAATGCTCGGATGTGGAATAATGAACCCATTCATACATATTTACTTAATGTCGCGACAGACTCAGTTTCGCCCGCACTCGCCGACGGGGTGGACGTCGATGACAATAATGTCGCCGCTGATGATAATGTAGCTCATGAAGTCAAAATAGAAGATGACACAAATCAAACAGAAGACGAGCCTGAAGCTAATAATGTTCAAAATGAAGTTACTAACCAGCCAGACGCAGTTGTGACCCTATCAGCGGATTTCTTTATTAACAGAACTGAAAGCGATGTTTTTGCTGAAATAGCAACAAGATCATTTGACGTTAACGAGTTTTTGGTATCGGAAAATATGATTCAAGAAGAGAAAGATATATCAATCAATATTAAGCAAGAGAAAGAGATAGATGATTTATACGACGATAATGCAATCGATTATGTACCGCTTTTTGCAGCGAAAGTTGAGAAGGTGGATGTTGAGGGTACATCTGTGTATCAGCAAAATATAGCGGATTTACAAGATTATGAAGATATGTTGGATGCAAAGGACCTTCGTCACGATATGGACATTGATATTAAAACCAAAGAAGAGGATTTGGAGCAATATTTACTGGAAAACACACCCCTAGATTCAGAAGTGTATGAACTAGCTCCGATGTTCGAGGAAGAGTTAGTACTTAATATCAAGAGGGAAAGAGCGAGCACTAGTTTCACATCAGCCAGTTCCAGCGGTGTGAGCGAGATGGATGTGTCTGTTAAGGAAGAGTTTGATGTGGTGAAATCTGAATCGGACGAGGGTCATCATACTGGAGACGAATTGACACAAGAGGTGAGTGTTTAGATTTTTATTTATTTTTTTGGTGGATATGGGTCTACACACTCGGAATGTGTGACGCACAATATAACCTATTCGGGACCGAATAATACCGATTATGCAGTCGAAAACTTTCCTAATTCGAAAAAAATAGTGTTCCCGTCTCTTCAATCCTGTAAATCTCCGTTACTTGAAATTTTGTATAAGTCTAAATAATTATAGAGTCCATATAAGCTAGATCGGGTTTGCGCCAGCACCAACAGCATTCTCAAGCTGTTTACAGACCGTTGGGACTCACCAATGCTGCAAAAATGGATTCAGTATCATACGCAGCTTAATTCATAGTGAAGATTTCCGAATCTATCCGTGCAGGGTCGGAGAAAGAATACTAACCTCTGCGGCCGGGGTCGGCCTCTTGTAAAAGGTGACAAAACAACCCACCCTAGCTACGTGGTAGGGCCCCAAGCCCATCTGGATGGCGACCACCTTTGGTCTTAAGTATGCCGCCATGATAACCTTGTGTTGCGTTCCGGCATTAATGACCCAAGTTCCTGTACCCTTAGGGGACAGCAGCGTGTTCGCGATGCCACTGACGTTGCAAACGTACCATAGGCGACGGTAACTGCTAAATCATAGCGGGCCGTCAGACTGTCTGCTGTCCCACAGCAATTTAAAAAAATCGTTATTATTGTTAATGCATGGAATCATTATATGTATTTATTTAATTATTTAGTTTAGTTATGTAATTTAATGATTTTGTATTTTGTGACTATTTATGGAACCTGGTTTCCGAAATAAATGATTATTATTATCATTATAAGCAAATTCAATACTTATTTTGCGTCGTCGTCTCGAAAATTATATTGGACCTCTGTGTCTCAAACATAGCAATGTTTGATTTTACAACTCTATTATTTGAACTTCTTAAGAATACTCGTATACCGATAATGTACAGCATTGTTTCTTAGGTATAACTAGGATTTTTGTTTATTTTTGGCTCAAAATTAAACCTCTACAAGTCGAATGTTCCCTTAAAAAATTCGCTTAATTCGAAATCTTCCATAATTCGAAAACTATAATATATAACTCGATTTATTTCACGTATCCCCTCAAATTCGACTTAAGGTTCTGTATATGTATAAATAGCAGCCATTTTGCTTTTCAAATTCGTTCGGTATACATTTATTATCCATGCTTGCGCATGTCAAATGTCAACTCGTGTTTACGTCCGTGAATTATAATTGAATAAATTTGATGTACTTGGTGGCGAAGTGGAGCGAGTCAAAAGCAAACCAGATTACAATTTTTGGAGTTTATTGGAGTTTACTCCTTAAGAATCGATTTTCATATATAAGGCGCCCGTTATGAGAAAAATGTGAGAGTAAAATCTACTAATGAATGACCTCGTTACTTTTTTGGTGCGCGTGCACCGGAACACTAAACAAAACAAAACGATGTATCTCTCAAGGCAAAAATTACTTTATTTGTTACAGCTTCAGGTTGATTTCACATTAAATGTTGTTTAACATATGTCTTTTCATTTGTAAGTGACAAGAGTAATTTATTGCTTTGCTCATTTTATATGACGAATGATCGTAAGTATTAGATAATGCTTTGGAGATTTGTGACTTTATTACTAGGTGCCATAGTTGTAATTTGGTTGAACTTAAAACTGTTTTATTTTATATATGTATATTATTTTCATTAATTTCTTAATTTGCCCTTTCATATGGTATTAATCTTTTTTTCAGTTAAATAAACTCTTTTTGCGTATGTTTAGACAATCGGACTTAAGTAGTAAACTCCAGTCGTGCGTCGGAGCTGACACACACAGTTTTTTTATTGCTCTGGCACAGCAGACAGGCTGACGGACCCACTTAATAGTAAGCAGTTACCGTAGCCTATCGATGTTTGCAACGCTAGGGGCAGTGCAAACACGCTGCTGTCCCATAGGAGTACAAAAACCTGGGTCACTTATAACACAACACAAGGTTATTATGGCGGCATACTTATAGATCAACGATGGTTGCCATCGAAAAGGGCTTGTGACCGTGCCATGTAGCTAGGGTTGTTTTGAAGCCTACGACAGGCCAATACACCGCAGGATTAGTTATTACTAGCTGTGCCCGCGACTCCGTCCGCGTGAAATAGTAATTGGGCAGAATTTTTTGGATGTATCTTATGGTTTATTTTGGTTTACAAACCCTATAAACCCTAAAATATAAATGAAATATGCAAACAGTATTATCGAGTGCATCTGTTACGCCATGCGCCTCCGGAATACGTACGTTCGAACCTGCAAAGTCCAGCCTAAGCTAAACCCTATTTCACATGATTGATGATATAAATATGAGGTCAACTTAAATTGGAATATAAGATTTCCGAAACTTATCATTTTTAACAAAAAAAATTTACTAAAATAAAAATAGCCTAAGTTACTCCTTGATACATCAGCTATCAGCCAGTGAAAGTCCCATCAAAATCGGTGCAGCCATTTCAGAGATTAGCCGGAACAAACAGACAGAGACAAAAATTGTAAAAAATGTTGTTTTGGTATATGTACCGTGTATACATCCAAATGCACTTAGTAAAAAGCGGTTATTTTAATATTATAAACAGACACTCCAATTTTATTTATTTGTATAGATTAGTTATACTCCGCCCCCGCATGGAGATAATTCACGATGGCATGCATGATGGCACTTTTGTGTTTTATTATAACATGAAATTCACATACCAGCAGTGGGATGTTGATGGATTTACTCGGCTTGTGAGTTCGAACAAACGAATATTCGGAAGGGTTCAAGTGTCTAGCCAAAGGCTACATTTTAGAAAAAAAAAAATAGATTTTGTTAAAAATTATAAGTATTAGAAATTTATCATCCAATTTAAGTTGATCTCAGATTTATATCATCAATCATATAAAAGAGGGTTCAGCTTAGGCTGGAAATTCTAGGTTCGAACGCAGTTTGTATATTTCATTTATTTATATTTTAGGGTTTATAGGGTTTGTAATCCAAAATAAACCATAAGATATATATCCACAAAAATGCTGCCCAAAGTCACTATTCCACGCGGACGGAGTCACGGGCACAGCTAGTACTTTATAATTTGGGTGTGTCAGAGTTTTGAGAAACTTCTAGAACCTATCTTTATCTAGAAGATTACAGTTATGTATGTATTGCGTGCGCGCGCGCCTTTTTATTGCACCCGTAGGCCCGTGCTTAGTTTATGGCCGAGCGGAACGCGTGCGTTCTGCGGGTCCAGCTCACCCCTGCCTAAGAAAGAAGAAACCGGGGCACATCGGTTTTGAAGAAGTTCGCGAAAGTGGGTCGGCGCCAGTCGGGGCTGCGTTCTGAGAAATTCGTCGCTTCCCGCGGCCTCAGCACTCGAGGCAAAGGAACACCGGGTTAACATAATCCGCAACTGCTGACCCATATAACAGGGGGGGGGGATACGGGCAGAAAGATAAAGATTGTTTAACGGAAATAGTTGGTTGCCATTTTTCAGCTAAGTCATCCACCAATCGTATTCCACTGCTAGACGTAGGCCTCCCCAAGTTCCCATCCAGCCCTGACCGATAGCCACGTGCAGGTCATCGCTCCATCGGGCTGTACTCCACGATCTCCACACCAGGGCACGTTACCCATCGGTCATGCGATAAACGTGACCGGCACATTGCCACTCCAGCTCCGTTACTTTGATTCTTTTACGGATTATCCTCAATTCGAATTTTGTACATAAGAACCAACCCAACATAGCTCGCTCCATAGCCCGTTGAGTGACTTGAAATTTGCGAACCACCCGCCGTGTCGGTGTCCACGACTCGGCTCCTTATGTCATCATCCGTGCATACTCGTAGGATGCACTGCTCAAAGGCTTTCGTCTTCAAGCACGTATCGGTTGCCGTAAAGCGAATAAATTCACCGTGAAATATCTTTTCCAAAAATCACTATTTTACTTATCTAATATCAAGGTTCAATGAACGATATGATAATAAGCATGTTCCAACTTGACCTTATCGAAAGAATGTAAACAAGTTAAATACGAGGGCTGTTTGATAAATCCGTGACTATTGGAATAAAAAAAAAAATCGGCGAATAAGCATATTTTACTTTTCAACATAATCTCCTTTTAGATCAATACATTTAGTTCAGCGTTTTTCCAATTTTTTTATTCCTTCCAAATAATAGGTTTTCTCAAGGCCTTCAATGTAGGCGTTTGTTTCGGTTATGACCTCTTCATTCGACCCAAATCTCTTACCACCCAGCCATTTCTTCAGATTTGGAAAAAGAAAATAGCCGCAGGGGGCTAAATCTGTAGAATATGATGGATGGGGTAGCAGTTCGTACCTCAATTTATGGATTTTTGCCATAGTGACTATATACGTGTGAACTCGTGCATGGTCTTGATGGAACAGCACTTTTTTTTCGCCAAATGTGGTCGTTTTTGCTTTATATATTCTTCTCTAGGTAATCTATGTGTATGATACCGCGTGCATCCCAAAAAAACAGTGGCCGTGTCCTTGTTGGCTGACAGACCTGACGTTAACCCGGTGAAACCCACTGTTTTGATTGTTCCTTAGTCTCTGGGCTATTGCGATGGATCCATGTTTCGTCTACGGTTATATAACGGCGTAAAAACTCGTCCGGATTGCGGTCGAACATCGCCAAACACTCCTTTGAAGTGGTCACACGATTGCGCTTATGGTCGAGTATGAACAATCGCGCAAGTTTTAAGTATGCCGCCATAACAACCTTGTGTTTTTTCCGGCATTAGTGACCCAAGTTCTTGTACCCTTATGGGGCAGCAGCGTGTTCGCGATGCCACTGGCGTTGCAAACATCCATGGGCGATGGTAACAGTCTGCTGTTGTTCAACAATAAAAAAAATTAATGTCATTATATCCCTCTATAAATTGGCTGCTAAATTCCGTTTCATTCGGCTACGTTGAGTGCGATACGCGTACATTCCTATACTCTATCCACTTTACCAAAAAATAAAATGTAAACAAACAAACCAATGTTTCTCAAACAAAGCTAGAATAAAGACAACATGGCGGGTATAATCCGACCGTAATAATAAAACACTCCTTCCAATCGACAATAGTACGTTACTTATAAAATTACCAGCATATAAAACCAGTTAGAGATTTGGAAACATTGTCTTTTTAGGTTCTTTATAATTTAAGTTAGTTATTACAATTAATGTTGTAAATATGTAAATTTTATACGCATTATATTTATCATTCATAATGTAAAAATAAAATTATATTGGTTTTTTTTTCTAAAAGTAAAGAATAGTAATATAAAAAAATAAGAATATAGGAGATATTTCTAATAAATAATTAAAAGTTGCTATGATAATTTTTATATCACGTTGATTATTGTAAAATCGACATCCAAAAACCCCTTTTTACGATTTGTTTACATTTTATTTTTTGGTAAAACGGATAAGGATGATTTTACCCGGGCTGCACTGGTGATATGCCACTTTCACCTTCATCTACACACGCCGCACGTGTGTTTGTTTATCATTTACAAATTATTGGCACATACTAAATATAATATTTTACAATCGTATTATGAATTTATGATGTTGTTGACATTCATTACTGTATATATTTGTATCGTACGACATTGCGTCATTAATGGAGATATTTTGTTATTGATGAGGAACACGCAGTTACCACCGCCTGTACTGGAACATGTATGTCACTTAAGACCAAGAGTGGTTGCCATCTTTGGCTTGGGGTAGTGAAGTGAATGAAAGAAAGGATAGGAACTGAACGTCTGTGAACAGAGGCTAACAGAATTTCGAGCTCAGTGTTATGTTTTAGAAGGTTCAGTACGATTGAACTAGATGGCGTTGCCATAAACATGAGCCGTAAGGTCAAGTTTAAAATAGATAATTTCTATTATTCGTTACGACACTTGTCAAAAAGTACTCATTGAGTAAAAGTATTGAATACAAAGTATCGAGTAAACATTTTGCCTACCTTTTGAAATATGTTAGCATATATAGTATGTCAGGTCTGCCTGGGGTTGCTATGTAGCTCAGGTCATTGCTCCTGCCCTAGGCGTCTGGGTTTTAGACCTTTAGTGGCAACAACTTTGATTAATACGTTGAACGCCAGACTGGAAATCTTTACCCCAATGAGCTGCGTCGGACACTACATGTCCTCTATCACTACAGAAGCCTAGGCAGCCGACGGACACTGTTTCTACTCTTTTCTACTAAAGCAAAAGGGCCCTACAGTGCAGCCTGGCCACTTGGCACAATAAAATTCCAAAGGATTTAGAATTTTTGGCCTTTTCCACAGGTTTTCAAAAATCGTTGCCATTTGACATATCGGAAAATAATCACATCACTGTAAGTTTCCGTAAGTCGCATGTTATTTTACAGTTATTTCCTTAAAATATTTGCAAATAAACACCAACGATTTTTGAACGATTCTTGATCATGGTGTCGGACACACGGTGTCCGTCGTGGCGTTCAACGTGTTAAGCAAGAAGTTTACAATACATAACTTATGCCTAATTTGCAGTTATTAAGATGCATACACCGATTTATTAAAATTTACAAATGTCTCGAATTTAAAAAATCTTTGATTATTTTTTTCATCTATTAAAAATTGTTTTTATTTTTTACTTTGATTTATCATTGAAGCGCGTCTTTTCAGTTTTTTTAAATTATTATTGAAGGTAAGAATATATTACGTTGATCTGTTTGTTAATTACAAGTTTTCTTTTCAAGTGAGTAATTATAGAAACTAATTTTTAATGGGTACACCAGCGACGTGCGTTCCCTTGTCTGTGGGGGCGGATGGACGCTATCTATGTATTGCAGGTAGTCCCCAAGCCGTGTGAACCCCACACACTTCCAGCGTTCTTCTCTCCAATACTCCGCAAGCACTCGTAAGCAATTTAAACAGAAATAGAAAAGAGCTCACCAGCGCCACTGTGTACCACCAACTTAACGTTCAAAAACGTAAGCTGTGTGTATAATGGGATCAACGACTTTTTGAGAGTTTAACGCACTCTCCGTAAATGTACGTTTAGTGCGAATTCTATAGTTTTGTTTCTTTCATATTACACGACCTCCGCAGCGTAACAGTTAACGCACCTCGGTGCGTCTGCAGAGGTCACGGTTTCCAGTCCCGTCCCAGGAGGGTGTTATGTAATTGTATTTATTTACAAAAGTAAAATAAAAAGAATATATACCGACGATTAACGTTTTTTTTTTATTGTTTAGCCGTTACCGCGAATACTGCTGACTCATATGGGTACAGAAACCTACGTCACTAATCACAAGATTATTATGGCGGCATACTTATAAACCAAGGGTGGTAGCCATCCAGACGGGCTTGGGGTCCTACCACGTAGCTAGGGTTGTTTTGTCGATTTTTACGACAGGTCGACCCCGGCCACAGGGGTTAGTATTCTTACTCCGCCCCTGCATGGAGAAAAAACTCAAATGTAATACACTTAAAAAGTTTTTTTTTTAAGATAGTCACTTTTATCACCAATTATTATTATGATGGCATATCATTCACAACATACAAATGTATATTTATGAAAAACTTGACAGACAATTGTCAGTTAACTTCATCATGTTGCTTTATGAGTGTCGGTGTGTGCGCCCATCATAAAAAAATTTACTCTCATATTTTTCACAAACGCGCCAAAAGAAGTATTACTTCGAAAATGTATATTAGTTGTCTAGTATTCATAACATAAGCCATAAGCGCACTTCCACTTACTTTATGATTAGATGGCGCTGTGTGCGAGAAGGGTCTAAGTTTACCGAAGAAAACTCTGATGAAAATGACATCCTAACTATATGTTATAAATGCGAAAGTGAGTTTTTTTGTTTGTTTGTTACACTTTCACAATTCGAATACAATAATAATTTCAACCTAAATACATTATACATACATAGATACATACAGTCATAGATTGGACCTTGGAGAAGGACATAGGCTACTTTTTTTTTTAATTCATATGGCAGAACAACGTTTGCCGGGACATCTAGTAATATACAAGGTACATCGTTTGCCAAATTGAAATGGCTGATAGAAGAGGTCACTACCTATCTATTAGCACCCTGCAAATTAGTTTTAACGTCACCATACCTAATTTTAATATCGATTATGAATCATTCTTTTATACACAAATTGAAACAAATGTTAATTGAGAAGTCGTATTATAACTTAGATGAATATCTGAAGGACAAGTTTCTTAATTAAGGGCAAATTATTATGGAATTGACATAAAACAATTGATACATATTATTTTATTAATTTGATAAATTATAAATACAATGTGATATAATATAATTAAATATGATATTTTTTTTTCTTATTTGTTAAAATTAATTTAATTATATACTTTTTGTGTTTCAAATTAATAAAACAGTTATATATAATAAAATTATAATTGCAAATAAATGAATATGTTACTATTATTTTCTAATAATTTGAAGCATAAAAATACCTTTTTAAATATTATACGCCTTAAAAAGGCAAACTGTTGATACAAAATGTACTTACTAATAAACAAAAAACTTTTAACAATAAATAAATAAATCTTTTTTTTTAAGAAACCAAAATTTAGCATAAACATATAGATATTTTAAAAATCTTAGATAAATCCTAGTAATTTTGTTTTGATATTTAAGTTGACTGTTGTGTGTCTCAATAAAATTCAAAATTATTCATAATGAACATCAACTTTTGTTTTTATTGACTGAATTTTTTTTTGATAAGGTGAAACTCAATTTTACGGTACAATACCTGCTATGTACCAAACATCCTGTATAGATTTAAAATTATTTCATAGCATAGATGACTGTATGTTGCAGTGTATTTATTACTATTTTAAATTACAATGTTAGCGTTAGTAACTGTTATTAATTCAAGTATTTATAAACGAAACATTGTAAACAACGGGTAACTTGTCGTATAATACTTGCGAGTAGCCATTTTGTTTTTGAACAAATTGCGATGATTGCGATGTACATATTTCATAAATGGATAATTTTTTTCATAATTTTTTTTTTCAACTATTAAACTCGAGTAAGAATACTAACCCCTGCGGCCGGGGTCGGCCTGTCGTAAAAGGCGACAAAACAACCCAAGCTAGATGGTAGGGCTTCAAACTCGTCTGGATGACAACCACCCTTGATATATAATTATGTCGCTATGATAACCTCGTCTTGTGTTCCGGCATTAGTGACCCAAGTTCCTGTACCCCTATGGAACAACAGCATATTAGCGGTGCCCCTGGCGTCGCAAATATTCATAACTGGCGGTAACTGCTCATTGTTAAGTGGACCCTCAGCCTGTCTGCTGTTTGTCAGCATTAAAAAAGGGAATGATCACGTCTGGGCATATACCGTTTGTGGTTTTTGTCCGTACAGGGGTGGAATAAGAATACTGATGACCGCCGCCAGGGGGAGGCCTGTTGTGAAAGCACTGTCGTAACAGCGACCAACTCTAACTTGGTGGTAACAAGCCCGTCAGGATGGCAACCAGCCCTGGTCTTCAAATATATGGCCATAATAACCTTGTGTTCCGGCATTAGTGACCCACGCTCTAGTTCCCCTACACGAACGGTAGCGTGTTAAAAAAAACATGCGGGGCAGTCTAGGGACTGTCGATAGAAGTGAAAACTAAGTAACTTGTGAATTGTATCGTCGAGCTATTAGATTACTATTTTCGGTTTATAAAGAAGTGTGTATGATTAAAGTTTAAATTGGTCATTAACACTTCTTTACAAACTAAATATGTAACATATATAAAATAATTTAATGTTAAGATTTTTATTTTTTAGGTTTATAAAGAAATTTGTATGCCAGAAATGGCGAAACGTGTTGTACATTTATAAAATTTGAACAAGTCACCTATGTATTCACCATGTTTCTTACAAATAAAGATTATATTATTATTATTATTATTAACTAAAAATTGTTCACCCAAAAAGTGCTCAACGCGCCTAAAGAAGTTTTCACTTCAAAAAATCCATTATAATAAAGTCGCAATTCGAATAGATAATAATATGTAAGTAATGCAATGCAGTCATTTAAAAGTTACATTATAAAATAAACCTTAAGCCATTATAAAAAAGGTTGGTATTACTGGAGCAAAACTCCGTCTTACGTCTTATGATCAGGACACGTGACCCGACGCGGGTTTAACATTTTTTACCCATCACAAAAAAGTGCACAACGCCGCTAAAGAAGTTTTCACTTCAAAAATATCGGGTGTGTCACTTGTCTGTCTGCTGCACTCCAGCTATAAAAAAATTAAGTATACATTAACACTCGATTGGCAACTATTTCTGAGATCGATTGGTTTTCAACTCGGATCCGAGTAAGATGAGACACTTCTAGCAGTGACGTCCGCTCAGATCCGTGTATCGCGGCTATTCATTATGACACCCAGACATTTCATTCCATTCGAAATTCAAAAAACAAACGGTTTCTCTGGATTGTTTTTTGAAATTCGAAACGGCAATCATTAAGTAATTAATGTCGGTATATAGATACTAGATTAGACCTTGGAGAAGCACATAGGCTACTTTTTTAACTTCATATGGCAGAACATCGTTTGCCGGGTCAGCTGGTTTAGTATATTTTTTTGAGTGATGATTACGCATATCTGACATTTAGTCAGATATGCGTCATAAAAGATGACGTAATGAGTAAAAAATCGATGTTTTTTTACTCATTACATTATAATATATGAAATTGAAGAAGTGCAAAGCTACTTAATCCACTTTTTAGTGAGTCACAAACGAATCTTTTTATCGGTTAACGTCGGCTATGGATGTTTGCGACTTTGCGCCGCGCAAACGCTGCTGTCCCATAGGGGCAATTAGTATTATATATGGCGACTTTATTTTTGACTTATTATGAAAAAAGCTAAAAAACATGATACATCAAAAATAGTTCACTTTTGCATAATACATGTAAGGATTAAAATTATTGCAAATAGTCACCCATATCACCTCCTAACGGGAAACAAAACATAACCTTAACTTCCCGCTAATTTTTTAGTCTCATATTAACTATGGATTGTTTTGTTTACTCTATGCCGCATTCACGTGTACCGAGCGAGAGAGCTATATACGGAATCAGATAGAAAAGATAGAGATGGCGTCATAAGTACGAGATGTAGGGTCGTACCTAGAATATTATTCTATGAACTATAAGAGCGTATATGTCTTAAAATAGCTTGTACTATTTGAAATGTGATGAAAACAGAAATTTGAAATAATAATTTTTTAATATGCTTTTTTAGTTTCACCTGTATTCAGTGTTGCCAATTTAGCTCTTATAGAGCTAAATTTAACTCTAATTTGAATTAATCGGCTCCAAAAAACAAGTTTAGCTCTTTAGCTCTTTAATTTTAAAATTTTAGCTCCATTCCAATACTTTCAAAATTTCCAATACTTTCAAAAGAAGGACAACACAATTGCATTTTGGTCTGAAATTTTGCAGTACAAAAATGCGACTGACATAAATCCTTTCAAAGAACTTTGCTCTTGCAATGATTTCATTGCCATGGTCAAACGGAGAAGTAGAAAGAGTATTTAGCCAACTAAATATAGTCAAAAACAAATTAAGAATACGACTAAAAATGACACCATCAATGCGATTTTAACTGTCAGATCAGGATTACGACGTTCAAAAAAATGCTGCCACAACTATGAAGTGCCAAAAGAGGACCTAAAAAAATTGGTACCATGGCAACTTATGATAAGGAAAACTCAGCACCAAGCACAAGTAGATTAGAATTAGTCATCATAATCATAATCATCATCATAATCTTTATTAGCATAAAACACGGTTAATTGATTTTATATAATTATTTCGAACTGCATGTTTTGCCAACAAAATTGACATGCTAATATTTAATCACACAATACACCTACACTTTAATATACAAAAAAGACTAGTAGTTCAAAGTAAAATAGTTTTTAAGGCAAAACCAATGTTTAAATTATAATATGGTAGCAGGAAATGTATAGAACACCCAATAATATAATAATAATAAATGTCAGAAAAATTATGTTGTCATATGTATTACTGAAGAAATAATGGTCATTGGTGTAAAAGATAGTCAATTTTTGAGGCCACTGGATCTAATTATTATTATTTCTTTCAATTATTATTCTAATTTATCATTTAAATATTGCTGTATTGAGTAGTAACATTTACGTAATAATAATTTCTTAAGTTAATTTTTAAATATATTTGTTTTTAATTCCTTTGTTTGTTTTGGCACTTTGTTGTAAATATTAGGGGCCATGCATACAACGCTTTTCCGAAATAGCGCCGTTTTTCCACAGGGCGCACATAATCTGTTAGTGAATTTGACACACAATTTCGATAGTTCTGACGAGGAATAACCGTATTTTTAAATATCTTTTATAATCTAACAACTTATAAATTCATGTTTTTCTACATCAATAATTGAAATTTTAATTATACACTTTTTTATTATAGCTCTTTTTTTTCAAAAGCATTGGCTCTATTTCAGCTCTTTTTCGAAGTTCATCTAGCTCTCTTTAAAAAATTGAGTTGGCAACACTGCCTGTATTGTTTGTAAGCGACTCCTTTGAACTCGATTTTGATTCACTTTAAACTGTCAGATTTCATTTAAACCCTATAGACTTATTATGGACCGATGACAATAAGTACTTACTAGTCGATAAGTTTATCTCTTATAGTTACACGCCTACTTAAATTTTTTTAAAGCAGATTTTAATTAGAACAAGCATAGTTAAAATAAAGAACACGTTTTAGTGACAAATAGAACTAAAAAGTAAAAAAAATTTTTTTTTAATTATGGCGCTCGATAAATTAGTTCTCGAAAAAATTAATCCAAAAATGGTACTTAAGAAATAGCATAAAGCGCCTCACGCTTTTTTGATATAATACTAATTAATCTTTTTCGTTAATTATTTTATCCCTATAATTAGGAATTATTTTTAATTTTTTAGTACGTGCTTTATCCGTTGCTGTTGTAGTGTTTATCCGTGCGGGGGCGAAGAAAGTATACAGTAACCTCTGCGGTCGGGGTCGGCTTGTCGTAAAAGGCGACAAAACAGCCCACCCTAGCCATGTGGTAGGGCTTCAAGCCCGTCTGGATGGCGACCACCTTTGGTCTTGAGTATGCCGCCTCTGTCTGCCATATAAATAAAAAAAAAAACAGAACTTAATTACGTTCAACCCTATTTCATTCACCCCAGTCTGGGAGAGTTCGCAGTTAGCTAGTAAAAATTACCGTTAAAATTATTTCCTGATTCTTTGTAAGCTCTTTCGCCACCTGACATTTCTAATCGTAATGTATTGTAAAATACTTTGACATTGGCTTATCAGTGCCTAAATAGCCACATAACAAGAAAAAACAAATAGCTTATGTTCTTCTACAAAGTACGATGTATCTCTATATGGAAATTCATCAAAATTGGTTCAGGCGGTTTTGACTTGAAAACCTAACAGAGTTCCTTTCACGTTTATGATATTAGTATGGATCATCCTATGCGTCATCTACAAACATACTGGCGTGCGTAGGTGTAGCTTTCGCGCGTCTCGACCTTGCTTTACCTTGACCGTGGACGACCCAGCGGCGAGAGCAAAAAACCGATTTCCACCAGTATCCGTCGTCTACAAGGTTTTTCCAAAGTGATCATTTATATGACGGACAGCGCCATCTCTTATTTGTATCGCGAATGTCTTAAGTTTTGAATTTAAAACTTCTCACTGTTGTGATTAGAAAATCAACAGATTTTTTGTATTTAAGAGGCTGACTTTATAATTTTAAACAGATCAACGTTTGAGGCTCAATACCGTTGGAACGACTCGACTTACGTAAATTGTCGTTCAGGCCCTTTTTATTGCTGAAAAAGCCGTGCAGGGTCGGAGAAAAAATACTAACCTCTGCGGCCGGGGTCGGTCTGCCGTAAAAGCCGACAAAACAACCCACCCAAGCTACGTGGTAGGGCCTCAAGCCCGTCTGGATGGTGATCACCTTTGGTCTTAAGTATGCCGTCATAATAATCTTATGTTGTGTTCCGGCATTAGTGACCCAAGTTCCTCTACCATTATGGGACAGCAGCGTGTTAGCGATGCCACTGGCGTTGCAAAACCCATAGGCGACGGTAACCACCAAATTCTAAGCGAGCCGTCAGCTTGTCTGCTGTCCTACAGCATTAAAAAAAAATTAAGAAGCTGACCTTATAAGTTTAAACAGGTCAACGTTTGAGGCTCGATACCATTGGAACGGGCTCGACTTACGCAAATTGTCGTTCAGGCCTTTTTTATTGCTGTAAAAAGCAGATAGGCTGACTGCCCGCTACAAGCTGCCGCCGCGTACGAGAACTAGTCTACTTATGCCGGAACACGACAACAAGGTTATTGTGGCGGCGTATTTAGAGAACGGGAGTGGTTGACATCAAGACGGGCTTGGTGACTCACCCCCTAGTTAGGGTTGTATTGTCGCCTTTTACGACAGGCCGCCCCCGGCCGCAAGGGTCAGTGTTCTTAATCCGCCCCTGCACGGAGAATTACATTTTATATCCTTATTATACTTCGTGAATAATCGCCATTTTGTTATCCCGTTTGAATCATTTTGTTATATATATAAAACAGAATTTACGAATGCGTAGTTTCAGGAAATTCTTAACTTTATTTCTCCTATTTTAATTTCCTTGTCGACAAATTTTGTATTACTCAAATATAATACGCCATCTGTTGTCGAATAGTCTAATCAACAAAACAAGGATCTTGTATATTTAGTGTTGAAATATGGTGGGACTAGCAGATTTCGTTGAAATGGATTAATTTGTATTCACAAAGAGATGGCGCTACTTTAATTGCGACGTGCTTTGTTTTGGAAGCAACGTATCTAGATGTCGCTAGTAGCATATAATTTATTAGAGACTATAGTCGGCATAACATGTTCTCTATTAAATTAGTCATCATCTGAACATTCACTCCTTTTTTCCATATCATCTTTTACACAATCCATCCATCTTTTTTTTTCTTTGCTCTACCTCTCCTTTTATATACATAAATGTACTTGTTTTTATGTTCTCACTGCAATTATTGTATAGATTTTGCGACGCAGCTGACTCAGTGGTTTATATGTAATATTAAACAAACATCTGGGTTCGATTCTCATTCAAGATAATATTTGATTTATGAGAAAATAGTTTGCTGAGTGACCGTGTCTATCTGTTTAAAAATACACCTAAATCCAGGGCCGCATTTAGAGGTCTGGAGGCCTCGGAGCAACAAAGGAGTGGAGGTCCCACGGTCCTAAATTATTTTCCAAATAAAATAAAAAAAAAATCAGTTCAGTAGAGTTATTCAATAAATAATTTATTTTGAAACCAAGTAGATTATTTTAGTATTTAAGAAACATATAGAAATATAATTGGAAACAAGCATTATCTGGATATTATTGGAATTTGAAAGATTTTTTTCCAAAGTCTATTGTAGGGGATCCTCTTTTGTGGAGGCCCCGGGGCTGTCGCCCCGGTTACCCTCCCCTAGATCCGCCCCTGCCTAAATCTCCCATGAATTCCCGATAGAATTTATAAATTGTTAATATAAGTATGGGAATTATCTATATTAAATATTCTGAAAAGCTTTTATTTATTGTTAAATCTGTGTACATTATATGGTATAAATTAAGATCATACATTTTGTATCAACAGTTTCCCTTATTGGGGATTGCAGTAAGGGTATTTTTAATGTTTCAAATTATAGAAACCGCTGCGGCTGGGGTCGACCTGTCGCAAGAGGCGACAGAACAAAGGGTTGTTCTGTCGTAACTAGGGAGTTAGGTGGCCTCAAGCCCGTATACCGCTTTAATAACCTTGTGTTGTGCTCTGGCATTAGTTACCCAGGTTCCTGTGTTTATATGCGGACAGCAGCGTCTTCGCGACTGTCATCATCATCTAAGCGTTGCATCCCGGTTACAACCCAAACTTCCGTTTCGGTGCCCGGGATCCGCTTTCCGACTTTTTAGTTTGATTAACTTTCTTTTCTTCTTTTCCTGACGCTACAGCCGCGGGTGGGCCTTGGTCTGGTCGAGTAAATTTCTCCATCCGATCCTATCCCTGGCCCTTTCCTGCCAACCAGTCACTCCGATTGCCTCCAGATCTTGTAGGACTCCATCAAGCCATCTGAGTTTCGGTCTTCCAGGGGGTCTTTGGCCATCAGGCCTGCCACGCAGAAGACGATCGCTAGTTTGATTAACTATAAAATATAATTTATTTGTTGTCAATACCCAATCGGTAAATGTTTTTATTAATTTTACGCCATCTTCTGGTAATTTTATGAATTAAACGCTAGATGGCGTTTGGGCTGGAGGAAAAGAAAGCATTAATCCTGATGATCCTAATAAGGACTATGGGACAAAATTATTAAATTTGTGTATTGTTATCAAGTGTCGATAAGTGTGCAAAATTTTGGATTTTTTCAAAGTGGGTAAAAATGGAGTTCAAAAATTCCATTACATAGATATGTACATACAGGTCAAGTTGATAAAAGCGTAGTAAAAAGGTCTTACGATTTGTTTTGTTGCGATTTAAGAAATTGTTTGATGATGCTTACTAATTTTTTTCTTTCTTAATTTGTCCCCAGGATATGGATCTAATTGAGGTGCTGTGGAAGCAGGATGTGGACATGGGATTCTCTCTCCAGGACCCGATGCAGCCGGTAAGTGTTGTAGAAGAAATTATAACGCCATAACGGACACCGCGTGTCCGACAGCATGATCCCCCAGGGCACCACCAATATATCAAGAATCGTTGGTTTATTTACAAATATTTTCAGAAAATAATGGACAATTACGGAGTTACGGAAGCAGCAACGTACCTTCTCATTTCACGAGATGTCAAATGACAGACATTTTGGAAAACAATTTGTTTTTAAGATTATAACAGCCCTCAACATCCCAGCATTGGGCTCAGCCATCCACCTAAAGGGAACAAACAGTATATCCCGACACCCTTGTCCGAGGCGAATTGACGGGTTCCACACTAAGCTTTCCTGCCTTAGCGGTGCATACCACGGTGGGATTGGAACCCGCTGAACTAACCCGGTAACAATTTGTTGAAAAGGCCGTAAATTCTAAATACTTTTGAATTTTTCTGTCGCAAGTGGTCGGCTGTACTGTAGGACCCCCTTACATTAGTAATAGTCGAATGGTGACCGTCGGCTGCCTAGAGGCTTCTGTAGTGATAGAAGACATAGACTCGGCCCCCCCCTGAATCCGTATTATTGGCGTGGTGCATTTTTAACCGGGGCGGAGAAAGTAACCTTTGCGGCCGTTGTCGACCTGTCGTAAAAGGCGACTAAACAATCCAAGCTTGCATCCACCCCTGGTATTTTTAAATATGCCCCCCCCCCCCCCCCCCAATAACATTGCGTTGTGTTCCGACATAATTGACCAGGTTCCAGTACTACTGCGTGGATAGCAGCGTGGTCGCGATGCCCCTTACAAACAACCATAGGCGACGGTAACTGCTAAATTCTAAGTTGGCCGTCAGCCTATCTGCAAACGTACAGCAATAAAAAAGGTGTCCGACGCGGCCCACTGGGTAAACATTGTTTCTAGTCTGGCGTTCAACGAATTGATCCGGATCGCCTAGAGTCATCTCGCGGATCATTTGGACCCTAGACCTATCTGTCTGTCTATGTGTCGTATTGAACGACCAATAGCGCTGATGACGACTTTTCAATCATTCACTTTCAATTTTCAATGTCACTTTTAATCAGAACCATCAGTAAAAAAAAATGTTAAAACAATGATGACAAGTTTGGATTAATGGCTCGAATGGCGCAATTTGATGCTTGCTGAGGTCACGGGTTCGATTTCCGTCGATTTATAAGTGTATATATATATATATATATATATATATATATATATATATATATATATATATATATATATATATATATATATATATATATATATATATATATATATATATAATATTATTTATTTGTTTCAGTCTGGATGGTCCGAATAAATCAAACAAATTTGTTTCTGTAAAAATAACAGAAACGACAATTAAAGTTGATTACTCGTCTCTCATAACTCTTGCTTTTCTATCTATTAATTAAATTATTTAAATCAAATCTGTAACGTAATAACGTAAATATTGTTTACTTTTTTGTAGGCAAATGTCATGTGTCACACTTCTATGACACATGACATTAAGCGCGTTAAATCAAAAGGGATTATGTCCTGGTTACACAACCTAACCATAATACAATAACATTAAAGAGATGATATTCTCTTTACATCTCCCCTCCACGATATGAAAATTGCATAATTTTTCAATCAGCTTCAACTTCAAACATTGGAATTAGTTTTGTCACGTGGAATAGACTCGTGTCTTGATTTCTTTTTCCAGTTTTTATTTTATAAATTGAGTTTGAAATTTTTTCTTCTATTATACATGGGCCGATTCTTAGTTCTTCTAGCTTTTTCCTATTGAGTTTGTTTCCATTCTCTATGAATACCATATCTCCTTCGTTGAATTCATGGTGTCTTCTGTTTCTATTAAATAAACTTTCGTTATACTTATGTGATCTCTGTGTTCTTTCTAATGCTAATTTCTTATCTCTTATCCAGTCTTCTCCGTTTTTCTTTCTTTTTAACTCTTCTGGTATGTTACTGGTGTCTGTGCCATATAATAGATACTCTGGTGTAAATCCCGTTATTGTATGTTCTAGTATATTATACTTATTCACACATTCTCTCGCTATCGATGTCCATGCTCTATTCTTTTTCTCTTCGTTTATTTTACATCTTATTTTATTTACTAATGTCTGATTCAGTCTTTCATTCAGACCATTAGAAAATGGTGCATTTATTGCAGTAAAAATTAATTGCACTCCTTTATTTTTTAAATAATCTTTAAATTCTTTCGAATTTATTCCAGGATATTGGTCCGTTAAGATTGTTCCGATGTTTTCTATGTCTAACACAGTTTGAATTAGTTTTATAAAATCAGCGGCGTTTTGAGTTCTTGATGTTGAAATGAACGCATATCTCGTGAAATGATCAACAAGTAAATGAATATATTTTTTTGTTGATCTAGTGCTTCCAAATCCTCCAATTGTATCTATGGACATAATTTCGAAAGCTTTGGTCGCTGGTCCTAATTGTGACATTGAGCCGAATTTATGTTGCCCTCTTGACTTATTCTTAATACATATATAACATTCTTTACAAATTTTTTTTATATTCTTCACTAAATTTTTAGCAGTATAATATGGACATATTTTCATTTGTGTTTGTGTTATTCCTGTGTGACACCATTCCTTGTGTATTTTATTAATTAAATCAATACTGAATTTTTCTGATAATATGATTTTCTCTCTTTTCTTCACTTTTTTATAATATATTCCGTTTTTCTCTATTAATTTTTCTTTTTTATTCTGTAATAGTATATTATTCATCTGATCTAATTTTATTTCATCTATTTCAATAAAATTTACCGTTTTTAATAAATCCTCTTCTTCTGTATTTGATTCTAGAACAGGGTTTCTACTCAAGCAGTCCGCTTCTTTATTATCTTTACCTGGGACGTATATAATTTTAAAATCGTATTGAGATAGATAGTGACTTAGATCGCCCAATTCTTCGTCTGTTCGTGCTTTTATATTCATATTTTCCAGTGGTTTGTGGTCAGAGTATATTTCGAAGTATCTCCCTATCAGCCAGTGTTGCCAGTACTTTATTGCCTCTTTTATAGCTAAGCATTCAAGATAAATAGCTTTTTTTCTTTTTTGCGTTTCATTAAGTTTCTTTGAGAAGTAGGCCACAGGTTTTTCTTTTCCATCCTCTTGTGTTTGTTTTAGTATTGCGCCTATACCTTCAAGTGATGCATCTGTATATATCTTGATTGGAAGGTCTTTGTCGAATATCTCCAACACTGGTTGGGAACATAGCATTTCTTTTATCTTTCTGAAAGATTTTTCACAATCCTCTGTCCATATAAATTTTACATTTTTTTTTAATAGTTGATGTAATGGATCTAGTAATATTGAGCTCTTTTCTATATATTCATGGTAAAAATTTATTTTCCCCAGAAATTGTCTAATTTGCTTTTGTGTAGTAGGAATTGGGAAATTTTTTATTGACGTTATGTTGTCTTTCAACGGTTTAACCGTATTTTCTCCTATTACATGTCCTAAATATCTAACCGAACTAGCAGCGAATGTACACTTTTTAAATTTTAACCTGAGTCCTTCTTTTTTTATTGCATTTAATAATTTTTCAATATGATTTAGATGTTCTTCAAACGTCGGTGAGTGTATTAAGATATCGTCTATATAGTTCACTGAAAATTCAGTTAGTCCATATTTTCTTAATATGCTACTCAGAATTCGTTGAAATATAGCTGGAGACGTTTTTAAGCCAAACGGTAGACATGTCCATTGATAGTGACCATCTTGTGTTACAAATCCCGTCTTCCTCCTATCCTCAATTCTTAGTGGTATTGACCAAAAAGCTGAGTTAATGTCCAGTGTCGTAAAGTATTTACAATTTCTGGCTCTTATTATTATATCATCTATTAAAGGGAATGGTTGTGCCTGAGGGACAATGTTTTTATTTAAATCTCTAAAGTCTATGCACAGACGTGTCTTTCCTTCATTTTTCTTATATGCTAGTGTGACGGGTGCAGCAAAAGGACTATAAGATTCTTCGATTAAATTCTTCTCTAGTAAGTTGGCTATTTGTTTCTCTATTTCTTTTTTGTCTTTTATATTACATCTATAGGGTCTTTTACTGCAGTATTTCTCCACTATTAAGTCAATTCTAGCTTCATATTCGTTAACAGTCCCAATATCATACTTGTCTTTCGCAAACACTGATTTGTTTTTATCTATCAATTTTTCTATCTTCATTTTTTTATCTTTATCTAAATGTTCTATATTTGTTTGAAATTCTTCTGTTTCCACGTGTTCATTAAAATTAATTGAACAATTTGTAACTTCACTTAATGTTATCTCTGGTTTTTCTAACTTTTTCTCTATTTTCTGTGAGATTTCTAAATTTTCATTCAACCTCAACTTAAACATAGGAATTAAGTCTAATCCTATTATAAAATCTTCAAAATCCTCTCTTTCAACTACATATATATCTACTATTTTTTCTATATCAAATATTTTTATTCTTATTCTTACCAATCCATTTGTCTGATTCACACCATTGACAGACCTCAAGAATATCTTGTTTAAATCTTCTCTATTCTCTTTTATTTTTATCCATTTCGAGTTTATCAAGGATACTTGAGAACCTGGATCATATGTTCCCATTATCTCTATCTGATTCTCAACTAGTAGCTTAAGTCTGATCAATGGTGTGACTATTAGTTTTTTTTCTCTGTATTTAAATTTACTTCTATTACTGAATTGCTTCCTATAGCTTTAGGTTTCTCTTTTTTCTCTAGTTTAAACCAGCATTTTTCTTCTGGATGATATCTTATACCTTTACCCATGTTTTCACATGTCATACATGGTTTCTTTTCTTCATTTCTGAATTTATGTTCTGGTTTACCTTCTTTTTTAAATGTTTTCTTTTTATTTATTATCCCTTCAAGCTTCTGTAATTCATTTATTAAATCTTTTGTATTTTCTATTTCATCTCTGGCGATCTTCTCTCTAATAAATTCTGGCAACCCAAATGCAATTCTATCTATCATTGTATCAGCGTCCATGTCCTTATTTATTTCTAATAATAATCGTTCTTTCTTTATTGCATATTGTACTATTGAACCTTCTTTGTATTTAAAATAATGAGCATATGTCCTGCTACTCCATCCCTTACCTGAAAAGGTTTCTATTAATATCTGTTTCCACGTATTCCAATTGTTTTCATGTTCTCCTTTTATTACAGTAGAAGTATACCAATCTTGGCAAGTTGCATCTAAAAATATTCTTAATAATTCTATTTTAGTTTTATCTTTTTCTATTTTAAATCTTCCACACTCTTTTTCGAATATATGTAACCATTGTCTAACATTAGATGTTTTATAATTAAATTTTTCTAATACAAATTTATCTACAATATGTTTTAAGTTTTCTTCTTCTTCGTGTTTTTCTGATTTTTCAATTAATTTTTCTAATATTTTTTCCAAGCTCGAGTTTTCTTTAATATTCTCTTGAAGTGTTTGTTTTAAATATTTCCCTCCAAACTGGATATTTCCTTCATCATCTAAATATATCTTTTCTAATTCTTTTGAAATTTTTATCCATATTTTTAACTCATCATGCCTTTTTCCTAATGAATTTTTTACCTTTTTGAAAGTCTCCGTCTTTGTCAACTCTTCATGATAATCTGCATACATGAGGTCATCTGGTATAACATATTTTTCCCCTTGTTCTGTGACAATTGAGGTTACAGCTACTACTGTAGTTTTACAGTCCTTTGGAGAAGCCACAGCTCTGAACTCGAATTGCAATTTCATTTTGTGACGAAAATTGTCGTTTTATAATATTATTTATTTGTTTCAGTCTGGATGGTCCGAATAAATCAAACAAATTTGTTTCTGTAAAAATAACAGAAACGACAATTAAAGTTGATTACTCGTCTCTCATAACTCTTGCTTTTCTATCTATTAATTAAATTATTTAAATCAAATCTGTAACGTAATAACGTAAATATTGTTTACTTTTTTGTAGGCAAATGTCATGTGTCACACTTCTATGACACATGACATTAAGCGCGTTAAATCAAAAGGGATTATGTCCTGGTTACACAACCTAACCATAATACAATAACATTAAAGAGATGATATTCTCTTTACATATATATATATATATATATATATGATAAAAATTATGTATAATATTTATTTACATAAGCGAAGTATATATGTTTATGTAGTTAATCAGTGGTCTAGTACCCATAACACAAGTGCTATGTTACTTACTTTGGGACTAGATGGCGCTGTGTGGCGGTACAAAAGTATTTATTTTACTTTTTTTATAGGAGGGTCCGCAAGCAACCAAGGTATTGGGAGATGAAATTGAACATGAACTCAAGAGAGCCCAGGATAAGATCCAGAAGAAGAAAGAGGAGAAAGAGATTGAGAAGGTCAAAGCGTCGCTGTTGGAGCCGGATATGAAAGAAGTAAGTAACACTTATTCCGTATTATTGTGGGGGCGCCATCTCTGAATGATCTAGCTAACTAGCTCTATGAGTCAATGAATATGTCGATCATACAGCTATGGAAAGTGGTCAGTGCTAGAGCGAGACAGTACTAAACCTTTTTGATAGGTACATAAATGTAATTTTTCTGAGACAAGTAAATTTTTTTTTTAATTTTTATAGTTCAGCGAATTTCCATGGTATCATTGTCTCTGTGCGGGGGCGAATTAAGAATACTAACCCCTGCGGCCTGGGTCGGCCTGTCGTAAAAGGCGACAAAACAAGCGTAGCTACATGGTAGGGCTCCGAGCCCGTCTGGATTGCAACCACCCCTGCTCTATTAAGTATACCGCCATCATAACCTTGTGTTGTGTTCCGGCATTAGTTACCCAGATTCCTGTAACCCTATGGGACAGCAGCGTGTTCGCGGTGCCCCTAGCGTCGCATTCCATAGGCGACGGTAACAGCTTACTATTAAATGGTTCGTCAGCCTGCCATCTCTTGATCCACAGCAATATAAAAAATATACTCAAGATTAAAATTAAGAGCTCAGCTTACGACAGGATCTTTTTTTAACATAGAATATTTAGCTACGGGAACGAAAGAAATCTTTCTAAACGAATCACCCTTTTATACTATATACGTAACGTGACCATTTCTTTTTTCGTGTCAAAGCGGGACGCCTACGGAATTTCGTAAATACTAAATACATATATAGGATACGTCAGTGTAAGATGTAGATATATTTAAGTGCAAAATAAAAATTATGGTTTAAAAATGACTTGAAATAATTTATTATGGTATCTTACCCTCACTGACATCTTAATTCTTAAGTGCCCTGTAAACGATCAAATTTGCTTGACAAATTTGTTGGTCAAACTTCACGTTTACATCAAACATTAGTTTAAACGTTCAAACCAAAGATCAAACAAATTAGCTTACTTGCTCGAACACTCGATACAGATGACGCATTTTTGGCGTAGACCTTCATGTTGCGAACACAACGACTGAGAAGTCTGAGATCTTGTTTGAGAAACATCGCCGTGCACGTTCAAACTTGTTTCTCAAACATGACAACAATCAAAATTTCCATCAAACACGACAAACACGTAGACTGTTTGACAAACACGTCAAACACAGTTGCACACTATCAAATAATTTGACAAACACGTAAATTTGTCAAGCAAATTTGATCGTTTACAGGGTGCTTTACACCAACTTGCCCTTAAAATAATATTTATAAATAATTTCGCAACAAAAAACTACTTTGCTACCGCAAAATTAGAGTTACTTTAGTAAAGTTTAGTATGTATTTTGTAATACAATAAGGAGTTAGGATAAGTAAGCATTCGGTAAGTTTCTAATAAACACATGCACAACAGATAAATGAACTATCATTTTTCGTCTATCCCGTTCTCGCATGTCAGTTCCTCGCTCTCGCTTGTTCCTGACTGTCAACCCGCGTCTACGCTGCGCTGCCGTCTTTCGCGATATTAATGTAGGCAAGTAATTAAGTAGGTATAAAGGTTTATTCGTAAAAGCGGGACATGTTTGTTCTCGTTGGGGACAGCGGGACGGACAGCCTGAAAGCGGAACAATCCCGCCCAAAACGGAACGTATGGTCACGTTATATATACTACAATTTTTTTTTATTGCTGTAGTACAGCAGACAGGTTGTCGGCCCGCTTAGAATTTAGCAGTTACCATCGCCTATGGGTGTTTGCAATGCCAGTGGCATCGCGAACACGCTGCTGTCCCATAAGGGTACCGGAATTTGGGTCACTAATGCCAGAACACAACGCAAGGCATACTTAAGACCAAAGGTGGTCGCCATCCAGACGGGCTTGAGGTCCTATCATGTAGCTAAGGTTGTTTTGTCGCCTTTAACGACAGGCCGTCCCCGGCTCTTTCTCCACCCCTCCACGGATAGAATTCACCCGGTAAACCTTCTTTGCCACATGAATTAAAAAAGTAGCCTATATCCTTCTCCAAGGTACAATATATGACTATACCGAAATTCATCAAAATTGGTTCAGCGGTTTAGACGGTGAAAGCGTAACAGACATGCACAGTTACTTTCACATTTATAATATTATTATGGATTATTTATACACTGACGGACTCATAAACTGCATCAAAGTAATAGACGACTTTGAAATAAATATTTTAACCAAGTATGCAAACTTTCTATACAGATATAAATTGAAACCTCTAGATTGGTTCGTGAACTTTAAAACAGCGTAGGGTCATATCCTTAAGTTTAAGTTTGTGTACTGAAAAGGACCTTAAGACTTTTTTGAAGAAAAAACAGAAATTTAAGGAAAATTGGTTTAATAAAAAAATTGGTTTTAACAATAGACACAAACATTATGCAAGGGTTTATTTATGTATTATTTATGTTTATTTATAAGGTGTATTACCTCCACGTACCCTTATTACGGATTCTAATCGGTTCCGCATAGATTTTATTAGGGTTATTAAAAGATCTTGCGGAATATTGTCCCATTCTTCTGAAAGTGCTGTTCTTAGTGCTGCCACTGTCGTGGGCAAAGGGTTTCTCGCATATACAGCTCTTTTTAAATTGTCCCAAACATGCTTAATGGGATTAAGATTCGGGCTGCGTGCTGGCCAATTCATTGTACGTATCCCAACCTTTTCGCAATATTGTCGAACTTGTGCAGCAACGTGCGGCCGGGCATTATCCTGCATTAAAGTAAAATTTTCGCCTATGAATCCCATGTAAGGCATCACGTGATCTTCTAAGATCTCTGTTATGTAGCGATGTGCAGTCAAACCCCCTCTATTACCGTTTTGACGGACCATGTCTATGAAGACAAGTCTGTTCGCCCGTTCATCGATATGCCACCCCAGACCATACACGAACCGCCTCCAAAAGGAACACGCTCCTCAATGCAACTTTGAGCATATCGCTCCTCACGTCGACGATAGACTCTTCTGCGACCATCTGCGCCATATAAACATGTCCTACACTCGTCCGTGAACAATACGGAGGCCCATTGCTCTTCTGTCCAATTCAGGTGATCACGCGCAAATCTTAAGCAAGCTCGTCTGTGAGCTACAGACAACTTTGGACCATTTGCTGGTCTAAAAGGGGTGATATCCGCTTCCTTTAACCTTCTTCTTGTTGTTCGTGCACTCACGTTTACTCCACGCACTTCATTAAGCTCTGTTTTGATGTTTACTGACGTGAGGAAATGATTTCGCAGGGAAGTTGTAACAATAAATCGGTCATCACGACCGGTGGTTGCTCGAGTCGTGCCTGTACCACGTCTCCTTCTATAAGAACCTGTCTCCACAAACCTTCTGTATATTCTAGAAACCATAGACTGGTTGTTAAATTTATATTTCTACCAATCGTTCGTTGATCCAAGCCCTCCCGCACCAATGCTACAATTTGAGCCGCTTGTTCGGACGAAGTATCCATATTATGGTTCAAAAACTCTCGATGAGTTAAAAAAACTAACCCAACAATTCTGCTGGTAACAATAATTCAATTGACAAAAGAATAAAAAATCAATGAGAATCAATTTAAAACTTTGCTATAAATAACACGCAAATCTGATACTACGAGTAAATTTTCTTTTCCCGGCTATATTCATTTGTTTTACTGTAGTTCTATTTTTAAATTTTCCTCTTTTTGAGATTAAGAGCCAGTCTCTCCATATTTACATAATTTAATCTAAAAAGAAAAAAAAAAGGCGGGAAGGCAAAGTGTAAAGGCGCGCTTTAGAAATATTTTTATTTAATATATAATATATAATAATTTAATTTACATAATACAATCGTTGCAATTTTTATTAATTTTAAAGTTAGGGCATCATGCCCAAAAAGAAAAAACGTCCCTTAACTGGGACCTCTGGTGATTGGGCGGATGAAGCGTCCGATGGCAGCAGCGATTCTAACGAGACAGAAATTTCAGAAAAAGATAAGTTTAAGCCATATTATGTTAGTGATTACACGAGACGGTATCCCGAGGATTCACCTCTAGTTGACTTTGTGGTGTTCCTGGAGTCTGCGGACGAGGGAAAACCCATAGGTTCTAAGGATATTATTTCCTTAGCTAGCCACCTAAAACGATATGTTAAAGGAATTAAATACCTCCAATCAATGAATAAGTACAAGATAGGAGTACACTTTGATAAGTCTCATTTGGCAAATGCTTTCTTGAGCAATAAGACTTTTCTTCAGGATTATAAGTTCCGGGCGAGCATCCCAGCCTTTAGCACAGAAATATCAGGAGTAATTAGAAACGTTCCCCTAAATTTATCTAACTTTAAAATTTTTACTTTATTGTCAAGTCAGAGGAAGATAATTTGCGTACGTCGCATTATGAGAAGGATTAATACAAATTCAGGATTCGTTTTGGAGCCTACAGGCACTATAGTCATTACCTTTGCATCGTCTATATTACCAGAATTTGTAGATATTCATGGATGGCGATTTCCTTTACTAACGTACATACCTCCAGTGAAACAATGTTTTAAATGCCTCCGATACGGTCATATGGCTAAATTCTGTAAAAATTCTATCAGATGCTCAATATGTTCTGGGCCTCATACTTACAAAGAGTGCACCCTTTCAACTGATAAAGCAGTATGTGTACATTGTAAAGGTCCACATGTTAGTGTTTCGGGGAGCTGCCCAATTAAAAAAAAAATGATTGCAGAAAGTAAAGATTTGGCAGAAAAAAGAAAATTTAGTGACCTTTTTAACGAGAAATCTTTTCCTTCATTACCATCTAAATCTAAGCCAGAACAGTTCCTTTCATTAATTAATTCTGTTGATATAATGGATCTTATTACAAAGTCAATTGTTAAAATAATAACAGAAAATAAAACTAATAATAAATCAATTTCATCTCAGTTTATTAAAGATGTTCTCATGGATATTTTCAAAAATACTAAATAATTATCTAAATGGATTGTTTAAGAATCACACAATGGAATGCTCAGAGTTTGATAAGTAATCGTTATTTATTTACACAGTTTTTATATGAGAATGAAATACATGTTGCTCTTGTTTGTGAGACTTGGTTACAAGCACATCATAACTTTTCTATTAATGGATACAATATAGCTCGTTTGGATTCTGGTAATAGTCATAATGGTGTTGCTATTTTCATTCACAATACATTAAGTTATCGCATGCTTGATACATTTTATGATGACTCTTTACAAAATATTGCCATACAGTTAAATTTTGCTAATATAAAAATTACATTAGTATCATTTTACAGCCCCAAGCAATGTTCTCCACCTTTTAGTAAAGTTAAACTAGATAATTTATTCAATAGCCTTTCGGAACCAATGATTATTGCAGGAGATTTCAATGCTTTAAATACAGTGTGGGGTTGCGACTCTACAGATGCAAGAGGAAATGATGTACTACAATGTGTAGATGATTTGGGTCTTGTCATTCTAAATAATGGTGACAAGACAACAGTAGGGTCTCATACATGGCGTCAAAATGCTCTTGATTTAACAATAGTTTCCCCATCTTTATCCCTTTCTTCAGAGTGGTATGTTGGTGATGATTCTTTAGGCAGTTATCATTTCCCTGTAATATCAAAATACTATTTTAAAAATTCAAATTTTAATATCTCAAATAATAATAAAAAAATTTCCTCTAATAATCGTCTACTAAACTGGACTAATTATACCAAACATATTCATGATTTATTGCATAGCTGTCAGTTTGATTATAGTGATCCCCTGAAAGGTTATAGTCATCTTATACTTTTATTTAAAAATGCTATCACACAGTGTCATCCCTTTCAACAACATTCTTGTAATTTTACTGCTTCTTCGAGAAAGCAAAGAAAATTAGCTCTGCCATGGTGGAGTGAAAAGTGTAATGATGCAGTTGCTAGTTCCAAGGCAGCTTACATTAAATTCAAAAATGATCCAACTGAGTCAAATTATATAAACTTTAAGAGAATGCAGGCAAATAAAAAGTTAGTTTTAAAAACAGAAAGAAATTTAAGCTGGATTAAATTTTGTGAATCAATAAATAGAAATACGCCATTGACTTTGATTTGGAACAAAATTAGAAAATTCAATAAAACCTACATTCCTCCTGTGAATACCAAACATACTGATCTTAAGTGGGCTTATGAAATCCTAAACAAATTTACACCAGATACAGTCGAACTTCCTGTAAAAACCTCTTCAGTCTATGTTGCAGACATAGACTTTCTCACTAAGCCCTTTACAATTAATGAATTTAATGCTGCATGTGACTCGAGGAAAGATACTACCAGTGGTTTAGATGGCCTTTCTTACAAAGTATTGAAAAAATTGAAAACGTGTTGCAGGAATGTTGTTTTAAATATTTTTAATTTATTATGGGATAAGTCTCTTATACCAGATGATTGGAAAATTGATATTATTGTTCCTGTTTTGAAACCAGAAAAAGACCCTCAACTTTCAGACTCTTATAGACCTATCACACTAACATCATGTATGGGTAAGATCTTTGAACAAATGTTGAAGTCACGTCTTGAATTTTACATTGAAAGTAATCATTTATTACCTTCAAACCAGTTAGGTTTTAGAAGAGGTAAATCAGCTAGGGAAAGTATTACACATCTTCATCTAGATATTTATAATTCCATTAAAAATAAAGAAGTCTTGATAGGTATCTTCTTTGATATTGTGGGCGCTTTCAATAATGTTAATCATCACATTCTTGCATCTGAGTTGGGGTCTATTGGTATACCTGGGAAATTAATTAATTGGATTTTTAATTTCTTACATCATAGAGAAGTCTTTGTTAAAATAAATTCATGTGGTGACTTGATCGGACCAAGATATTCTCACAAGGGCGTCTGTCAAGGTGGTATCCTTAGCCCTTTGATTTTTATTTTGTATATTTATAAGCTTAATTCAATTCTAGGTCCATCTATCTCCAATTTACAATATGCTGATGATTTAGTTATTTATATATCAGGAACAAATGTAAAATTGCTTGTAGAGACTCTTAATAACTGTTTGAAAAACCTTAATTCATACTTTTCTTATCTAAACCTTGACATAAGCACAGACAAGAGTAAGGTTGTATTATTTAATAAATTTAGACCCTTTAATGTAAAATTGTATTATAACAAGATTCTCTTACCTATAGCTAATAATGTTAAATTTCTTGGTGTTACTTTTTCTAAAAATCTTTCATGGACAAGCTATGTGGATTCCATTGTTTGTAAGGCATCCAAAGCTTTCAATATTTTAAAAGCTATAGCTAGGACATACTGGGGTGCAGATCCTAAAATATTACTAATGTTATATAAATCTCTTGTTCGTAGCCATTTCGAATATGCATTTATGTGTTTTGGGTCAAGCAAAAGGCACTGTCAAAAACTTGAAGTGTTACAGAATAATAACTTAAGACTTATTACTGGAGCCATGAGGACATCTCCAATTATTTCTCTTCAATCGGAATGTAATATACTTCCTTTATCTCTAAGATTTAAATATCTTAAGAATCGCTTTCTAATTAAATTATATTCAATGTTGGATCATCCGTTATTCAAAAAAATCCTTCATTATTATAATTGCTTTCATCCTATAAATGATTCAGCTCCTTATATTTTTAAAGATTTCTCAGAAATAATACAATTAGGTCAGGATTATAATATATATCGAGCAAATGCTAACTGGCCCTGCTATAGAGGTTCATATAAAAGTAAATTTGCAGAAATTAATGTTATCATACAGAATAAAATGAAATGTAAAGAAGAAGTGTATGAGCAGATTAATAGATATCCTAATCATATTGCCATATTCACTGATGGGTCCAAAAGAAATAACAATGTATCTTGTGCATTTTACATACCTCACATGAAAATTGGACATGGAATAAAGTTACCAGCGTATGTTAGTATTTATACAGCTGAATGTCTGGCAGTACTGTTTGCCCTTCAGTATGTACAGCAAAAGCACCATAAAGGAACCTCTGATTGGTTGATTATATCAGATTCTATGAGTGTATTAACGGCGATCAATAATTGTAAGCTGAGCACTAGTGTTAATTATATAATTTATGAAATTAAAAGACTGTGGACGATTCTTACAGAAGATAACATTAATATTGTATTTTTGTGGACTCCTTCTCATATTGGAGTAATTGGAAACGAGCACGCGGATTACTTAGCCAGGGCTATCACAGATAACGAGACGAGTGACATTATCGCCTATCCTGGTATTGCCATCCCTTACACCGACTCTTATATCATTTTGAAGCAAAAAATTAAAGAAGACTGGGCCAATTATAAAAACGAAATAATCAATACTGGAAAAGGGCAATGGTACTTTTCTATTGTTAATTCTACCAATCCTGTTACACCTTGGTTTGTGAAACCCGATATTTACATGGGACGAAAATTTTACTCAACTATTTGCAGATTAAGGCTTGGTCATTGTAAAGTTAATGCTGTATTGGCTAGAATGAAAATTGTTTCGTCATCTATTTGCAATTATTGTAATTCTGAAAATCAAACTCTGGATCATATATTCTTCAAATGTACTTATTTTGCGGTGGCTAGATTAATACTGGTAGATTCCCTCCTCCATATTTATAAAAACCCTGGAGAAATCCCGCGCTCCATCCAGGATCTACTTAAAAACTCGGATACCTATTCTATTCTTTACAAATTTGTGACAACGTCTGGAATTGAACTTTGAAGGATTATGACATGAAGATGTAACTATAAGGATATGAAATGGATTGGGAAAGTTCTTAGACAAGTGACATGGCTTAGGCCTATTTGATTACACGATTACTGGGTTTGAAATACATTTGACATGGCTTCGGCCTTTAATATAAATTAAAAAGCTGCAACTTTGAACTTTGAATACTTATGACATGGCATATGCCAACAAATTTCTGGAAATGATTACAATTGACAAGGCTGTATGGACCAAGTCCTTTGCCTGCCAGATTGGCAAATTAAAACAACAACAACAACATTAATCTAAAAAGTTTGCATACTTATTAAAAAAAAATAATTTCAAAGTAATCCTGAACTTTGATGCAGTTTATGAGTCCGTCATTTTAGTTTCACGCATACATGACCTGGTGTGATTGTTGATTTTCTTGGTTGCAGGACGACCCTTGGGCCGGACTCTCTTACACCGTGGACACGGAAACCGGTAAGTGGAAAACTATAATAAATAAATTACCATATTATGTGTTAAAAGTAACCGTCGTGCGTTAAACCATGGTAGCAGCTCAACAGAATCGGTAAATTTTAGAGGAAAGCAGAGCTTATTAGAGGGGGGATGTATAATTTTTATTTCAGCATACTTCGATTCTGCAATGTACAGTATTTAAAAAAGTAGCCTATGTCCTCCTCCAAGGTCCAATATATGAATATACTGAAATTCATCAAAATTGGTTCAGCAGTTTAGGCGTGAAAGCGCAACAAACAAACTCACTTTCGCATTTATAGTATTAGGATAAAAGAAAACGCCTTTTACGAAAAGCCGACCCCGGCCGCACAGGTTAGTATTCTTTCACCGCCCCTGCACGGATAAAAAGGTTATTATAGCGGTATATGTAGAGACCAGGGTTAGTTGCCATCTAGGCGGGCTTGGAGCCCTACCACCTAACCACCGACAGGCTGCCCCCGGCCGCAGGAGGCAGTATTCCTACCCCGCCTCTGCACAGAGAAAATTCCTTTTGTAAATAATACATATGAGACACGGGACGAGAAACCTGTGACCGCCTCAGACGATCTGATCTGCGTCCATTGAGCCACAGAGGTCATGGAAAGAATATGTACTTTTTATGACCATATAAAACCAGACGCGTCCTCTGCAATAATTGAAATTATAATATCACCAAAACTCCGATCCATTTTCGAATACACAACTCCCCAAATTGGTCGTATTGTGCACACCCCATTATATATTATACTTGGGGGAGCTACCCTTATGTAATAAATACATAGGGGTCGGAATGCGGCCCTGTGATACGTGATTTCCGTCTAAGTATTTTGGATTATTATGAAACGATCGTTTTGAGTGTTTAAAATACTTACTAAAGATTATAAACGCGCGTTTATTTTTTAAATGAATACAAAAAGAACGTTTATATAGATCTGAAAGAAAGAAATGTTGTAATATATTTTAAATTGATAATACATTCGCATGACCTAAACTTGGATCCTAGCTCAGCATTGTGCCGGCTAACTATAACTGGCGCTGTTCCGCTTCCGCTTGGAACCATTCGGTGAAACTCACAGACGACTCACGTCGTGATAATTTTTTCCATCTTCTTAAGTAGTTCGCGGTGTGACGGTCGATATATCGACTTATTTACGTGAAAAAATTTAAAAAAAAATATAATATGCTATTACTTCATTCTGCCCTTATCTCAGAGTGGGATCGGCACAACACTTTCTCTTTTTCCGCTCTCCTTTGTCAGCCGTCATCTCAACATTCACCTTTCTTCGCCATATTATCTTTTACGGAATCTTTTCTTCGGTCTACCTATCCTTATCTCCTATATCCGTTTACTCTCGTTTTTTCCTTGTTCATATGGCATTCGTCCCTTCACCTTGCGCGAATTGTTTTATAATTTTGTTTATCACGGTTTTATTAAGTTGACCTGTATGTGACCTATCTATGTAACGGAATTTTCGAACTCAATTTTGACCCACTTTGAACAATAAAAAAAAATCAAAATTTTGCACACTTGTCAAGACCTGATGACAATACCTACACAAATTTAATAATTTTGTCATAGTCCTTATCAGGATCATCAGGATTAACGCTCTTTTTTCCTTCTGCCGAAGTGCCATGTGATGTTTATTTAATAAAACTACCGGAGGATGGTGTTAAATTAATAAAAACATTTACCTGGGAATTGACAACAAATAAATTATATTTTATAGTTAATCAAACTAAGAAGTAAAAAATAATTCTTAACATATGAATAAAATTACTGAGGAGAAAGTTACGACTAATGTCACTTCTAAAAACGTACGATATTTTTGAACTAACTGGATTTTTACAAGTACTTTAAAGTATATACAAGAAAAATATTGACTTTTTAATTTTTACTTTACATTTAGTTATGAGTTTTTTTATTTATTATAGTAATAATTTTTTATGACAAATGGAGTCTTTAAAAAAGGTGAGATTTTGTCTTTCGCAGTCATCTGAAATTAAAAACAATCAGAGATGTTGTTCTGTCAACTTTATTGTAATGAACTAACCAATAATATGCAACTAAATGTCTGGCCATGCCGCCACCGCCGGACCCCGACCGGAGGGATAGACCCAAAAAGTGCTTGGCTTCACTTCGAAGAAAAAGTCGGAAAGCGGACCATGGGCGCTTAAGCGAGAATTTGGGTTGCAACCGGGATTCAACGCTATCATGATGATGATGATGAACCAATATTAAGCATAATTTAAAAATGGCGGATATCTGAAAATAAAATTGACAAAACCATTGTATATTCGTAACTAAATTGTTTATAAAAAATATTATTTAAGCCAAATCGGATGATTAGTTTATGAGTCAGTGCTTCTCCGAAATAAGTATATCAGTTGTCTAGTATGTAAATCACAAGTTACCTGCTACTTACCTTTTTATTGCTGAGGAACAGCGGACAGGCTGACAGTCAACTTATTAGTAAGCAATTACAGTCGCCTATGGATGTTTGCGACGCCGGGGACACAGCGAACACGCCGCTGTCCCATAGGGATAGGTACAGGAACCTGGGTCACTAATGGGGGAACACAACAGAAGGTTATTATGATGGCATACCTTAGACCAACGGTGGTAGCCATCCCGACGGGCTTGGGGCCCACGCAGATAACGGCCCTACCCACTTAATGACTATATATGGCGCTGTGTGAATTTTTCTAATGTATTATATATTTCGTATTATTATGAAACTATTGGTATGAGGATTCAACATACTTCCAACAGATTTTAAACGCGCGTTTATTTTTAGCGCGATTTTATTATTTGATATTATTGACATTTCAGCTATCGTTTTCAGCGTTTATATAATATTTGTAATGAGAAAAATCTTATCAGGCTTATTGGCAACATTAGTCCTGTCTTTGATAATATATCGATTCCAGTAAAGTGTGATATGGCTACTATCAAGAAGTGGCACAGGCGTGTATTTATAATAGGTCACCTCTGAAGATATAAGATTGTATCGATGAGCACTTGCTCATCTGCTCAGCTGATGGATGATTCTGACTACTAGGTTGTGTCTATGCAAACTCAGAGTTAGCAAGACGAAAACAACCAGAAGTAACATGCCTAATGGACTCACCAGGACAGTGGCTCTGCATATGTCGGTCGTGCCGTCTTTTAGGATTTTTTTTTTTTTTATTGATTAGGTCGCTCGTGGATGTTTGCGACTAATACTGCGAACTTGCTGCTGTCCCTACTTAGGGGTACTGGAACCAAGGTCACTAATGCAGGTTATTATGGCGGCATATTTATGGGTACTAAAGGTGGTTGCTATCCAGACGGGCTTGGGGCCTTACCACGTAGCTCTAGGATTCTTCGATCACAAATAGTACTAGGGTTATAGCAGGTTTCAATATTCTTACTCCGCCCCTGCACAAAGAAAACAAGATGGCGCCACTGTACAAATATTGATATATAAATTGTTTTTAGTATGAAATCAAAGTTTGCCTATCACAGGATTGTAGGTATGTGTTCAGGAAATTCACATGCGACAGTTGCGGAAAAGGCCCTACCACGTAGATAGCCCTGCACGGAGATGTACTACCGCTAGTTGTTCGTCTTAAGATTATTATATAAGCTGAAAGAAGATGTAGTGACAAAAATTGAGAAAGGTATGCTGAGATGGTTTGGCCATGTCGAGAGAATGAATGAAGAACGATTGACGAAAAAAGTGTATAAGGCGAGTGTGAATGGAAGTGTTGGAAGGGGTAGACCTAGGCGGACGTTTCGAGACCAGATCAGGGACGTCTTGAAAAAAGGCCAGGTCAAGAGTACCTGCCCTAAACCGACGGGCATGTATGAAGGGAATAATGAAAGTGGACGAAGCGAAACAAGTATGTAAGGATCGTAGCAAGTGGAAAGAAGTGGTCTGTGCCTACCCCTACGGGAAAGAGGCGTGATTATATGTATGTATGTATGTATATAAGCGAAATATCGCTCATCACGAGATTTCTAAAACTACGCGAAGTAGGTAGATACTAACTAAAACGGACTTTTTTTATTTTTTTATTGCGTAGGACAGCAGACAGGCTGACAGCCCGCTTAGAATTTAGCAGTTACCGTCGCCTATAGGTGTTTGCAACGCCAGTGGCATCGCGAACACGCTGCTGTCCCATAAGGGTACAGGAACTTGGGTCACTAATGTCGGAACACAACACAAGGTTATTATGGCGGCATACTTAAGACCAAAGGTGGTCGCCATCCAGACGGGCTTGAGGCCCTACCACGTAGCTAGGGTGGGTTGTTTTGTCGCCTTTTACGACAGGCCGACCCCGGCCACAGAGGTTAGTATTCTTTCTCCGCCCCTGCACGGATAAAAACTTTACGGAAATCCTGTCCATAACGTATTTTATTTTTAAATTTATATGGCATGACAACATTTGCCGGGTCAGCTAGCTTTTATAAATTGAGAAAAGTAAAAATATATTGAATCCAATCTGAACGTAACTGAACAAACTACACTTCCCGTATATATATATATATATATATTTATATATAAAAAAGCGTCTGTCGGTACGGCTGTTGATGTAAATAGCTGATTCATTTGACAAATGGACCATCACGCTGTCGCGCAGGGGTGAGCAGGTCCCTGGGGGTTGTTTTCGAAACAATAATACCTTTATGTATGCCGCTGGCTTCGTAAGAAATCGAAATGCGATTTCTTGCAGATGCCGGGCGTATAATAAATGTACTCGGACAATTCACTTATGGATACTAGACGACTGATATGAGTTTTGTAAATAAATATATATTTTTATAACCACCCACACTCGTGTCGGGAATCGAACCAGTAGCGTCAGCAGGCGTTTCGAGCCAGCCGCTACGTCACAGCACCATCTAGTCTATCGTTTGTTTTATGGATACTAGACAACTGATATTACTACTTCTCTATTGTAAATAAATACATATATATAACCACTCAGACTTGAGGCGGAAATCAAGTATGTGACCATAGCAGGCATTCCTAAAAGGCGTTAATAAAAATAAATATAAGGTAATGAGATAAGTAGGAAAGTATCCGTCAAAATGCGTTAAATTAAGGTGGCGCCACAATAGCATCAGTGTAAATTTTAGAGGAAAGCGTCAGAAATTATTAGAGTTGCATAGGGAATTTTTAACTCGGCATAGGTATACACGTCAAGTTATGTCTGTAGCTGCACTAGCGAGCGTCGCATTCTAGCGGCTTTTCAACTATAATTTACAGCTGGACACTTTTTCAACTTCACCCCCCCCCCCCCCCCCAATATGTTTCTTCTTACTTTCCATACGAATAAATACTAGAACAATTGCCTTGTAAAATTAAAAAGAAAATAAGAAAAAGAAACAAAATCCCGCCAAAAGGTCCTCCCATTTCAAAAATCGAACATGATTAAAAAAATATTACCACAACACTCGATGACTGGTCGAAAATTTTGAATTAAGAACTAAGGGAAAAAAAATAACGAGAATGGCCCGCTGTCATTCGTAGGACAATGGCCAAATTATTGAGACCTCTATCGTCTTTAACGTATCCTTTTAATGCTTCTTTTTGTTCTTGTAAAGGAAACGATTGCGGGTCTTTATTTTGTGGTTGATTTCCAGTCTCATTTAGCCGAAAGAGACCGGTGTTAGTGATGGAAGAGATCGATTTTCGAGACGCTCTTGAATTTATTTGAGTCTTTAGCCATTATTCATGAAATAGTTTCTCTTTAGTTGCTTTCGTATTAATTAAGTAAGTATTAGATTTGAAAGAAGATCGTTTATTAATCATTTCGAGCCGAACTTTCGACTTCCTTGCGTGTTAACTCTTATTCCAAACTAAATTCTATTTCTGTATCATTAAAATATATACATTTATTATATTTTCTACATGTTAGAGTCCCAGGCCCGTTTGGATGGCACTCACCCTTGGTCTATAAGTATGACGCCATAATAACCTTGTGTTGTATTCCGGCATTGGTGACCCGGGTTCCTGTAGGTACCCTTATGAGAGAGCAGCGTGTTCATGGTGCCTCTAGCCTCGCAAACATTTATAGATGGTGGTAACTTCTTACTATTTAATGGCCCGTCGGTCTGTCTGTTGTTCCTCTTATAGCTATCTCGACGATCCCGTTATCAGAGACGGTCTAGACACGCTTGGCCTTCAGAGAGACTAAGTAGTCTTTCTTCTTCAGTTATAATATTTTGAAGTGATAACTTCTTATGGGAGGGTAAACCGCTTCGTTGCGTAACGCGTTACAGCGCCAGTCTGTCTGGCTTCCCTGTCTCTCACGCATACGGCAGCGGTAGGCAGGTTCCTCCTCTATCACTCTAACCCGCAGCACTAGATCTATTCGAATTGCGACTTTATTACAATGAAATACAGTTGTTTTTTTTTCTTTATAAATAATCTACATTAGTGAATAATTTAATTTAATATAATTTGAAACAGTTTGTGGAAAACTTAGAAATTCGTAAACTTAGTTATTTTTGAATTATATTTGGTTTTATTAATAAATAACCTTTCTTTACTGTTCGCGTTGGTATTGGGTCTTCCTAGGCGAAGAGCTATCGAAGGGAAATGAATATTTAAAGGTACTCATAATTCTCGTTACTCGTCCTTATTTTCGTGTGGGCCCACTGATGTTCCGCTCGTAGGAGTAATCAAACACACCTTTACACACTTTTGCACCCGATTATTACTAAATTATTCAGTTTATATTAAAAATAAGACGGAACCGACAATCACCGTTCGGCCATCGACGTTATAATGCGATTTAAATCGGTCGCACTTGATTTCATTAGGACGAGGAGCGGATATTAGGTAAGAGGAAAAGAGATAGAATATAGCATCCTCACCTAGACCCCTAGGTCTAGGTTAACAAACGGCGTTAACACTTACATAATTGTATTAATATACATAAAATTTAAGTAATAACCTAAGCTTTTCTCAAGTTAAACAATTTCAATATTAAATAGTTCAACTTAGATTATATTATCACTTCTGTCGGGCGTCCCAAGACGCACACGTTTTATTTTTTAAGTACTTCAAATCACTTTCCTGTTAAGTTCACTCAATATCGCTTAGTAAAGGTTGCCTTACAAGCGTCGATTTATACTTTTATTTTGTAAATAAATTATCATTGTATATAAAATCCCAGACATGGGACGGGAGTGGACGTGACATATAGCATATGGGTTCGTAATATGGAGACTTCGAGAAAAGTTTCCAAATAGATCTCATGTTTATGCACATCACTAGCAAGTCTTGTCCTTTCAGACACGCCGATGATAATCGACATCGAAATTATTATAATGAAAGCCATTTTCGTAAAATCCTTTGTCCGGTAAAATTGGATTTCTCAAGTTTTATTATAAAACTTATTTTACTTATTTTATGAATAAATTTTAATAAATTTTATGTAAATACAACGATTTATATATAGCTAAGGTACTTGATAGCTGACTAGAGGAGGAATCAGAGGTCACTGGTTCGAATCCCACGCGGGTGTGTACCGCTTAGGCGATTTTTAGGAATACTAACCCCTGCGGCCAGGATCGGCCTGTTGTAAAAGGCGACAAAACAACCCTAGCTATGTGGTAAGGCTTCAAGCCCGTCTGGATGGCAACCTTCCCTTTCTTATATCCCAAGGAAACCCGATGACAGGTACCACAACAGCTTCAGAGGGGAGCCGGCGAGGTTATGTGGGGGTCACCATCTTCAGGTCAGCCACTAATCAGGCTAGCATGCGATAGCCGGTGATGGTCAACCGCCATACCCACTAGAACCCTAGTCGTCACCTAGTCCTTGTGTCTCAGCTGACACTCCCGACTAAGCAGAGACAAAGAAGTACCCAATCGGGAAGAGGCATCCCAGTGCACGATCCTCCCCGATAGCGACGTAACTGTCGCTCGGTAGAACATGGCAACCATTCCTGGTCTATAAGTATGCCGACATAATAACCTTGTGTTGTGTTCCGGCATTAGTGACCCAGGTTCCAGTGCCTCTATGCGAATAGCAGCGTGTTCCTGGCGTCGTAAACATCCATAGGCGACGATAACTGCTTACTATTAAGTGGTCTGTCAGCCTGTCTCCTGTTCACCAGCAATAAAAAGGGTTGATGTTAAAGCGAGCGAGTCCGCGGGAATATATATATATATATTATATTCAATATAAAATTCAACAATAAGTAATATTAATGATATTTCAAATCTCCAGAGGATTGAGACGTAAATGTCGTACGAGCATTAATCATAGTACAATGTATGAAAGCGGGTACGCAGCTTTTGTATATGTGTTCGAAATTCGAATTACATAAGGATGTTATGTATGGATCTCTATTTAGCTAGATTCATAGGGTGCAATGGTAGGCGATTGTAAAGGAATTTAATTTTAAAAAAAAATATTTTTTAAACATCCTGCAACAATTCACATTACGCAATCAATCCCAAAGTACCTACCTATATATTATGTTATAGGTACTAGCAACATGGGTACTTTTTTTTTTGGAAATAATTAAAACGTCAGCTAGGTGGCAGGACTCTAAGCCTGGCTGAATGGAAACTACCTCTGGTTATACTGCTGGCAAAGCGCTTAAACCAGCAGATGCTGAGCTGGTGCAATTTTTTTACATAAATATAAGGTATTTTCTCCGTGCTCAGGCGGAGTAAGAATACTGACAAGAGACAATACAATCCCAGGAGACAACACCAACCCAGCTAGTTTGGGCTCCAAACCCGAGCCTCCCGGGGGCGTCGTAGAGCAATGATCAAAAGTCGATCCTGCGACCGAACCCCCACAAAGGCTCTCGGTGGCGACCGGGGTTTTTAGTGGGTATACCATTGCGACCACCCTGGCTATCCTTTGCTAGTAGAGCGGAGAACCCCACATACCCGCGTCGGCTTCCTCCCGAAGATACGACGCGGCACTATTAAAGTGCAGTTTTCCTTAGGTAAAAAAGGGCTCCAAGGCCGACTGAAAGCCAACCACCTTTTTTTTTAATGCTGTAGGACGGCTTAGAATTTAGCAGTTACCGTCGCCTATGGGTGTTTGCAACGCCAGTGGCATACACGCTGCTGTCCCATAAAGGGTACAGGAACTTGGGTCACTAATGCCGGAACACAACACAAGGTTATTATGGCGGCATACTTAAGATCAAAGGTGGTCGCCATCCAGACGGGCTTGGGTCCCTACCACGTAGCTAGGGTGGGTTGTTTTGTCGCCTTTTACGACAGGCCGCAGAGGTTAGTATTCTTTCTCCGCCCCTGCACGGATAAAAACCACCACCCACACCACAACCCACCTCTGGTTTTTAAATATACCGCCATAATAACCTTGTGTTGTGTTATAAGTGACCCAATTTCCAGTACTCCTATGGTACATAGGCGATGGTATCTGCTTACTATCGAGTGGGCTGTCTGCTATTTTGCAGCAATAAAAAAAAATTGTGAATACAGAAAAAAAGGAAGACAAAAGAAAAGATGAATGCTTAAAATATGATGTGGCGAAATCAGGAACGTTGAGACGATGGCTAACAGACGTAGGTACCATGTTGTGCCATATTTATATAATTTCAAAAGAAAATTATATAAGTAGTATACCAGTTGTTCATTACCCACAACAAAAGTGCACTCTATATAGTACACTCATAACTGAGCAATAAAAAAGCTATCCAGTGTAGGTCGTGGCAGATTCGCTTGATAAATACATACATACATACAATCACGCCTCTTTCCCGTAGGGGTAGGCAGAGACCACTTCTTTCCACTTGCTACGATCCTTATATACTTGTTTCGCTTCGTTCACTTTCATTATTCCCTTCATACATGCCCTTCGGTTTAGGGTACTCTTGACCTGGCCTTTTTTCAAGACGTCCCTGATCTAGTCTCGAAACGTCCGCCTAGGTCTACCCCTTCCAACACTTCCATTCACACTCGCCTTAAACACTTTTTTCGTCAATTATTCTTCATTCATTCTCTCGATTGACAAAAGTTTATTTTAATTTGAATAAACTTACCAGTTTATTAACCATGGGATCGGGGAGTGGTGAAGAACTTGATCATGCACTCCGTGAAGGTAGAGAGTGAATGCAGCCTCATACGAATTGACAAGTAGTTTTTATACCGTAGAAATCGCTGGCTTGGCATGATGTTACATTTTGCCAACACGAGTAGGTTAGTGAAAAAATTTGTAATGTCATCAAAACATGATTGTAGTATATTTACAGTTCGTTACCCTTTAATTGTAACTCACACAGCGCCATCTAGTTCCAAAATAGAGCGCTTGTTTTATGGGTACTAGACAACTGATGTACTTTTCATTATTATTTCGAAGTAAGAGCAGACAGGCTGACCGTCTACTTAATATTAAGCAGTTACCGTCTCCTATGAATGTTTGCGACGCTAGGAGCACCTCCAACACGCTACTGTATAGTGGTACAGGCACCTGGGTCACAATGCGGGAACACAACACAAGGTAATTATGACGGCATACTTATAGACCAAAGGGAGATGCCATCAAGACGGGTTTGTGGCCCTACCACGTAGCTAGGTAGGTAGTAGAAAACAAGATGGCGCCACTGTACAAATATTGATATATAAATTGATTTTAGTACGAAATTAAAGTTTGCCTACCACATGATTCAGGAAATGCACACGCGATTGTTGGGGAAAAGTGTTAGCGAAACGACACATAGATATAGATTTGTTTTGTTTGCCTTTTACGACAGGCCGAACCCGGCCGCAGGGGTTAGTATTCTTTCTCCGCTTTTGCATGGAGAGTATGTATCTATTTATCCTTGCGTACTTTTCGTTTGTAAATAAACATTATATTATCCATAAACACTCAAATTCGAGCGGCAAACGAAACCGTGACCTCGTACGCGTCTCCGTGTACGGAATCATTGCTCCCAATGGTCGGCGAAATATGCTGTCGTCATATTTGACTTTTTTTTTAATGCTGTAGGACAACAGACAGGCTGACGGCCCGCTTAGAATCTAGCAGTTACCATCGCCTATGGGTGTTTGCAATGTCAGTGGCATCGCGACCACGCTGCTGTCCCATAAGGGTACAGGAACTTGGGTCATGACGGCATACTTAAGACCAAAAGTGGTCGCCATCCACACGGGCTTGAGGCCCTATCACGTCGCTAGAGAGGGTTGTTTTGTCAATTTTTACGACAGACTGACCCCGACCACAGAGGTTAGTATTTTTTCTCCGCTCCTGCACGGATGAAAATTCTTTGAAGATAAAATATATAAGACCGTAATAAGAACTGTCATATTATATGGATTGGAATGCTGGACCGCAAAGGGGAAGGATGAATGGTTATTGCATGCAGCAGAGATGCGAATGTTGAGATGGACGAGTGGAATTACAAAAATGGATAAAATTAGAAATGAGTATATTAGGGGAAGTTTGAAAGTGGCTCCAGTGATTGAGAAGCTGAAAAGTAATAGGTTAGCCTGGTATGGCCATATTATGCGAAGAGAGGAGCGTCATGTAACAAGGAGAATGCTAGAAATGAGAGTGTATGGATGCAAAAGGAGAGGTAGACCAAAGATTATCCGTGCAGGGGCGGAGAAAGAATAATGACCTCTGCGGCCGGGATCGGCGTGTCGTAAAAGGCGACAAAACAAGCCATTCTAACTACCCACCTTTGGTTTTAAGTATGATCGCCATAATAAATTTGTGTTGTGTTCCGATATTATTGACCCTCATGGGAGACAGCATCGTGTTCGCGATGCCACTGGCGTTGCAAACATCCATGGGCCACGGTATAGTGATGATCAAAGCAAGACCAAGACAGTCATGGTAACGGTCTTGGTCTTGCTCAAATAGTCTGTTTTTAAAGGCTTTTTATAGATATAAGTTACAATAATCAATAAATGTTACCGTATCCTATTAGTTTAAATACTTATATATTATTATGCATTACTTATACGCATATATTTATTATCTTTTATTTGATGACCAAGAATTAGTGATGAGCAAAGCAAGACCAAGATCAAGACAGTCTTGGTAACGGTCTTGGTCTTGCTTCTCCGGTCTTGGTCTTGCTTAAATACTTATAGTCTTGGTCTTGGTCTTGCAAAATCGCAAAACCAAGACCAAGACTGCAAGAACAAGACAGATTTTGCTCATCACTACCACGGTAACTGTTAAATTTTAAGTGGGCCGCCAGCCTGTCTGCTATCCTACAGCAATAAAAAAAGAAAAGAAAAGATGCTAGGATAAGGGAAGGGAGAAGAAGATTTGGCTTAAAAGCATTTTTTTTGAGTCGATGCCCTCACAACAAATATTCTGAGACAATTCACAGAGCGCCATCTACACCCAATGCAGCACTAGCCCTTGTCTAATACTTATCATTTTTATCCGTGCAGGGGCGGAGAAAGAATACCAACCCCTGCGGCCGGGGTCGGCCTGTCGTAAAAGGCGACAAAACAACCCACCCTAGCTAAGTGGTAGGGCCACAAGCCCGTCTGGATGGCGACCACCTTTGGTCTTAAGTATGCCGCCATAATAACCTTGTGTGGTGTTCCGGCATTAGTGACCCAAGTTTCTGTACGCTTATGGGACAGCAGCGTGTTCGGGATGCCACTGGCGTTGCAAGCACCTATAGGCAACGGTACCTGTTAAATCCTAAGCAGGCCGTGAGCCTGTCTGCTGTCCTACAGCAATAAAAAAAAGTGATAGTAGTATTTTACTAATAATACTTGTGGTAGGTAGTATATCAATTTTCTAAGGTAGTATATACTTTTATTTTGATAATTTTGATTCACTCATGATATCGCCATATCATCTTTTAAGTTATGCATCTTTCGCCTTTTTTTCGGAGGAGGAAAAATGTCTACCTGCTGCGCGGGGCCGCAGCAAGCTCGTGTGGATCTCACGGCAATTCAGCACGCCACACCCTGTTTTGAAGAGCGCGTGTCGTATAACCACTTAAAAATCTCCCCCAGGCCTTCATTGCTCACGTTCAGGGTGCCGGGATATGGTGCGAGCCTCACTGATCCGCACCACCTGCTTCAACTACTTTACTAACATCTTTCTTTTGGCCACCTCCTTATGCTGTACCCATTCGCTATAATAGTAAGCAGTGTTACGTTGTAACAAGAGTAGGATAATTAATTTTCTTTATATAATATCTAATCCTTAAATACTTAATAAAAATTTCGAATTAATCTCAACAATATATAATAATTAATCTTGAGGGTATTTAAACGGAACGAACCAGATAATAATTTCGATCGCGCACCTTAAAAGTAGGTAGATAAGAATTAAACGACGGCTGGGAAGAATCTTCGAGAAATCGTTCAGTTGAATAGCGTCCATCGATAAGTAAAAAGATGAATGAACGCGAATCATTCGATCGGTTACCGGTCATCGAAAATACTACAAATGAACGAAGAACGGGAACCAAGTGTCGTCAGGGCTTACGTCACAAATAATTCTTTGCCCCTCTGGCCTATAGCTCTGTCATTGTCTAAACGAGTAGCGGGTCCAAAGTACAGGTGCTACCCAGTACTTTTCCATGCCAAACCATTAGAAGCCAAATCTGGAACCTTCGAAAAAGTGGGCGGTGCCCTGACGGCCAGTATAAAAAGGCGAAGCTGCGATGGACGCCAAGATTCGCACACCCGAAAGACGCCTGCAAGTATCCGTCCTTCAACAGTTAAGTTTTTTAACGTGCGCGTGTTGTAAACATATTATAAAGTTGTAATATAAAGTTTTAGTGCGTAACCCTCAGAGGAGAGGGTCCACCGTACGGGCTGAGAGCAGACGCCCCAGAACGGGTCCTTCGGAACAACAACCCGTAGCTGCCATCCCTCGCAGCGGTCTCGAGGCAGCCACCCTCAGTACGGGCTGGAGCTGCAGACCACTTCCAACGGCAGGGCACGTCAGGCCCCGTGAAAGGAAAGGACGTTGATGACCCTCCACGCGCAGGACGAGGCCTAAGCTAAGTCACCCTACACCCTTACGATTTAACGCCCGATATAAACCTCTTAGTGCTTGTACCCACGTCTCGGTTATATATGGTAGACCGAACTCTATTTTGTTAATTCATTCAGTACGTTATATTAGTAATAAACTTGTATTCAATTTAAAATTGTTTAATTTCTTATCTATATTTGTCGACGACCGTCAGGTTGTCGTGACAGCAGTTACCGTCGCCTGTTAACAGCTCTAGGGGGCTCGTTGTTATTCGCGTAGGAGAACTGGAACCTGATTCACTCATGCCAGAAAGAAACAACAAAATATTATTATGGCTACGTATTTAAAGGCCAGGGCTCTTTGCTGCCATCCAGGCGGGTTTGGAGCCCTAACACCATGCCGCAGAGGCAGTATTCTTACTCCGTCTTCTTCCTTGTATTTTCTGAAAAAAATTCCATGATTTTGCATTTAACATACATACATACATATAATCACGCCTCTTTCCCGTAGGGGTAGGCAGAGACCACTTCTTTCCACTTGCTACGATCCTTACATACTTTTTTCGCTTCGTCCACTTTCATTATTTCCTTCATACATCATTTTGCATTTAAGTACATGCATAGTTTACCTACACTAGCAGGAGTGTTTAAAAAATATTTAATAAACATTTGTCGCTTTTACCGCCCTTTAAAAACGATATGGAATAATCCTTCTCTTTGTTCTCACAAAAACAATTATTTCATAAATATGTATCCATAGAAAAAAATATCTAATTTCAAACTCAATTACTTCAACCATCTGCTGCATTGTTTAATATAACTAAGAATGCCATTTAAAATTATACTATTTCTTTTGAGTGTTAAAGTATAAATTGGTTTAATATTAATATAGGCGCTTACGTCGTTTTGGTTACACGTGATATCGTATTGATTAGTAAGCGAGCCGACCAATCAACGCGCGTCCCCCAACAACATGGCCGACGTGATGCCGTCGTGTGGCGGGAAAGGTCTCCCTTTCTGGATATCGTTCCTAATTTATTACGCATTGTGTTGGTAGGACATTAATCTTTTCTCTTTTATTAATGGTTGTGTTTTATTTTAATGAAATTCGGAGGGCGGACGCCATTTTGGGTACCTATATAGACCACTTGTAATTTTCTTATGGTTTATGACGCGATGTATTGAACGAGTTTCCAAATTTAAGTAAAGTCGAACTAAAAAGTGAAAAATAATTCTTAATGTATGAATAAAATATTAATACCTAGTCAGGTCATAAATTCTGTCACATGTTTAATGTAAAATAATTGTAACAAGTTTATTAATTATGTAACCATTCATATACCAAAATGAACTTAACAAAACATAGATTCTTATGACATTAAAGTTTATTCAAAATGACCTCCGTGATTTTGAATACAAGCCTTCAATCTGCGCGGCCAGTTGTCTATCGCAGCACGAACGAGGTCCATGTCAATATCGGCGGCTGCCTTAATCAAGGATGTCTTGAGTGACTCCAAATTGGGATGAGGCTTTGAGCACGCCTTTTCCTCCAAGTGTTGCCATATCTTGTAATCTAACGGATTCAAATCTGGACTGGAGGAGGGCCAGTCTTCGTGCCGGATGAAGTCGATTTCACGCGCCGCCAGCCAGTCTTGTGTGCTCTTCGCTCTATGAGCTGGCGCCGAATCTTGTTGGAATACCCAGTGCCTGTTATTGAACATGGTATGAGAAACAGGTTCCACAAGGTTCGTCAGGACTGTATTTTGATACACAACAGCATTCGTTTTTACACCTTTCTCACAAAAATGTACCTCTGTTAAGCCCCAATAAGAAACTCCCAACCATACCATGAGCGAGGATGGAAAATGACCTCGTTGGACACGCGGAATACGGTTGCTCGCTTCTTCACTACTGTGTGCGTACACCTTATCATTTTGTTTGTTGTAGCTCTCTTCTACGGTAAACATTTTTTCATCCGAAAAAAGAATTTCCCGATATTTTTTTCCCGCGTACCGCTTCAACAAAGCGCGGCATCTCTTCAGTCTCAGGTCCATTAGACGAGCATTCAAACGATGTCCTGTTTTTCTTCGATATGCCCGAAGCCCTAAGTCTTCATTTAACACCCTTTTCACCGTGGTTCTGCTTAACCCCATCTGAAGGGCCAACAGTTTCTGCTTACGTTTGGGATTTCTTTGAATTCGTGCCTTCACAGCTTTTATCACTGCTGGAGTCCTAACAGACCGAGGGCGACCACTTCTTGACCTGTCATCTACACTAGAGTCTTCATTGTATCGTTTGATGGTACGATAAACGAATCTTTTGGTAATATTCAAATTTTAAAGTATGTTAAAAATTTGAATTGGCGCGTAACCGCAACGATGTAACGCAATAACTGCAACACGGTCTTCTTTAAACGTCCACTCCATATTTAAAAATGAGTAAAATTCTAAAAGTTATACATTTTTATTTTCATGAACAATTCGAAATTCGAATTCAATAAACTTTGTTGTGGCCAGCATTCTAAAAGAAAAGTTTTTACTGTGTGACAATACTTATGACCTGACTAGGTATATTGTACGAAAAATATTAATATTATTGTCAAAAGACCGTGAGGCGCTATGTGTCATATCTTTCGTACCGTTTTTGGACTAATCGTACCTAACGATCATATATTTTCGAAAGCTGAGTTATAGAGCACCACACATTTTTCGTTATCTAATATTTTACGTTCATTATTTTATTCCTATAGGTATTAAGATTAATTTAAGAAAGTAAGAAAGATTAATGCCAAAGAAAACGACACTTAATCATAAACACTTTCAGTATCAATTCAATTTGTCACTAAAACGTGTTGTTTATTTTGACTATATTTGTTCTAATTAAAATTTGCTTTAAAAATTTAATCAGATAATGTAATACCTATATAATAATTCACCATTTGTTTAATTCTTATATAACATTGTATTTTCATCGCTCCTGATAAATCTATACAATGTTTAAATGAGTCAGTTACAAACAAACAAATCAACAAATAAACATACCTACAAGTGAAATTAATAAAAACGCGTTAAAAACAGTCACTATAAGAGAGTTTCTTTTTTACTACGCTTATTCAAAGCGGATCGAACCCTTTATCACAGTCTCAATGCGCGTAAAAACTACACTGACGGACTCATAAACTGCATCATAGTAATAGACGACTTTGAAATAAATATTTTAACCAAGTATGCAAACTTTCTATACAGATTTAAATTGAAACCTCTAGATTGGTTCGTGAACTTTAAAACAGCGTAGGGTCATATCCTTAAGTTTAAGTTTGTGTACTGGAAAGGACCTTAAGACTTTTTTGAAGAAAAAACAGAAATGTAAGGAAAATTGGTTTAATAAAAAAAAATTGTTTTAACAATAGACACAAACTTTATGCAAGGGTTTATTTATGTTTTAATAAGGTGTATTACCTCCACGTGCCCTTATTACGGATTCTAGTCGGTTCAATCATATTTGTGTAAAATGTGGTCAAAACTTAAGCCGAAGAAAACGAATTAATAGGGCTAAACTACATAAAAATCAAGTGAAGCGCAAATTAACATGAAAACGGAAATTCGTCACTTCATCCATCTCGAAGTAAGGTTTTAGGTTTTAAATTAGTAGAAGATATAGGTAGTTAAGAGAATTGTTAGTGCCAAATGTGTATTAGAAATAAATGATCAATTTTTATTGTATTTATGGTTCACTATTTTGGCGATAATGGCTAACACATAAAAGATAGATATATGCTGTCGCGGGGTTTTATGTGGGACTATTTAAGACATACATTTCCATTATACGTTATATACGTGTACCTGACTCTAACGGTTTTTGCAGTGCACGCCAGAATAGGTCACAGATGGAGGATTTTTTTCCCTACTTACTTGACTCTTATCGTTATTTTATTGCTGTAGGACAGCAGACAGGCTGACGGCCCGCTTAGAATTTAGCAGTTACCATCGCCTATGGATGTTTGCAACACCAGTGGCATCGCGAACACGCTGCTGTCCCATAAAGGTACTGGAACTTAGGTCACCAATGCCGGAACACAACACAAGGTTATTATGGCGGCATACTTAAGACCAAAGGTGGTCGCCATCCAGACGGGCTTGAAGCCCTACCACATAGCTAGGGTGGGTTGTTTAGTAGCCTTTTACAACAGGCCGACCCCGGCCGCAGAGGTTAGTATTCTTTCTCCGCCCCTGCACGGATTTTGGTCAATTCACATAATATCTTTATAAATTATAGCCTATGCGTTATTCTGATGTATAGGTAAGCTATATTATTGTAAAGTTTCATTAAAATCCATTCAGTAGTTTTTGCCTGAAAGAGTAACAAACATACATTCTTACAAACTTTCGCGTTTAATAATAGGTATTAGATAGTAGGATTTTACACTTATTAAAATTATTCGCGTATTTGGTACTTCTATATTTTCTGTAAGTCCGTTTGCCAATCGGAAAAGCCCTTCTCCAATCTACTCCATTCTGATCTCTCTCGAGCTACTCTACTCCATGTTATGCCTGCAACCTGCCTGATATCATTGTCCCATCTTTTTTGTTGTCTACCTCTTTTCCTTTTACCATTTGTCCTTTCCTCTGACATTTCAGTACATATAGGTACCTATATTTATTTATTTTAATTTTAATTTATGGACAATAACCCGTTTCAGTTTTTTTCTGACAACAGACCACAGATAACAAATCGCATTATCTTAAAAGCCACGGACAAGTTGTAATGTTTTTTTCCCCACTAAATGGCTTCTGGAACACCAATTTGTGTTCAGGTAGGTAAACCGCTTGAACCCTTTTTTGCGAATGTATTGTCGGGAGAAGTGTTAATTATGATTTTTTTTTAGATATGAATTCGACACATTTCACCAATTTTTTTTCTGTATAAATTGCGGTATACCAATAATAATGAAAAGTAGAGAGAACGACACTATACGCGTCAAGCTTGTCTTGGCGGGAACACGTGCCAGCGATCTAGATATGCATTAGGGTGTCCGTTATTTACCAAGTTGGCTATTTCGACTTGGGTATCGTCAACATCGTTTCTTTTTGACCTAATAACAATTTCAGAAACAAAAAAAAAAATTTACGATACCGTTTAATCCTGCCTAAATAACGATACTTTTCCCATTTAATTAACATGGGATTTTTGCACTTTTTAGCAAATAATTTTTATTTCGCTCATTATACTCTTTAACTTACCAACAATGCTCAATTCTGCTTCTATTATGATCCCTTTAGACGGAGAAATTTTCATATTGGCACAAAAAATTTATCACCTTTGGAAAGGTCAAAATTTATTTTTATTGATTTTTTTTTTTGGTTATTTTGCTTAAACTACTTACTAATTAATTTTTATTCTAAATTTCGTGTAAGATCTTTCATTTTAAACTCTCAATAATCGTACAGGGTATAAATGTAAATTTTAACACACAAATCATTATTGATTTTATTTTAATACATATGTTAATTATTGAACTTTCATCTTTACGTGCGGCTATAGATGTTTCATCACATCAATAAATTTTGACCTTTCCAAAGGTTACGTGATAATTTTTTTGCGCCAATATGGAAATTTCTCCGTCTAAAGGGATCATGATAGAAGCAGAATTGAGCATTGTTGGTAAGTTAAAGAGTATAATGAGCGAAATAAAAATTATTTGCTAAAAAGTGCAAAAATCCCATGTTAATTCAATGGGAAAAGTATCGTTATTTAGGCAGGGTTAAACGTTATCGTAAAATTTTTTTTGTTTCTGAAATTGTTATTAGGTCAAAATGAAACGATTTTGACGATACCCAAATCGAAATAGCCAACTTGGTAAATAACGGACACCCTAATATGCATAGTAGTACCTACCTACCTCATGATGTTCTCCTTCATCGGTGTTTTACTCATTCGCAGTATAAAAGTACTGGCGTTAAGTGGGTACAACAGCGACGTGCGTCTCTTTATCAACTGTGGGAACGCAAAAAAGAAAAATCGCATTCGCGGCAGCCTTCATGTCCGTGACGTTGCGGATAAATTGCAAGAGTGTCTGTCGCCTTCACTGGTATGGCCACGTTTTACGGCAACCGGTTACTTGCGTGGGGAAAAAAGTGCTGGCTTGACGTCGTAGGGGTTGATATGCGTGCCAATGGACTGACCACCAGAGATGCCGAAGACCGTGGGAAGCGAAAGTTTGGACTGCAACCGGGATTGTACGCTAAGATGATGATGATGATGAACAGCGACGTGCGTCTCTTTATCAACTGTGGGAACGCAAAAGAAAAGTTGTAGGGTATAATAATAGCCTATGTCGTCCCACTGTCGGGCTCCAGCCTCTTCCTAGAGCGAATGGACTGGTAGCTAACATCCCGGTGATCTTGATATGCAATAGTAATATCCTCAAGAAGTTTTCCTTCGCCATCGTTAAGTAGCAATCATGCTATAATGTGTACACATTTTTATCCGTGCAGGGGCGGAGAAAGAATACTGACTTCCGCGGCCAGGGTCGGCCTGTCGTAAAATGCGACAAAACAACCCACCCTAGCTACCCACCTTTGGTTTTAAGTATGCCGCTATAATAACTTTGTTTTGTGTTCCGGCAGACAGGCGGACGGCCCGCTTAGAATTTAGCAGTTATCGTCGCCTATAGGTGTTTGCAACGCCAGTGGCATCGCAAACACGCTGCTGTACCATAAGGATACAGGAACTTGGGTCACTAATGCCGGAACACAGCACAAGGTTATTATGGCGGCATACTTAAGACCAAAAGTGGTCGCCATTCATACGGGCTTTGGGCCCTACCACGTAGATAGGGTGGGTTGTTTTGTCGCCTTTTACGACAGGCCGACCCCGGCTGCAGAGGTCAGTATTCTTTCTCCGCCCCTGCACGGATAAAAACTATTAAAATCTGTCAACGTTTTGGTAAGTCGTCTGTACAAAGTAATAATTGTTTGTTTTGCAATCATATAAGTATTTATTGACACCGCATTCCCTTTTTACAACTGACCATGCTACCAGTCACGGTGACGTCACAAGATGGCCGACAACTCATCGCGAATCAGCGTTACGTATTTTTAAAAGTTGTGTAGCGAAGTTTATTGATATAATAAGACTGGTTTTTGTCCGTGCGGGTACTAATAATACTGACCCCTGCGGCTGGGGGCGGTAGGTCGTAAAAGGCAACGAAACAAACCTAGTTAGGTTGCAGATCCACCCCTCATCTATAAGTATGCCGCAATAATAACCACGTGTTGTGTTCTGGCATAAATGAGCCAGGTACTAGTCCATCTACGCGGACTACAGCGTGTTAGCGGTGCCGCTAGCGTCGCAAACATCTATAGGCGACGGTAATTACTTAGGTACTATTAAGTGAGCCGTCAGCCTGAGACAACATGAGGTTGTAGTTTAGAAAACATAACGGCTCATCATGTTCTATCCAAGGGGTGTACAAAGAGTATTGGCTTACAAAATAGTTTTTAATACATGTAATAGAATATCCACATTACTTTAAAAAAATATAGTTAAAATACCTAAAAAAAACACGCTTTAATGATAAATCAAACTGAAAAGTGACAAATAATTAATATTAATATAGGAATAAAATAATGAACGAAAACTATTAATATTATTGTAAAAAAAAAGCGTGGGGCGCTTTGTACATACATAACTTTCGCACCATTTTAATAAAATTCGCTTTAAATATTTCATTAGGCGTAACTTATAATACGTCACCATTTTCTAAATCTTGACGATCCTAACCAGGACAATGAGATAATAAATAATATTAATATATAATAATCTTCTAGAATTATTATAATGTCATCGGTCCTTGATAAGTCTACAACATTTAAATGAAATCTGATTGTTGACTGAGCTCAAAGGAGTAGAATACAAACAGATACAAGTGAAACTAATAAAAGCGTACTAAAAATACTTGGAAACTGATTAAAGGAGCGTTTTTTTTTATTGCGTTCAAGTATTTTGATTTTTGACCCCTCCCCCCCCCCATGTAATGCTTCGCGTCGTAATGTTTTTCTGTAACCCCCCAGGTAAAACGTTACATAACCACCAATTGACAATTTTTAGTTAAAAGCCATCTGAATTGCGATATTTTTTGTTACCTACTTAACCTACTGGAGAGATGAGAAAAACTATCACAACTGTTGATAAATATTTTTTATTTGTTTTACATTTAGAGTTAAAAAAAATTATTCGCTATCCTGTAATGCAAATAAGCAATTTTGTGAAGGTAAAAAAGTTTTCAAGTTATCATTCCATTTGATATTTTGAAAAGACAAAAACTTCTTAAAAAATTCGTGAGAGAGTCTCTCTACGCGATCGTTCTGAAGGGTTAAAAAAACAATGTTACGTAACGCGTAGTACGGAATATTATGTGTGTAAAACCAATAATGATACGACAAGTTTTAATAATGTACATCTAAATCTAAAGAGGCAACTTTCACTTGCTCTAAACAGCGGATACGGAAGCGTGGACATGTTCTAGTCACGGTGACGTCACAAGATGGCTGCCAGTCATCGCACATCAGCTATTTTGATACAATGTGAGTTGTTGAACTTGGGCTCGTGTTACGTTCACAATAAGGAAACAGCTAGAAGTCGACCTGCATCCACCCAAGCTCCGTGTCGCTCAAGGCTCAGACGATGATCAGGCTTTTAGACGGCATCACAGCGAGCTTAGCTATTTGAGCGGCCGAAGTAGATGTAAGGCGTTGTTTGGTCTATAAGTATGCCGCCATAATAACCTTGCGTTGTGATCCGGCATTAGTGACCCAGGTTCCTGTATCCTATGTGGACACCAGCGTTTTTGGGGTAATACCCATAAGCGACAGTAACTGCTTGATATTGAGTAGGCCTGTCTGCTCATCATCATCATCTTAGCGTTGAATCCCGGTTGCAGCCCAAACTCTTCTTTCTTCTCCACTTCGCACGATCTTCGGCATCTCTGGTGGTCAGTCCATTGGCACGTATATCAACACTTACGACGTCAAGCCAGCACTTTAGGTCTACCCCTCCTGTCGGGGCATGGTGGAGGCAGCATCACCAGACATTTGTTCCCCACGTAAGTAGCCGGTTGCCGTAAAACGTGGCCATACCAGCGAAGGCGACACTCCTGCAATTCATCCGCAATGTCACGGACTTGAAGACTGGCGCGAATGCGGAAATTCCTAACGCGGTCCTTCCGCGTTACTCCACACATTCACCGCAGCATATTCATCTCCGTGACACACAGTTCTTGCTTGTGTCGCTCCAGCACCGGCCACGCTTCACATCTGCAATAAGTACCTATCTAACATCTGCAAACAAAAAACATTTTTCGGTGACTACGTTAAGCAAGTCAATTGTCTGGATGGAGACCACCTTTGATCTTAAGTTTGCCGCCATAATAACTTTGTGTTGTATTAGGGCGTTAGTGACCCAAGTTCCTGTACCTACTCTTATGGGACAGCGACGTGTTTGCGATACTACTAAACACCCATAGGCGACAGTAACTGTTAAATTAGGTATAAGCGGGCCGTCCGCTTGTCTGCTGTCCTACAGCAATAAAAAAAATACTTAACACCCAGCGCCATCTAGTGATGTAGAGCGCTTGTGTTTTTGATACGTGACAACTGATATATTTTATTTTGTAAATTAAATACATACACAGACGCGGGACCGGTATTGAGCCCGAGGCCTTTGCAAATGTGCCGACGTTAGCCACGGAGGTTGTCATAAAATACTATGCAAATATTTTACTGCGATTTATGTGTATCTATGAATTGAAATGTTTTAACAAGACTTAAAAAAAAATCTATGACTAATGTATGAAAGATAGAGGTAAGGATAAATATATGGAGTTAAAAGAGCCCATTGTACGATGCATGTAAATTATAGTTCGAAATTCCGCCAAAAGGTGGCGCTAGTGCAGCTACAATATCTATTAAAATGCACCTGTATTAGACGATTTGTTTACTGATTTAAACTTACTATACCACTCTAATAAATGCGTTTGTGGCCTCAATTTAATACAGTTTAACGGACTCTCCAAACTTCTTCTTCTTCTCTCAAATTTTGTGGGCTCGGCACAGCATGTCCTGAACATCCACTCTCCTTAATTAGCCGTCATCTGAACATTCACACCGTTTTTAACCATATCATCTTTTACACAATCCATCCATCTTTTCTTTGGTCTATCATCCTCCTTGTTACATGACGCCATACCAGGCTAACCTATTACTTTTCAGCTTCTCAATCTCTGGCGCCACTTTCAAACTTCCCCTGATATACTCATTTCTTATTTTATCCATTTACGTAACTCCTCTCATCCATCTCAATATTCGCATTTGATGCATGCAATTTTATCCTTCCCCTTTGCGGTCCGGCATTCCGATCCATACAATATGACAGGTCTCATAACGAACTCTTCAAACACAGAGATGATTTTTCTCAACTACCCTCGATATACTGAAGCTTTTAGAAATTTTGAACCTAACGTGTTTAAATGCACACAGACTTGGTCGTTGTAGTGCATTCATTAAAGTAATAATGGTGAATAAAACTAGTCTTGCGGAAAAGCAACACCAAGACCGAATTAACAAGAGCATGCAATACCAAATGTGCAAGACTAAACGAAAAAATATAAATTCCGTTGATATTACAAGTTAAAATATTTATCATAAATTATTTTTGTTACTGTAGGACAACAGACAAGCTGACGGTCCGCTTAGAATTTAAGACCAAAGGTGGTCGCCATCCAGACGGGCTTGAGGCCTTACCACGTAGCTAAGATGGGTTGTTTTGTCGCCTTTTACGACAGGCCGACCCCGGTCGCAAAGAATTAATCAAAAGCCCTTAAATTAATTAGATAAATAAAAAAAGTATCAGATCAAATGAATTAAACCAAATTGGTCTTGGTCTTGCAGTCTTCGCGTTGTTCTTGCTTTACTCATCACTATATTAAAGTCAGAATCTCAACAATCTGTTATCGGAAGATTCTTGGATACTCCGGTCACGTTGCGCGATGACAGCTGGATAACTTGGATAAGCTGATCGTGACGGGCAAGGTGGAAGGAGAGGGACACCGCGGCCGATCACCTACCCACTGGTGTGACCAGGTAACCGCCCTCACTGGCCTCCCAATAGCAACCGCTATTCGAGAAGCCGAGGACCAGATGAAAGGGAAACAGCTCACGAGACAAGCCACGATTGATTTTTAATGATACAAGCTTCAATAGTGAATAGTTTGACCGAGAAGAAGAAGACAGACTAGGATTATATAAAATGCTAGCTGGTTAGCGTTATTTTGCTATTTAAATTAAAACAAAAACAGAACTTATTACGTTCACTCCTACTATTACATCCCCTTCAAGTTCCATTTTCGCGACAAATAGTAGCCGTTCTCCTCCGTTTTTATCCGTGCAGGGGCGGAGCAAAAATACTAACCTCTGCGGCCGGGGTCGGCCTGTCGTAAAAGGCGACAAAACAACCCGTCCTAGCCACGTGGTAGGGCCTCAAGCCCGTCTGGATGGCGACCACCTTTGGTGTTGAGTATGCCGCCATAATAACCTTGCGTTGTGTTCCGGTATTAGTGACCCAAGTTCCTGTACCCTTATGGAACAGCAGCGTGTTCGCGATGCCACTGGCGTTGCAAACACCCATAGGTGACGGTAACTGCTAAATTCTAAGCGGGCCGTCAGCTTGTCTGCTGTTCTACAGCCATAAAAAAATAATCTTCTTCAGGATCCAATTTATGTCTATATGGAAATTCATCTAAATTGGTTCAGCTGTTTACGCGTGAAAATGAAAGAGACAGAGTTACTTTCACATTTATAATATTAGTATGTAAAACATTTATATATCTGCAAATACACTCTGTGTAACGTGTAACTTTTCTAGTATCCATAACACAAGCGCTGCGTGGGTACTTTGGGACTAGATGGCGCTGTATCGCAGTTTTTATTTAATTACGAAATGAATTCAAGAACGTACGCATGTTGCGTACTCACCGAATGAGCTTCCGGTAAAATTTCTTCGATTGTTGTAGCGCGTTGGCAATGTCCCTCGTGCTGCATACGTCCATAGGCAACGGTGACCTGCTATCGGGTGGGCCCCATTTGTCTCTCAAAACCCGAGGTTATTTTTTTGATTCATTCTCATTTTCTATTTTAAATTTGTATTGTTATTTTTAAATTTTATTTTTAGATTAATATACACAGTGAAACGTGTTATCTAAACTACCTTTACTACTTTTTTATGGGTAGGCATTATTTTCACTAACTCAAGTGAGTCGAAAACGACTACAAAAAAGTGAGTACGTTTACAAGGAATACAATTAATACGTGCTTTAAATCGAGGAATACGACGTATTTGTATTAATACAAATATTTTAATATATAATAAATTATTAAGACGAAAAAAATACAAAAAAAAACGAAATCCTTCGCATTGAAAAACATCGAATAATTTTCCTTAAATATACATAACAAAAAATCTATCATACATACATCCTTAAGGCGGGGCTTACCCGCTTGTGCATCTATCTCCTTCACGCATACAACACAATAACCCGTGTGAAAGAGACGTGTGTATAACAATAGCTTCGCTCAAACCTCATAGGCTGTGCTCGCGTACAGTGAAAAAAAAAACTGGACAAAGGTGTTCCTTCAGAACGAGTTACACGTTTGTGCAGGCACCTCCTGTATCCCTTCCGTGGTGATTTTTTTTTTTAATTATCTGTGAAGTGGTTTGTAGTGACTCGTTTGACCCAGTGAGGTGATTTGTAATTTTAATTACGAAAAGGCATTTCCAGTGTTGTTAAGGTATGACAAATACAATTATAGATAATAATTTATCCGTGCAGGGGTGGGAGTAAGAATCCCAACCCCTGCGGCCGGGGTGGCATGTCGTAATAGGCGACAAAACAACCACCTATCTATATAAGTATGCCGCCATAATAAACTTGTAAACCGACATTAGTGACACAGGTTCCTGTATCCCTGTGGCACCCCTGCTACTCGGCAATAAAAAAATAAAACTCATTGCCCACATTCGAATGGGTATGATATTTCCCATATTACTTTTTTTAAAGCTAAGTACGCCAAGCAGACAAACAGCCCAGTCGAAGGTGGTCAAAATCGTCTATAGACGTTTGTAACACTAGAAGCATTGCAAATATGCTGCAACAGTCTTAAGAGGAACTGGTTTACTACTGCCAGAACAAAATAGAAGATTATTACGTCGGTAGGTATATTTAGAGGTCAAGGGTGGTTGCCACCATAGACAGACTTGGAGCCCGAACACCTACCTAGCTACGGTTGTTTTGCCTCCTTTTCGGATAGGCTACCCCCGGCCGGCGAAATATCTATGATTAAAAGCTAAATTTAAGTGATATCTAAAGAATCCTTTTCATCATTATCTATTCCTAACTAAAACAATTTCCAAGGTTTGTTATTTTAAATAATGAATAAATATACCTAGTCAGGTCATAAATTCTGTCACATGTTTAATGTAAAATAATTGTAACAAGTTTATTCATTATGTAACCATTCATATACCAAAATGAACTTAACAAAACATAGATTCTTATGACATTAAAGTTTATTCAAAATGGCCTCCGTGATTTTGAATACAGGCCTTCAATCTGCGCGGCCAGTCGTCTATCGCAGCACGAACGAGGTCCATGTCAATATCGGCGGCTGCCTTAATCAAGGATGTCTTGAGTGACTCCAAATTGGGATGAGGCTTTGAGCACGCCTTTTCCTCCAAGTGTTGCCATATCTTGTAATCTAACGGATTCAAATCTGGACTGGAGGAGGGCCAGTCTTCGTGCCGGATGAAGTCGATTTCACGCGCCGCCAGCCAGTCTTGTGTGCTCTTCGCTCTATGAGCTGGCGCCGAATCTTGTTGGAATACCCAGTGCCTGTTATTGAACATGGTATGAGAAACAGGTTCCACAAGGTTTGTCAGGACTGTATTTTGATACACAACAGCATTCGTTTTTACACCTTTCTCACAAAAATGTACCTCTGTTAAGCCCCAATAAGAAACTCCCAACCATACCATGAGCGAGGATGGAAAATGACCTCGTTGGACACGCGGAATACGGTTGCTCGCTTCTTCACTACTGTGTGCGTACACCTTATCATTTTGTTTGTTGTAGCTCTCTTCTACGGTAAACATTTTTTCATCCGAAAAAAGAATTTCCCGATATTTTTTTCTCGCGTACCGCTTCAACAAAGCGCGGCATTTCTTCAGTCTCAGGTCCATTAGACGAGCATTCAAACGATGTCCTGTTTTTCTTCGATATGCCCGAAGCCCTAAGTCTTCATTTAACACCCTTTTCACCGTGGTTCTGCTTAACCCCATCTGAAGGGCCAACAGTTTCTGCTTAAGTTTGGGATTTCTTTGAATTCGTGCCTTCACAGCTTTTATCACTGCTGGAGTCCTAACAGACCGAGGACGACCACTTCTTGACCTGTCATCTACACTAGAGTCTTCATTGTATCGTTTGATGGTACGATAAACGAATCTTTTGGTTATATTAAAATTTTTCAGTATGTTAAAAATTTGAATTGGCACGTAACTGCAACGATGCAACGCAATAACTGCAACACGGTCTTCTTTAAGCGTCCACTCCGTATTTAAAAATGAGTAAAATTCTAAAAGTATACCTTTTTTATTTTCATGAACAATTCGAAATTCTAATTCAATAAACTTTTTTGTGGCCAGCATTCTAAAAGAAAAGTTTTTACAGTGTGACAATACTTATGACCTGACTAGGTATATAAAATTAATTATAATAGCTATTCCTCCGTGCAGGGGCGGAGAAAGAATACTAACCTCTGCGGCCGGGGTTGGCCTGTCGTAAAAGGCGACAAAACAACCTAGCTACGTGGTAGGGCTCCAAGCCCGTCTGGATGGCGACCATCTTTGGTCTTAAGTATGCCGCCATAATAACTTTGTGTTCCGTCATTGGTGACCCAAGTTCCTGTACCCATATGGGGCAGCAGCGTATTCGCGATGCCACTGGCGTTGCAAACAACCATAACCGACGGTAACTGCTCAATTTTAAGTGGGCTGTCAGCCTGTGCTGTCCTACAGCAATTAAAAAAAATACAGTGACAATTGACATAGCGCCATCTGGTCACAAAATTAACAACAACGCTTGTGTTATGGATACTAGACAACTGCTAAATTACTCATATGTATTTCTTTTGTAAGCTATAAACGTGATCATCTGTTTCTTATATTCTCATTTCATAAAGAAGCATACAAATACATAATTATGTAATGTCTAAACATTAATAAATAAATAGTGAAAATGAACACAGAGCCATTTAGTCGCAGAAAAAAAATTAATTCGTTTCTCTCCTTCCTTCACTTTTCTCGCGAAAATGAAACTTAAACAAGAAGATTTTTTTTTTAAAGAAAATATCCTATCAGATGAGTAGGTAATCCAATTTTGACAAAAGAGTTTGCCTTCATTTTATTTTCTTACGTCGATGCAATGGATTTAAAAAAAAAAAAAAAGAAATAATTGGGGTCTCGATCTTTTTTTCTCTCCTTTTTGAAAGAATATAACGAAAACGAAAATATTTAACATAAAATTCTTTTTCCGCTTGACCTAACTTTTTTTGCATAAAAAAGTTAAGTAAAATTAACATAGCGCTTGTGTTATAGATACAAGACAACTACTTACATATCTGTTAATAAATAAATATTAGGTATTCACAAACACCCCGCGAATCCTTTGCGTGATGGATATTGTCTAATATCTGTTTTAATAATAATAATAGCGAAGAGTCTTGATCGACACCTTGAAAGGCTCTCGCTTGGTCCCTGGCTGAAGGGTCGAATACAGAAGGCAGCTCTCTTAGATACGGCACGTATTGTGAGGAGGTTCCTTACTCTGTAGCCTGACCACCGGTAGTTTGGAACTGCAAGGACCCGCTGCTGTTGGAAGACGATTTTTTATATTTTTTAGGATATTTTATTATTGATTTTTATATAAAAGTAATACTATGGTACCTACTGTTTTTATAAAAAAAACGTAAGATATTGTAAAAAATATAAAAAATTTGTGAAATAAAGAAATAGTAGTGTATAATAATAATAATCATTTATTTCAGACATTTTTTTTTCTATCCATAAGTTATTAGTGGGTTAGTTATATAATAAAATTCTTAACAGTAAGTTAGAATTGTTAGTAGGCGATTCTAAATTAATCAACACTACATTTTCCCCGTTACAATAGCTATCCAATGCCAATGTTGCTGAATAGCACAATCGTAGCGGGCTGAAATCATTTTAAGAATGCTGTTGGCGCTGTTTTATGGAAATAGTTTTATCTAGTCTGTCAATAGAAAAATTGTTATTGATGGTCGCCATCTAGACGGGCTTGGGGCCCTAACACGTAACTAGAGTGGGTTGTTTTGTCGCCTTTTACAACAGGCCAACCACCGCCGCCGGGTTATATTTCTTATTTTATTTTTATTGCTGTAGAACAGCAGACAGGCTGACGGCCCGCTTAGAATTTAGCAGTTACCGTCGCCTATGGGTTTGCAAACACCCAGTGGTATCGAGAACACGCTGATGTCCCATAAGGGTACAGGAACTTGGGTCACTAATGCCGGAACACAACACAAGGTTATTATGGCGGCATACTTAAGACCAAAGGTGGTCACCATCCAGAGGGATTTGAGGCCAAACCACGTAGCTAGGGTGGGTTGTTTTGTCGCCTTTTACGACAGGCCGACCCCGGCCACAGAGGTTAGTATTCTTTCTCCGCCCCTGCGCGGATAAAACACAATGTCGTTATAAAGGAAATATAACGTTTAGTAGCACTAGAAAAATCTCTAGTCATTGCAAGTGAAATTAATGTTGTTTATTTTTTTTATATACAAATAATGACTTGTAATAAAATTCAACGGAACACCATGATTTGCGTTTATTGGTGTATACTATTCCGGTGGTATATCGTGCGTGGAGACTGAGCTTTCTTTTTTGGTATGGAAATACTTGCATATCCCACTTATTGGGGCTCTAGGTGTAGTTTGTCTTCGAGCAGGGGCAGAGTTAAACTGTCCTCTGTGACCGAGGGCGGCTTGTCATAAAGGCGACAATCTCTAACTTGGTGTTAAGACTCCAAGCCAACGGGCCAGACAGCAACCATGATCTCTAAATATATGTCATGTAAGAATAAATGTAAGAATAACAGGTTCCAGAAACCCCCGCTCGGGCGGGGAACACTAGAGTGAATTTATTGGGTCTCCCTTGTCGAGTGTAGGGTGCGTACGAGCGCGTTGCACGAGCCCTCAGACGGTAACGTTGGTGATGACTGGTGGGCCGTCAGACTGTCTGCAATTCCTCAACATTAATAAAAAAAAAATAACAACATTAAAATGGCGATTGTGAGATAATGAATACTGAAGTGAAGTCAGTTCACTTTAATGTCAATTCGAAACGCCTTTCGAACGCAGAAATACTTTTCGGCTTCGATTACCGTCTCTAATGGGGATATTTATATATATCTATGTATAATATGTATTTATTTACAAAAGAAAAGTAGGTATATGGGGGTAAAACCGGGATAGATGTCCCACTCTTTGAAATACCCTCCTCATTTAAAAAGTATTAATTTTATATAAATGATTTCTATGAATATAGCTAGCTTAATAATTTATGTTGAATTATTCTTTGTTTATTTTTTTACCTGTCAATTAAAGATTTTGCAAAAGTTTGCTTTATGTCGAGCACTTTTTTGAGGATAGATGCCTACCTGTATGGATAGTTGCCCCACCATGAAAATATTAATAAGGATAGATGCATATTTGTGTAAACGAAAAACCCAACAAACATTTTATGATGTCATTCTATTCTTAATACAGCAATTGTTTCCAAAAAATATGGACTGAATAACGAAAAAAATTGCATTTTTTTTTTAATTGTTATAAGATAATTCTTTTTTTATTTATGTATCAAATTCACAGTTATTACATTGGCTTAATAAAAATAACAGCACAAGAAACCATTAAGGTTTGTGCAATGCCATCGAAACTTAAGTCTACGCACGTTTAAATGAATAATTAAAATTAGGTTACAAATTCTCTAAAATGTATTTTTAATTGAGGTTTTAATGGTAGTTTTCCAATTACAGAGCATAATGCGCGTCAGTGGCGCACAATGCCGAATTATGCTTATGGTTAATTGGAACGTGAATTAGTTTTCAAATGCACCACCAGAGTGCACCATCCATACTTACATTTTTTTAACACAATTTGAATTAACTTTGATTATTTCCAAAAAACTACGACGAAACGAAAGCTTTAAATTTTTTTTTCAACAATAAACAATATTACTAACGATAATGTATAAATAAAATTTCGATCAATGCACAACTTGTTAATTTTCTGTCACTGAGTTGGTATTCGATTGCACGCGTCACTTTTGAGAGTGCTCGATTGTGCGAAGCGTTGCTGTAGTTGAAACATTCAACGTCGAGCATTATGTCGCATAATGCGCTCTAGTGTTGTAATTGGAAAACATACAATATTTAGTATACCAGTTGTCTATTTGACAAATGAGTTATGGAATCTGTTGCTTTCTTGGGTGTTAAATGGTCCTGTGTCAATTCCTACCCTTATCCCACATTATTTGGGGACGGCATAACATGTTCTCTCCGTCCACTATCCCCTGTTAGCCGTCATCTCAACATTTACACCCCTTTACGCAATCTTTTCTTTGGTCTACCCCCTACTCCTGTATCCGTTCACTTTGATTTCTATCATTTTCCTTGTTATATGGCATTCTTCCCTGCGCATTACATGGCCAAACCACGTTCGTCTATCACTTTCAAGTTTTTCAATAACTGGCGCTACTTTCACTCTTCCTCTAATATACTCATTTCTAATTTTAACCATGTTCCTAAGTCCACACATCCATCGCAGCATTCGTATCACATCTAATATATAAAATTCTCGTGTCACAGTTTTCGTTGCCATACTCCTCCGAAACGGCTTGACCGATTTTGATGAATTTTTTTGTGCTTATCCGGTATCTATGAGAATCGGCCAACATCTATTTTTCATCCCCCTAAATGTTAGGGGTGACCCACCCCCAAATTTTTTTTTTAATTTTTTGACATTTTATTATTTATATGGCAGAACAACGTTTGCCGGGTCAGCTAGTATTATATAACAATCTGCGTAAAGGTAACAAACATCCAATCCTTTCTCCTGTCTGAGACCCAGCATTCCGAATCATACATTACGATACGTCTTATTAGTAAATTTTAGCTTTTAGTTTAGCTACGTGGTAGGGCCCCAAGCCCGTCTGGATGACGACCACCTTTGCTCTTAAGTATGCCGCCATAACAACGTTGTGTTGTGTTCCGGCATTGGTGACCCAAGTTCCTGTACCCTTATGGGACAGCAGCGCGTTCGCGCTTGCCATTGGCGTTACAAACACCCATTGGCGACGGTAACTGCTAAATTCTAAGTGGGCCGCCAGCCTGTCTGCTGTTCAACGGCAATAAAAAAAGATGGTACCTACTCGTGAGTCACAAATTGTTCCTGAGACCTGTCGCCATTTCATCCATTCACTCTGGTTTTCGCTTCTTGGCCTATCTCACAGTCGTTTTGTCTTTTTGTCCTACGCCTCGTTCTGTATTTATCCACGCTCGTTTCTAGCATTTTCCTTGTTACAATACATTCATTTATCTATACAAATAAATAAAATTGAAGGGTCTGTTTGTAATATTAAAATAACCAATTTTTACTAAGTGCATTCGGACGTACCTATACACGGTACATATACCAAAACAACATTTTTTACAATTTTTGTCTGTCTGTTTGTTCCGGCTAATCACTGAAACGGTTGGACTGATTTTGACGGGACTTTCACGTGCAGATAGCTGATGTAACAAGGAGTAACTTAGGCTACTTTAATTTTAGAAAAAAAAATAGTTTTAGCTAAAAATGATCAGTTTCGGAAATTTTTGATGTCCAATTTAACTTGACCTCCGATTTATATCATCAACCATATGAAATAGGGTTTAGCTTAGGCTGGACCTCGTACGTATTGGCGTAACAGTGCATTCGATAATACTGACTGTTTGCATAGGGTTTGTAATCCAAAATAAACATAAGATATATCCAAGAAATTCTACCCAAAGTCACTATTCCACGCCGACGGAGTCGCGGGCACAGCTAGTTTATGTATAAAAATCATCGATCCTGGCCGCATTAACAATGGCGCCCATCAATCAATATCTGACACGTGTGATGTCACAATATTGATAATTTCTGATCACAGAATCGATCACCCCAGAGATCTTAAATTTAGTATGGTATGAAACTGGGTGTCAGGGGTTCCATTAAAACCATCTATGTAAAACCAAAAAGTATATATATTTACATTAATATATTATATAGATACCTAATAGGTGTAGTAAACAGAAATCAATTATTTCTCCAATAGATGGCATTAGTAATCTGTATCTCGTGTTGTAGAAGCCCGATCGGGTCGCGCTAGGTGGCGTTAGAAACTAAACTTTAATTTTAGAAAAAAAAAAATAGTTTTAGCTAAAAATGATCAGTTTCGGAAATTTTAAATACCAATTTAAGTTGACCTCAGATTTATATCATCGATCATATGAAATAGCGTTCAGCTTAGGTTGGACTTAGTAGGTTGAATTTCCAATTTAAATTGATCTCAAATATCCAAAAAATGCTACCTAAAGTCATTATTCCACGCGGACGGAGTCGCGGGCACAGCTAGTTTTACATATATGTATGGTTTAGCCAAGTGGTATCAGATTAATAGAGGTTCCAGTTCGAATTCGACGATGGCATGTATCACTTAGGAAGTTTTCTCGTCTAATATTCATATAATAACATAATTGCCACGTACCGACGATGAAGGAAAAGCACCCCTAGCACCGCAAACATCTGGGGCTGTATGCCTGTCTGCCGTTCCGTGTCGCCAAACCAAAAAAAAATTATTTAATTTATTTATTTATTCTTTATTGTACAAAAATTTACAGATATAATTATGTACATATATTCTAAAATGGTACATTGTACGGGCATCATACGCGATGCATACGGGCACAGAACGCGGTCGATCCGTTTCAGTGGGCATAGTAGAGCGTATCGTGTTGCTTTTGTGTCTGATACGGTCCTAGCACGGTCATGGTATGGAACGGTGTAATGGGCAGACTCCTTTATTAATAAAATAAATAAAAATAATTGTAATGTTTGGGAAGGTTTGCAAATATATATATATATATATATGCATGTATATAGTATAAAGAAGTATACATAAATACACAATTCTATACATAAATAAATAAGAGAATAAAGTGAAACAGAATGGGTGTAAAGTAAGAAATTAAATAGGCATACTTGATTTTAAAAAGTGTTCATTCAGAAGCTTCTTGAAGGCGTAAATAGACTTAGCTTCTCGAATATTGGCAGGTAGCAAGTTTCACAGCAGTAATTGTAAATGATGATATATATATATATATATATATATATATATATATATATATATATATATATATATATATATATATATATATATATATATATATATATATATATATATATCTAAACATTTTTTTTACATTTACAGGACTTTGTATACGATCACTATTCACAAAGTATGTGCATTAAAATATCAGTGTATTCAGTTTAAAAAAGGTACGACACTCGCGCACCTTTGTGTTGTGTGTGGGTTGACTCACGAGCCCTCTTGTGCTTTTTGTCTTCTTTTTAAAACCTCAAAGATCTCGATGTAACATTGCTTTTTTCATTTGTAACAAATTTACATGTGTGCCACAAATATAGGTATTTGGAATCAATTCGAATGCATCAGACAGAATTCCACGCGGCTCTCCTGACCTGTCAACCGGGTATGACGAAAAATTCGTCATAGGTATACGATTTTCGTTATGGATATTTGAAATATCATAATACTACGAAATAATTATTTAAATTCTTTCAATTAATTTGTTGCATTTAAGTTGTTTGGTTTTATATATTATATACTTACTAGTAGTGCCCGCGACTCCGTCCGCGTGGAATAGTGACTTTAGGCAACATTTTTGGATATATCTTATGGTTTATTTTGAATTACAAACCCTATGAACCATAAAATATAAATAAATGAAATATGCAAACAGTTAGTGTTATCAAATCCAACTGTTACGCCATACGCCTCCGGAAGGCGTGCGTTCGAACCTACAAAGTCCAGCCTAAGCTAAACCCTATTTCATATGATTGATGATATAAATCTGAGGTCAACTTAAATTGGATATAAAAAACTTCCGAAACTGATCATATTTAACTAAACCTATTTTCTTTTCTAAAATAAAAGTAGCCTAAGTCCAAACGGCCCTCGTGGTTTGCAAATTGTTCCTGAGATCAGTTGCTTTCCTTCAATATTTTTCACATCTCCATTTTAACATAATATACAAGAATTATTAATAATTACCATATTTAATTAAAAGTACTCGTTTATCTGCATCCCGATATACTACATACAATATCAGTTAATTAATCGTTAATTGAATATTGGCAACATTATAAAAAAAAGATCAAGACAAGTAGGTACTAAGATTTTTTTATAAGATTTTATGGTCTGGTAACGAGACCTTTAAGCCAAGTCTTATTTTCAGGCACAAATTTTCACTATTATTCCTTTTTATCATGTGTATTTTCAATTGTTCTCTGATTTTATTTTAGAATTTAAATCGTCCCCATGGTATATTTAACATATTTGTATAATTCATTAAAACACATTTTTTTTTTAAATAAATAACACAAGTGGCGGCGGGAGGTATCACTGACTTCTATTATTTCACTTGCCAATATTAGTCTATGAAAAATTTACGTTTGGTTTGGATACTTCAAGAAAATATGGTTCATGTCATTAATCTTGTCGTTACAGAAAGTGAGATCTGCGGGTGCAGTGTTGTTAAAGTTAATTATATAAAAAAATATTGCAAGAAAATTAAGCTACAGTCTAATAAGTCTAGCAAATGTTAGTTACGTATTATCGTATCGTATATAATATTCGTTCTATACACGTAGATGTATAAATGATCAAAGGGCCTCAATTCCAAGCCAATTAAAAAACTATTGCGTCCTATAATAGCGAGGCACAAAACATCAATCGTAATAGCACATCCAAACAATTGTTTTTAATTTACTCTTATTAATACGGCGGCCATCTTGAGTAACAACCCACGCGGACCGCATTCCAAATTTAAAATTGACCCTACGCATCGTCCTGTTCTCTCATATGATATTAAAAAGAGATAGGTGTATTTCAGTTTTTGTGATACTTGTGATACAGTTTCTTTTTTAAATAAATTGACTTTGGTACCTTTAGGCGTGGGAAAGAGAGGAGATATGTTTTTCTTTTTCTAATTACTTTTTTCGTCTGACTTTGTGAGTCGCCGCTTTTGGAAATATTTCTTTTTTACAACTCTTTATCTATTAATCATGTTATTATTTTAATATTCAGATATTTTGGGATAGGTCTCTATGATAAATGAATATTTTTGTAATACATGCGATTTAGTATATGGCATGCATTTACAGTTTACAATGTATATTTGTCAAAATTTCACTGTCAAGATAAGGCCATGGGTGTGTATGAGCGACATACATGGGACACCCATAGGAACACTATGATTCCGTTTTTTACCAGCGTTTCGTTTCGGCTGCATCAGAAATTTATTTATATGTCAATCCGTAAAATTTCTTGGGCAAAAGAACCTAAAAATAAAAGGAATGTTAAATTATTAAAAAAAATTATAATGTAAACAAATAAATACAACACATACCGACAATTAACCTCAAATCTAAATGTCACTTTAGTCACAAATTTAAAATCACATAGTCTCACACATTTATATTTACTAGTGGTCGCTCAGGGCTCGCAATTCCACCATAATTAATTTAATTTTAGTTTGAACTTTATTAGAGTTCTTTTTGACAAAGGTTTCATCATAGCTACTCAGTCAATTTGCCATTTTTCTACATCAGTTTGAACATAATCACTGTAAAACTTTAAAATGTTTCGCATTCTAAATCCGTTTCATGACCATATATTCGCATTTTGTGAACACTATTCTCACAAATAGGCAACAGTAAATCAATTCAGATTCCTTATATACCATTTTCTAGAAAGATGCATTTCACAAATTATAAATACTTAACTACAAAAACAATTCCAAAGTTTCATTCCTTGTCATTGTTAAATTTAACATTCAATAAGACCAAAGAGAATATATAAAATCACTGAAGCCCATAGACAATGTTAATTTATTAAATATACTATATGTTATTAATAATTGTATAATATTATATTATTTATTTATTATAATTAATATTTAGATAATAATAATTTTTTAACGTTCACTGTCATCCTATTAGCTGCAGTATCATCCATGCCTTGTACAATTGATTGAATTGCTTTTGGATCGTTTTAATGTAGTAAAACTGGGGGTTGGCACTGAAAACCAGCGCTGTGTCGGAATAATTTCGATGCAACAAAGTGCTGAGTGGCCGACCTCGTTCGTCAGGATTGCGGCATTGGTTTTATATTAAGAGTTTTATGTAATAGTGTACTTGAGTAGTGTCGTTTTCTTTGACAAATAAATGTTTTTCTTTCTTTATTAATTATTTAAGTACTTATTAATATTTATACCTATATATAATGAATTTAATAAATTTAACCTACCAGGCCATAAGTTCTTATAAAAAAAAACCACAGCGTATGTATATGTGTATATGTTGTGTATTATTCGAGCGGTAGTGTGCGTAATGTTTATTTTAATTAATATAATGTATATCTAATGAATTGAGACAAAAATAATAGCTTTCTGCGCTTCTCCTCCACATAAAGTTTAACTGTGCCAAATTTCATACTGCTCCGTCCGCGCAATTATCGTAAAAAGGGGCACAAAGTTTCGTTTCACGTATTAATATATAGATGAATAAATATATATATTTTTTATTTTCACTATAATATGAAACACGTGTTTGAATAGAATATTTGACTAGCTGACCCGGCAAACATTGTTCTGCCATATAAAAAAAAAGTAGCCTATGTTCTTATCCAAGGTCCAATCTATTTTTATACCTACCGGAATTCATCAAAATTAGTTCAGCGGTTTAGGCGTGAAAATATAACATACAGACAGAGTTACTTTCACATTTATAATATTAGTATGGATGCATACCTATAAGCGAAATACCACTCATTACGAGATCTCTAAAACAGTAGGTACACCCGATATTCTTTTGGTGATATACCTAAACGCTCACTAAGAACGCATTTTACTGAAATCCTATCCACGGGTGCTTTGTACGATATTTTTAAACTTACTCTGAATTTCGGAATGAAACTACTATAAGGGTACGCTTTGATGGCCGTTTTGACGTTTGTCCACTCCATGAAGTTTCGTATTAATTAATAATTACATTCGAAGGAGAAAATTGCTGTTCTTTATTGCCAATAACTGCACGTCGCTATTGACAATAAAGAACAGCAATTTGCTCCTTCAAATGTGATTACTAATTAATACGAAACTTCATGAGTGGACAAACGTCAAAAGGTCCATCATAGCGTGCCGATAGCATAGTTAAAAGTTACGACGATTGATATCGAGCACCTCACGCTTTTAGAACAGTGACATTAATTTTCTCGTCAGTAATTTAATTGTTACGTTAAGAATTATTTTTTTCTTTTTATTTTATATCAAAAATCAGCATATGCTGAGCTAAATCCAATTTAGCACTTATTTAATTGGCTCAATTATGTGTAATTTCTTTTCTTCTATTCTTCTTTAGTATTCTACATTAGAGTGGGATATTCTAGAATTAAATAGATTAAAACGAGTTTTCCTGTGGAAACCGCGTCTCGGCAAACGTAGCGTAGGACACCCAGCAGGCCAACCTGCAGCCGCCTTAGGCCCCGATCACGCGGTCTGCTGGCAAGGGGAAGCCGCAGGTCAGCGGACCGGAATAGGGGCACACCGTGTTCCATGCGCCCCTCTCACCTCTGTATGAGTCCAGAGGCAGCCGGGGTAAGACACACACATCCCGGCCGACACAGGAAAGGCCGGCTAGTCATGGCCGGCCCGGCTCGCCTGGGTTCCCAAGCACATGCCTCCCTCGCGGGCTCCGGGCATAAGAGGAACATTGGAGTGGTTTTTAATGGGTAATCCAGCGACGTACCTACATCTAGGTGTGCATTAAGCATTTTTCACCTCATACCAATAGAAGTGCACCCAGCGGGGAGGTGGGGCGACGACTGCCGAAACCGACTTGCTCTATTGGCAAGCCTATGTCCAACAGTGGACTTTAATAGGCTGATGGTGAAATTTAGCGCTTCGCGGTGAAATAAATGGCGGCCGATAAATACGATTGAGCCACGGCTGTATTCGCTCTCGGCGCGCGCGCACCGTGTCAAGTCATTGTCAAGGTTGCTGTACCTATTGTGTTGTAAGGCTTGTCTATAAACAGTTTGAGGTTGTATAACAATCTCTAAATAGATCTGAAGCTAAATGTGGTAAACAGAGCACTTTTTATAGTAGACTGACGGATATAGCAAGCGGTTATTATCGCCTATGGCGAACACGTTGCTATCCGCATATGAGTTCTGAAATCTGGATCTCTAATGCTGAAACTCAACACAATATTGCTCAGGACAGCGAATGGACTAACGGCCCACTTAATATTAATCAGTTACCGTCGCCTATGGATGTTTGAAACGTTAAAACCGCTAACACGCTGCTAATTAGGGTTGTTTTATGGCATTTTACGTCAGTCCGACTACCTCAGGGGTTAGTATTGTTACTCCGTCCCTGCATGGAGGAAACGTAGACGAAGTCGCGGTAAATAGTAAACGAGAACAGTCCCTAACAGTACAATAAACAGAAGTCAATTGAAGTGTCCCGTTGCCTCAACAAAGGGTTGGGGACAAAAGTGTCCAAACACAAAAAGGGGATTATTTTAAATCCCTTAATTGTTTAAAGCCACAAACTGTGGTGAACGGTAAAAATATTTTTTTTAACATCTTTCCCCGTACTATACGTAGCTCCGTATCGAATCTTTTTACAAATGTAGACATAATTTTTGTCAATTTACGAGTTGCTCAGGAAAAGACAGAAAATGTACACACAAACACACAACACACAGTGGCTGCGTCTGTATGATTTACTCATACAGAAGGAGCCAATGTGTGTTATATTAAATATTTTATTGATAATCGCACTAACTGGAATTATGCAAAGAAAATTCCAATAAATTCTTACTAATATTATAAACGAGAAAGTTTCTATGTATGGATGTTTGTTACGCTTTAACACCTAAACCTTTTTTTTGCTGTAGGACAGCAAACAGGCTGACGGCCCGCTTTGAATTTAGCAGTTACCGTCCGCCTATAGGTGTTTGCAACGCCAGTGGCATCGCGAACACGCTGCTGTCCCATAAGGGTACAGGAATTTGGGTCACTAATGCCGGAACACAACACAAGGTTATTATGGCGGCATACTTAAGACCAAAGGTGGTCGCCATCCAGACGGGCTTAAGGCCCTACCACATAGCTAGGGTGGGTTGTTTTGTCGCCTTTTACGACAGGCCGACCCCGGCTACAGAGGTTAGTATTCTTTCTTAATTTCGGTATAGTCATAGATTGGACAAGGTCCAGAAGAAGGACATAGGATACTTTTTTTTAAAATTCATATGGAAGAACAACGGTTGCCATAGGTCATAGTAATTAAAATAAATAATTAATATATGTTATGCCACCGTCACCTGTGGACATTTGGAACAACAGCAGAGGCAAAGCCAACGCTCCGGCATGATCGAAGAAATTTTACCACGCCCTTTTAAAAAAGTTTTTTAATAAAAATCCTCATATCGTAGGTACTGCGATTGGAAAACAGCCCGACGCTCATTCCAAATACGGAGAGTACGCAACATGAACGTTCTTGAGAACCGTCTCGTACAAAGATAAAACTGTCTGATGGCGGGCTGTGTCAAACGTTCACGGCATCGCTTCCCGCAAAGGGACGTAATGGCATAGTGGCCAACGTACTTTGGTACGCTTGCGGAGGTCACTGATTCGATTCCCGTCTCGTGTTTGGGTGTTTTATCTATAATATGTATTTATTTACAAAATATAAGTAGTATATTAGTTGTCTAGTACCCATAACACGAGTGCTATGCTACTTATTATGGGACTAAATGGCGCAGTGTGAATAGTTCTTCTTTTTTTTATTGCTGCAGCAGACAGGCTGACGGCCCACTCAATAGTAAGCAGTTACTCGTACCGTTGCCTGTAGATGTTTACGACGCAAGGGGCACCGCGAGCACGCTGCTGTCCTATAAGGTCACAGGAACCAGGGTCGCTAGTGCCGGGACACAACAGAAGATTATTATGACGGTATTTTTAAGGTTTGGGAACCTACCACGTAGCTAGGGTGGGTTGTTTGTCGCCTTTTACGACAGGCCGACCCCGGCCGCAGAGGTCATTTATCTTTCTCCGCCCCTGCACGGATAAAAATGTTCTTTATTTTATTCCTATATTATGAATTATTTTTCACGTTTAAGGCCGATTTATCATTAAAGCGTATTATTTAGTTTTTAACTATATATTTATTCTAATTAAAATTCGCTTTAAATATTACACTAAGCTTAATTTATAATACGTCACCATTTTTTTTAAATCCTGGCGAGCCTAATCAGGATAATGAAATAATCTTATCAAATTATTATATTGTCATCGGCCCTTGATAAATCTACAACGTTTAAATGCAATCTGTCCCTATAGAGTGAGTCAAAATTAAATCCAAAAGATTCAGTTACAAATATACAAACCAGCAAACAAACATATAGGAAACTATAATAATAAAAGCGTGAATAAGTAGCCTATGTTCTTCTCCAAGGTTCCATCTATCTAAAATACCGAAATTCATCATAATTGGTTCAGCGGTTTAGGCGTAAAAACGTAACAGACAGACCGAGTTCCTTTAGTATGGATTAATAATTTGATTTTAGTTTAAGCTGTCGAATTAGACGAACTACAACGCCGCCCATCAAAGCACCGAAATCCATTGTACGTCTGTGTCCCTTATGATTTACAACCCTTTAAGCTCTTTAAAGGGTTATAAATCAGGTGCTACTGATAATTGCCGAAATGGCTTCTCGTTATAATAAGTTAAAGGGATTACAACCGTAAAGGGTTGACCACGAATAAAAGAATTCGGGTCCAACAATGCATTTGTTTCATTTTAATGATTTATAATGTAATTTTGAGAATTTTTGCACAGTTTTGGTTTTGACAATTTTTTTTAAAGACATTCCATGCAAAACTTCGTATTGTTTTTGAAGTACACGTGGTAACCAAGTGTTATAGTCGGAGAACAAACTAGAGGTCCTCGCTTCGAATTCAACAATGTCATATTTCGTACCAATTTAAATATATAAATTACTAGGATAATTTACACATCGCCAAAATTAAGTAACATTTGTGTTATGGGTACTAGATAAATAATGTACTACGTATATAGTACTACGTTTATACTTCATTAGGCTAGGGCCAAGAGCAATTTTACACGAGCCAGACCAAGACCAATACCAAGATCACCAAGACCAAGGTGTCTTGGACTGGTCTTGTTCTAGATTTACTCATCATTAGTTCGATTCCCGTCACGCATCTGGATGTTTGTATAATATGTGTTTATACACAAAAGAACAAGTATCCGTGCAGGGACGGAAAAAAAATACTAACCTCTGCGGCCGGGGTCGGCTTGTCGTAAAAGGCGACAAAACAACCCACCCTAGCTACGTGGTAGGGCTTCAGGCCCGTCTGGATGGCGATCGCCTTTGGTCTTGAGTATGCCCCCATAATAACCTTGTGTTAATTCCGGCATTGGTGACTCAAGTTCCTGTGCCCTTATGGGACAGCAGCGTGTTCGCGATGTCACTGGCGTTAAAAACACCCATAGGCGACGGTAACTGCTAAATTCTAAGCGGACCATGAGCCTGTCTGCTGTCCTACAGCATTTAAAAAAAGTATGTATCTGGGTGGGTTTTTTTCTATCATCAACATCGGCTTTTTTCACTTTGTACTCTGAAAAATAGGTTAGGTTAGACAGATCTTTAGAAAATTTAATAAAAAATTTACAACAAGAAAACACAGATCACTGAACACGTAGTGCTAATAAAAATCGTTGTTTCTTAAAACTTTAATAACTTTATACTAAATGAAGATAACGTAATATATATATATATATATATATATATACCTAGTCAGGTCATAAATTCTGTCACATGTTTAATGTAAAATAATTATTGTAACAAGTTTATTCATTATGTAACCATTTATATACCAAAATGAACTTAACAAAACATAGATTCTTATGACATTAAAGTTTATTCAAAATGACCTCCGTGATTTTGAATACAAGCCTTCAATCTGCGCGGCCAGTCCTCTATCGCAGCACGAACGAGGTCCATGTCAATATCGGCGGCTGCCTTAATCAAGGATGTCTTGAGTGACTCCAAATTGGGATGAGGCTTTGAACACGCCTTTTCCTCCAAGTGTTGCCATATCTTGTAATCTAACGGATTCAAATCTGGACTGGAGGAGGGCCAGTCTTCGTGCCGGATGAAGTCGATTTCACGCGCCGCCAGCCAGTCTTGTGTGCTCTTCGCTCTATGAGCTGGCGCCGAATCTTGTTGGAATACCCAGTGCCTGTTATTAAACATGGTATGAGAAACAGGTTCCACAAGGTTCGTCAGGACTGTATTTTGATACACAACAGCATTCGTTTTTACACCTTTCTCACAAAAATGTACCTCTGTTAAGCCCCAATAAGAAACTCCCAACCATACCATGAGCGAGGATGGAAAATGACCTCGTTGGACACGCGGAATACGGTTGCTCGCTTCTTCACTACTGTGTGCGTACACCTTATCATTTTGTTTGTTGTAGCTCTCTTCTACGGTAAACATTTTTTCATCCGAAAAAAGAATTTCCCGATATTTTTTTCCCGCGTACCGCTTCAACAAAGCGCGGCATCTCTTCAGTCTCAGGTCCATTAGACGAGCATTCAAACGATGTCCTGTTTTTCTTCGATATGCCCGAAGCCCTAAGTCTTCATTTAACACCCTTTTCACCGTGGTTCTGCTTAACCCCATCTGAAGGGCCAACAATTTCTGCTTACGTTTGGGATTTCTTTGAATTCGTGCCTTCACAGCTTTTATCACTGCTGGAGTCCTAACAGACCGAGGGCGACCACTTCTTGACCTGTCATCTACACTAGAGTCTTCATTGTATCGTTTGATGGTACGATAAATGAATCTTTTGGCTATATTCAAATTTTTTCAGTATGTTAAAAATTTGAATTGGCGCGTAACCGCAACGATGCAACGCAATAACTGCAACACGGTCTTCTTTAAGCGTCCACTCCATATTTAAAAAATGAGTAAAATTCTAAAAGTATACATTTTTATTTTCATGAACAATTCGAGATTCGAATTCAATAAACTTTTTTGTGGCCAGCATTCTAAAAGAAAAGTTTTTACTGTGTGACAATACTTATGACCTGACTAGGTATATATATATATATATATATATATATATATATATATATATATATATATATATATATATATATATATATATATATATATATATATATATATATATATATATATTTTAGATAAGGCTTAAGAAATAAAACTTAGAAAATTTAATTGAAATCTATCCAGTAGTTTTGCCGTGATGCGCGCCCAACTGCAGACCTCTATTATTTTATTTACATTGATAAAGATTATTGCGAATGAGTCCGTCTTATCTTATCTTATCTTATTTTGGGGCCGAGAAATATCTCGGACACTTCGACCCAATGGGATCTTTTGTGTTCCCCTAGATAGCAATCACTCCTCTCCAATCTCCTTGAAGATCTGCTTCATGAGCCTAACAATGAGGTATGGAGATAGGAGCCTGTAGTCTTCCGGTGTTGGATATCCTACCAACAAAAGATTCATTCGCCTCCTGGCCAATGCATCACATGTACACAGTAGGTGTTCCATGCGTTCTGTATGTTCCCCACACAACCTGCACATGGGTGTCGCGGTTAGACCCATCTTCATGAGCATGTTGTTGGTTCCAAAGTGCCCAGTAAAGGCTCCAAGCAAGTAGCGTATTTGCCCCCTGCTCATGTTCCAGATGGATCCTCGTGCTTTGTACGTGGATCCCAAAAATTTTTTGGAGTGTTCCAGACCGATTCTAGTCAGCCAGTGTTGTTGTTGACTGCGGTCTGCAAAATCCCTGAATGTGGCTTTCACGAGGCTAGTCGGAATGCCTACACATGGTTCCGGACCCATAAAATCATTAGTTGAGCCCTCTCTTGCCAGTTCATCTGCCATTTCATTGCCATGTACTCCCTCGTGTCCCGGGACCCACATTAATCTTACCCTGTTATGCCTTCCAAGCCCATTCAAGGTTTGAATGGCATCCAGGACAAGTCTGGAGTCAACTTTGAAGGAGGCGATGGCCTTGATTGCAGCTTGACTGTCACTGAGAATATATATAGATTTGCCTCTGGTGCCTCTATCTATGTTCTCCTGAGCACAGGTTATTATGGCATAATTATGTTTCAGCCTGGAATACACTTGCCATTTTTCCCAAGCTTTTACTACATTTGTAGTCTTTCGCGTATACTCCCGCCCCTGTACCTGATTCCATTTTGGATCCATCAGTGTACCATACCAGACTATTATGTTCCGGTGGATCTGGTCCCTTTGTCCATTCCAATCTTGTTGGAATTTGGACCCTGAAAAGCCTTTCAAATATAAACCTGGTTTGCATTTTATCGGATATCATATGTGTTATCCGATCCAGGTCCTCATTTCCATCGAATTTTGTATGGTTGGTTTTTGGCTTGGTGGAGTCCCATAGGCCAGCTACTGCAAGGCGATATAGTGCCCTCCTTGCCTCAAGTTCAACCATAATATGCAGAGGAGGAATGTTAAGATATCTCTCCATAGCTGCCGTAGGTGTTGTTCTAAAAGCACCCGTGATTCCAAGACACACCGTTCTTTGTAGCCTATTGAGTGTCTCTTTGCAAGTAGTAAGTTTTATATGAGTCCGTCACTCAGTCTTTTGATGATTGTACTAGATATGTTGTTTATCAAAACAAGGGTTAAAAGAATAAGAACTCTTCTGCTGCCGGTAATAGAAACAACAACCGTGTTTTCCTTAAAAAAAAACCTATATTTAGTTTTACGTTTAATAGATTGGCCGTATATAATTCTATCCGGCGTGCGAATAAAAAGCTCGCGTTTAATTATTGTTTTCGCGGCAAAAAAATTCTCCCGCCATATTGGTGACGCCATCTTAGGACCTTCACGGTTGACCAATCGCATCGACGGTTTTCCCATGTAGGTAAAATTTAAAAATAGAATTATCGATTTTTAGTAGCTTTGTGTACATGGTTTTTATATTTTATTAAACCTAACTATGTATTATAGTTCTTTGAAGTCGTGTATATCATATAATAAGGAAAAAGCAAGAAATAAGAGTGGGCAATTACAAAAGGAGAATCTACCCAAAGGATGGATTGTGTAAAAGACGATATGGCAAAAAAGGTGTAAATGTTCAGATGACGACTAATAGAAGAGAGTGGAAGTAGAGAATGTTGCGCCGACCCCACATAGTTTGGAATAATAGCAGAAAGAAGTTACGAAGTAGCCAGTTGATTTACTGGAAGCTCAATCCAGAAACCACGGGGTTGATTTCCATATAACATAGACTTTGAAGCAGTTATTCTTGAAATGCATAAATAATAACATAAATTGAGCTCGTATATAATAACGTATATTAGGGTCGGGACTCCCCCTAGCGGAATGGACCGTATACCCGCCATGTTTTTTCAAGACGGATTGTCGGGTTACACATACCGGTAATTGCGGTATGCATAGAGTCCAGCGGTGGTTGACATCCAATCGGGCTTGGAGACATAAAACCTAGCTGGTGTTGTTTTGTCGCCTTTTACGACATGCCGCCCCCGGCAGGGGTCAATATTCGTACTCCGCTCCTGCACGGAGAATGTTAAACTTGACAACGGCCATGACTAACGCACATCAGACGGCTGCGAACGTCACGAATTCGATTACCCTCCCGAGACAACAAAAAAAAAGTATCTGTTGAGTAGTACCCATAACACAAGCCCTCTGCTACTTACTTTGGAAATAGATGTCGCTGTGTGAATTGTCCTATTATATTTGTTTATTCCCGTCTCAGGTGAATACGTGATACAAGGCGAGCTTCCCCGCGAGTTGGTCACCAACGAAGAGTCCCGCTTCGATCTACTAGAAGAGGCGCTCCAGCTCGTCGAGCTAGGAGACGAGGCCACCAACCCTAAGGATGAACCTGTGGAGGTGAGATGCTGAAAAAAAACCATCATTATCAATTATCATTAACGGTGAAGAATCAAAAAAAACCTAGTAGTTTATCGCCCATTTATAGTCTACCCATAGGTATAGTCGTCTTCGTCAGGTCTTCGCGTCGAACATCCGCCAGTGCTTGAAGGCAAAAGTCTTCAAGCAGTTATTCCTACCAGTATTGACCTACGTAGCGAGACGTGGATACCAACGGCAGGACTGGTTCACAAATTTCAAATCACTGAGCGGACTATGGAGCTATGTTGAGTGTTTTTCATATGGACAAAATACGTAGAACCAAAGTACCTATATATATTTTTTGTCCATAATTCTAATTTACAAGCTGAAAATGAGCCACGTTTGTCGCGAGACCGATGGACGTTGGAGCAAACGTGTCCTGGAGTGGAGACCGCGTCTCGGCAAACCTAGCCCTTATGGAGCGATGACCTGAGCAAGGTCACCGGCCGGGGCGGAATCGGAATTGCAAGGCAACTGGTGTGGTGTAAACTTTTTTTATTGCTGTAGGACAGCAGACAGGCTGACGGCCCGCCTAGAATTTAGCAGCTACCGTCGCCTATGGGTGTCTGCAACCCCAGTGGCATCGCGAACACGCTGTTGTCGCATAAGGGTACAGGAACTTGGGTCACTAATACCGGACACCAAAGGTGGTCGCCATCCAGACGGGCTTGGGGCCCTACCACGTAGCTAGGGTGGATTTTTTGTCGGCTTTTACGACAGGCCGACCCCGGCCGCAGAGGTTAGTATTCTTTCTCCGCCTCTGCACGGATAACTGTAGAGATCTACGTCCAGCGGTGAACAATGATTAGCTGATGAAGATGCATTTATTGCATTACTTTCTATCTTGTGTGTCTATGTTTTTTATTGCTGTAGGACAGCTGAGCCCGCTTAGAATTTAGCAGTTACCGTCGCCTATGGGTGTCTGCAACGCCAGTGGCATCGCGAACACGCTGCCGTCCCATAAGAGTATGTATACATGACATGGGCGGCGAGTGTTACACGTAGACAATTTCGAAACGGTGAAGCACGCATAAAGGACCACTATGTATACTGTGTACAATTACGGGTATTACGAAATGGGATATCGGTATGTCGCCAACACTCCCGTAGCTCTTGTATATTGATAGTGACAGTGTAGGCATTTCACTTGAAGCGTGAAACGAAAACAAGTGAAGTTCCTAAATTCGTTCACGTGGGGCATATTTGTAATTTTAGATTTTAGGATTGTTAGCGTGTACTCCCAATTTTTTTTAGATTTAGGTGTAAAGAGGATTTTTTTAAATTCCATTATCATATGGAAGTGAATTATAATGAATGTAATAATTTTATACCAAAATTACTGTTCTTTTTAAATTTTAAAAGATGTAGATCGTATATAGTATTATAATGTTATCCATTATTGCAGCGTCAGCCGGTAGAGGGCAGCAGCGGCGGGGAGATGCTGCACCCGGCGATGCGGCATGTGCCGCATCATCCTCTCGCGCATTACCATAACCAGGTTAGTAATTTACCTTTGTTGACGTTAAACGCCATATCGAACACGTGATCCCCCAGAACAACACCAATATATCAACTCAAAAATAATGGGTGGCTTACGGAAACAGCGTTGTACTCATTTTGCGAAATCTCAAATAGCAGACATTTTTAAAAACAACCTGTTGAAAAGGCCATGAATTCAAAATACGAATATTATTGTACCAAGTGGCCAGGCTGTAAGGGATCCCATTGCTTTAGTATAAAGAGTTGAAACGGTGTCCGTCAGACGTCTAGAAGCTTCTGTAGGGATTGAAGAACGACTGCGGAGACAACCTCACTGTATATATTTTAATAATAGTAATTTATTCAATAGGAAGTACCTAGTACAAAATTTGTAAATAGGTCTGGAAATAAAATGAATTAGTACTAAAATGTAGGATGCCGTACTAGGTGAAAACCTGTCCCATAGACGTTAAAGGCACTTACAATGTATTATTGAAAAAAATATGCTGAGATGGTTTGGCCATGTCGAGAGAATGAATGAAGAACGATTGACGAAAAATGTGTGTAAGGCGAATGTGAATGGAAGTGTTGGAAGGGGTAGACCTAGGCGGACGTTTCGAGATCAGGGACGTCTTGAAAAAAGGCCAAGTCAAGAGTAACCTAAACCGAAGAGCATATATGTAGGGAATAATGAAAGTGGACGAAGCGAAACAAGTAGGTATGTAAGGATTGTAGCAAGTGGAAAGAAGTGATCTCTGCCTACCCCTACGGGAAAGAGGCGTGATTATATGTATCTATGTATATTAATTTTTAACAATAATCAACAAATAAGGAACTTGATTCGTTAACATAGTAACAAAGTATTTAGTTACTTTTATACGTTAATTGTAGAACACTGTTATCGGGATACTACTTAGCTCTCTCGTGTAGTTTTTTTTTTATTGATATAGAACAGCTGTCGCTTATGGGTGTTTGCAACGCCAATGGCGAACACGCTGCTGTACCATAGGGGTACAGGAACTTGGCTCACTAATACCGGAACACAACAAAGTTATTATGGCGGCATACTTAAGACCAAAGGTGGTCGCCATCCAGACGGGCTTGGGGCCCTACCACGTAGCTAGGGTGGGTTGTTTTTGTCGCCTTTTACGACAGGCTGACCCCGGCCGCAGAGGTTAGTATTCTTTCTCCGTCCCTGCACGGATAAAAAGTTTTTAGTCTAGCGTTCAACGAGTTAATAGAATAGAAAGTCTAGCACTGGCTTAAAGATGTCGTTACCAGAGCATAAAATCCTATTTAAAATAAATTAATAAGTCCAGCCCAAGCCCACTTTTGAGACGCTATGGGGCCATTTATCCCAGTATAACTTACTATAAGAATTGGTTAAACTAAACGTAGGCTAAGAAGACCTAGTGACGCGTCACCTTAAACGTTTTTTAAATCCAATAGAAAATACATATCAACCTGTACATTCGAAATCAAAGACAGGTGTAAAAAAAGTTAAATATTTAGGAAATGTTGTAGCATTAGTGATAAATGACTTCATGTCACCAAGATCATTGTGCCACACACGTTGTTTGAACATTTACGTTTGGTCCAAGTTACGAGGGCGGTCCGATAAGTACTTAGCCTCACCTCCCGATGACACCACCATCGCAATTTACTATCGTGTAGTACATTCTCATAGACAGCTGTCAAAATTTAAGCCGAATCGGATTTGCAGTTTTATTTTGACCGTGTGTGGAAGCGGGCGTGTCCGTGGATTTGAGAAAAATGGATGTATAACGCTTGTATCAATAACTCACATAAATGTTAGTAGTCTTCAAATTCTTCTTAATCGCTACCAGAATCGTTCTTGACAGAGTGATTGTGGTCGTTACGTAGCTCTGCTGATACGATTTACCACCTTCCCTTGAACGACTAAGCGCTCTATGGACTTGTTGTCACGTCTCGAAATGTGTCCGAAGAAGCTGAGTATGCGAGACTGTACTATAGAAGATAGACACTGCTTGATGCCGAGTTCTTGACGTATCGAGGCGTTTCTGCTACATTCGGTCCATGATAAACCGAGCATTCTTCTCCAGCACCACATCCCAAGCGCGTCTATTTTTTTCCTTTACAGATCCCGTAATATCCACGTTTCGCTGTGTTCGCGTAGGGGAACTGTGTCCTTAGACGCCATCATGCGCGTGAGGGCCCTGGCGGAGGAGACGGTATCCCGGGGTGGGGTGGTGCTGGCGGTGTCTTTAGACATCTCCAACGCATTCAACACCCTACCCTGGAGTTGTATTCGGGAGGCTCTGAAATACCATCGCGTGCCTCCCTACCTCCGCCGTACGGTAGGGGCTTATCTGGAGGGTAGATGCCTCACCTATCGGGGACGTGACGGTGCCGGTCGGCACTTCATGTCGTGCGGTGTTCCACAGGGATCGGTCTTGGGACCGCTCCTGTGGAACATCGGCTACGACTGGGTGCTGAGAGGCGAACTCCCGTCGGGCGCCGACTTGACGTGTTACGCGGACGACACGCTTGTCACTGCCCGGGGGAGCTCGCACAGGGAGGCGACGTTGATAGCCACGGCTGCGGTGTCACAGGTGGTGAACCGCATCCGGCGCCTGGGCCTGGAGGTGGCCCTAAACAAGTCGGAGGCCATGGTGTTTCATGGCCCCCGACGTGCGCCGGCACCGGGATCACACATCGTGGTCAGCGGGGCCCGGATAGCTGTCGAGTCCACCATGAAGTATCTGGGACTGGTGCTCGACAGCCGATGGGAATTCGGGCCCCACTTCCGGCGGCTGGCGCCCAAGCTGATGGGTGCAGCGGGCGCGCTTTCAACGTTGCTTCCCAACTTGGGGGGCCCGAGCGCCGCCTGTAGGCGGTTGTACGTGGGAATCGTGCGGTCCATGGCCCTGTACGGGGCCCCTGTTTGGGCGTTGGACATGACGGCCAGCACTCTCGCCATTCTGCGTAAACCGCAGAGGGCGATGGCCGTCAGAGTCGTCCGCGGGTATCGCACGATTTCCTACGAGGCGGCTTGCGTCCTGGCCGGATCCCCGCCCTGGGACCTAGAGGCGAAAGTACTCGCGTCATTATATCGATGGCGCGAGGAAGAGCGGGCACGGGGCTCGAAGCCGGCGCAGCGGCAGATCGCGCTGCGCCGAGAGGAGCTCCGTCAGGTCTTGGTGGCGGAATGGCGGCAAAGGCTTCTGCGCCCTACCGCCGGCCTCGCTACCGTCGAGGCGATCCGGCCAGTACTCGACGACTGGCTCGGGAGAAGGCACGGCTCCCTGTCGTTTAGGGTGACGCAGGTGCTGTCGGGGCACGGCTGCTTCGGCAAGTACCTGTGCCGCATAGACAGGGAGCCGGACGCTCGGTGCCACCACTGCGTCCATTGCGGGGAGGATACGGCGCAACACACGCTCGCCGAGTGTGTAGCTTGGGAGGAGCAGCGCCGTGTCCTCATAAATGAAGTGGGAGACGATCTGTCGCTGCCGGCCGTAGTGCGGAGGATGGTCGGTAGCGCAGAGTCGTGGGACGCAGTGGTGTCCTTCTGTGAGGACGTGATGTCGCAGAAGGAAACTGCGGAACGGGAGAGGGAGATCTCGACTCCCTTCCCCGGCCGCAGAAGGCGCACCGGGCGCAGGAGAAGGGCGGACAACGCCCTTTTCCAGCCCCCATGAATAGGTCCAGGGGCGAGGGACTTGGGGAAGTTCCCGCCCCCTATTCGATGGACCCGAGGTGGAGGCGCGCGCGGGTGTCGGCGCGCGCCTCTGAGGCGATGCACGGGGTAGTTAAACACCTCACTACCCCGTGCAGGAGACGAGGCCCGGACACACCGGGCCAGCACTAGTGTGGGGCTGCGGAAGAATTTGGATTCCCGCGGCCCCGCGCGCACGTGTGAGGAGACACCGGGGTGGTGGTTTTAGCCGGTAAGAATCCGGCACGCCCCTCCGCCTTTCCCCAGGCGGAGGTAGTCCATGAGGATTTCCCCACCCCGTAAAAAAAAAAAAAAAAAAAAAGGGGAACTGTGTCCTGGAAAAATTACCTTACTTATACCGGAACATATAAAAGGTGGTTGCCATCCAAACAGGCTATGAGTCTACCACATAGCTTGGGTTATTTTTTAGCATTTTACGCCATGCTGCCCCCGGCCGCAGAGAGAAAAATCATACTAGATAACAGCTTTTACTTCTACTTCCTGCCCTTATCCCAATCTTCCTTCTACTCTCATCTATTAGTCGTCATTTATACTAGACAAGGGTGTTTTTTTGTTAAATACGCTTAAATTTAACATCGACAGCCAAAAAGCGACATATGGAAAAAGTCGTGATAAAAGTGAATATTATCTTTAAAAAACTTTTTACATCTATAAGTTTGAGGCTAATTGACGAATTGATTGAGGATGAAATCTTTAGCTATTTTTGTGCTTTTACGCCAGAGAAGTACAACTTCTTACGCACGTACATAGTACGTAGTACACGCCCAATTTTTTTTAATACAGTAAAGAGTTGTCTATCTATCTATCTATATCTATATAGGTCTGTCAATTTTCTCTTACAGTGATATTGGTCAATGTGTAGTAAAATTCACTCGCGATATTTAAACGCGACACTCCAATGACTTGCGGCCATTGCGTCAGCGTAAGAAACAAGCCGCGGCCAATAGTTTATCAATCACTATCAAAATGAATGTTTTAAATGTTCTATGACAAATTGTTTTTTAATTTTCATGATGTATTGTCGCTACTTACCCTTTGCCTATTTATTTTCATTATTGTAAGTTTTTTTTTTATTAAAATATAAACATACTGGGACAATTCACACAGCGCCATCTAATCCTAAAGTAAGCAGCAGAGCGCATGCGTTATGGGTACTATAAAACTGATATACTACGAGTACTTGTGTACTTTTCTTTTATAAATAAATATATATTATAATAGACACCCAGCACGGGACGGAAAACGAACCTTTGACCTGCGTAACCATTCCGACGTACATTAACCGTTTCTACCAATTCCACGCTACGGAGGTTGCGATGAAACATTTTTATTGTAATAAATATTAATGCGTCAATGACATGAATTTATTTATTTATTAATACATGAGATACAAATTTTAAAAATAAAAGATACATATCACAGCAGTTCATGTACAACAACTAGTTTGACTAGAGAAAATCACACTGGCCCCTGAACTAGTGAATACTGTATCCCAGTTGGCTAGTATTTTTAACATAAGTACTAATATATAATAATTACCATTATATTAATAATTAAATAATATTTAGTAGTTAATTGGGATATAGTAGTAAAAATAATAATATACAATTGTCTCAGTATATTTATTTATTTAATTACAAAAGATAGATGGCGTTGTGTGTTGTACTTTTAATCATTTTAAATAAGTTTGTAGTATTTGAGTTTCATCCTTATAATTTTTCGGGCAGTAAAAGTAATTTCATATTTTTTGCCAGGAACTTGAGGCACTAATTCCGGAACACAACACAAAGTTATTATAGCAGCATAATTAAGACTAAAGGTGGTTGCCATCTAGACGGGCTTGCGGCCCTACCACGTAGCTAGGGTGGGTTGTTTTGCCGCCTTTTACGACAAGCCGACCCCGGCTGCAGAGGTCAGTATTCTTTCTCCGCCCGTGCACGAATAGAGATTTAATTGTCCCAACATATTTATTTATTTTGCCCTCCGTAAGATAACTTGAGTTTCATATTGACGATGTATTGCAATTCACGATTGCATATACACGACCTGTCAAAGCCTGAAAGGCTTTTACAACGAGCCTGATGTAGATTAAAATCCTTTCAAAATGGAAGGTACTCTGTTGCTATTCAGCTGTCCGTCTGTTCGCTTGATTTTATCCGATGTTGGTATTACAATTCATAACATAGTATTACATACATACCACGCTTTGGACACACATAATGTAAAGGTGTAAACAAATACTCTTTTGTTATATATATATATATATATATATATATATATATATATATATATATATATATATATATATATATATATATATATATATATATATATATATATATATTCAACGATCTTCTGGCGTACCGGTCAACGCACGTCGGTATGCTTGCGGGTTCGATTCCCGTCCAGCGTCTGGGTATTTATGTACAATATGTATTTAGTTATTTACAATAAAAAAAGTATATATGTAGTATATCAGTTGTCTAGTACCCATAACACAAGTGCAGCTTACCTTAGTTACCCAGGTTCTACTACACATACGTGTACAGGCGACGGTAACTGCTTGCTATTAAGTGGGCCGTCAACGTGTCTACTATTCACACTACATAGTAGAAACGCTCTGCTATTTACTTTGTGACTAGATGGCGCTGTATGTCTTTTATAAGCAGTTCCGCGTGCTAGGTGAAATCTTGTAAGATTATTTTATACGTAGGTATATAATTGACAGACACCCAGACTCGAACAAATTCTTTGCATTTACAATAAACCACTTATGCAGTCACCGAACGGGTGGTTGATTTGTTAGAATATTCAGAAGTATCCACGTTCAATTATTCGTGAAGGTAAAGGAGGCCTAAGTAAACAATCGCAAGGAACGAATTCCGATATTTTTACAATTTTTTTTTCACGATTTTATTTTAGGGATGTGCACTGAACATTCGTATTTATCGATATTTCCAGTGCATGGTAATCGTTGTATTAGACCAAAGAATAGTTGGATGGATTGTGTAAAAGATAATATGACCAAAAAATATGTGAATGTTGAGATTATGACTAAGATAAAGTGGAAGGAGAGAACATATTGTGCGACCCCACATTAATATTAAAAAAACTAAACTTTTTTTATACAATTATCTCAAGACCATTAAACTCGGTGACCAATAAATACTTTGCGGCCGGTGTTGGTTGTCGTAAAGGTGACAAAACATCCCTAGCTACATGGTAGGGCCCCAAGCCCGTCTGGATGGCGACCACCCCTGGTGTTTAAGTATGCCGCCATAATAAGCTTGTGTTGTGTCCCGGCATTAGTGACCCAGGTTCCTGTATTCTTATGGGACAGCAGCGTATTCGCGATGTCCCTAGTGTCGCAAAAATCCATAGGCGACGGTGACTGCCATGTACCGATGGTGCATGAAAACAAAGTGAGGAAACCAGCATGCCGGCGACTAGTATGTGTAACCCGCAGATCCGCCCTGGATATACGTGGTGGGTATGCTGTATGTACCCTCAAAGACGACATGGGCTGTTATAGGCCTAGGCTTAGATAGCGCTGTGCATTGTTACAGTATATTAAATATTTATTATTTACTAGCCTTTCCCACCCGCTTCGTTGGTCGAATAACAGAAAAAAGTACATCGAAAACTTCTTCGCAGCATTATATTAAATAAAGATATGGCAATATTTTTTTTCGATGATGGCCAAGTGTCTTAAAAATAAAGCTTAGAAAATTTAATTGAAATTTATCCAGTAGTTTTGCCGTGAGGCGTGCACAACTGCAGATCTCTCATTTTATTAATATAGATAATATAATTCCGTGTATAATTCCATTCACCTCCATGTATAATTTAAAACCACATGCGCACATGTATGTATATTTATGAATAAATATTTTACTATATTACTATACTTTCATATTTTTTTTTCAAACGCGCCAAAAGGAGTATAACTTAAAAAAATAGGACTATCGACATATCGATAAATTATATATCCCAACACTAAATATACAAACCGTAGAAAAAGCAAATTCCAGAATGGAGCTACCGTATTTCTGTGCACACCTGCATTGTTTACTTACGATCCCGATGTCTCGTTTAAAATAAACAAAAGTGTCAGATTGTTGAACGGATTAAAATTTAAAAATAATATGCATATATGTAAGGGGTGTCACCGAGATCTTCTATACAGTATACCACTAGTCTGAAATCCTGCAACGAACACCGGCATTATAAGATGTCGATATACAAATGCAAGAAAATTATGTCAACGGCTGTTGGCTCATGTTTGTCCTTATTAATTAATACAGCGCTTGTCGCGTGACGCCAAATGTGCATGCATACGTATAGTTACAAGTGGAAACTAAACGCCAAACGCGCCATAATTGAATACAGCTCGAAAAATCGCGAGATTTACTTTAGAGAATGTTCACTACGCGACGAAAACCCACTCCTCCTCCCTGCTGCGACCAAGCAACGAGTCACGTAAGGTTGAGGCGATTTAGACGCTCTTACAGAAATCCTTTACAAAATGTATTTGGCAGTACAACTTTTGTCAGGTCAGTTAGTACATAATGACTAGTGAATGACATTATTGCGGCGAGATGAAACAATATCGATCGTATGATAGATACCGCCTTTTAATCAACTATAGGGCTGTCCCGTGATTCAAATAGGTTGTAAAAGCCTTTTTGTTTATTGCTGTAGTACAGCAGACAGGCTGACGGCCCGCTTAGAATTTAGCAGTTACCGTCGCCTATGGGTGTTTGCAACACCAGTGGCATCGCGAACACCCTGCTGTCGCATAAGGGTACAGGAACTTGGGTCACTAATGCCGGAACACAACACAAGGTTATTATGGCGGCATACTTAAAACCAAAGGTGGTCGCCATCCAGACGGGCTTTTGAGGTCCCCTACTACGTAGCTAGGGTGGGTTGTTTTGTCGCCTTTTACGACAGGCCGACCCCGGCCGCAGAGGTTAGTATTCTTTCTCCGCCTCTGCACAGATAATAACTACTACGATAATAATAAGACTACTATGAAGAAATAATAAGACTACTATGATAATATCTAATTTATTTTAAGGTGATTAATTTTTAATTTTATTGCTGAGGAGCAGTAGACTGGCTAACGGCCGATTTAATAGTAAGCAGTTACCGTTGCCCATGGTTGTTTGCAACAGTCAGAGCACCGCAAACACGCTGCTGTCTCATAGTGGTATAAGAATTTGGTTCACTAATGCCGGAACATAACACAAAGCTATTATGGCGGCATACTTAAACACCAGGGGTGGTTGCCATCCAGACGGACTTGGGGCTCTGCCATGTAGCTAGGGATGTTTTGTCGCCTTTACGACAACCAACCCCGACAGCAAAGTAAATAAATAAAAATATCGATAGATGGCGCCACTTTCATTTTACATTGCGTTATAAAGCCCAATTCCCTTTCCAACACTTAACGCGTTGGCAACGTTTCAAATGTCCATAGCTGAACTGGATTTATTAAAAAAAACTTCAGATGACAACCCTAACTAGCGTGCCCATCGCGCGGCCATCTTGCGCATTCTCGTCTCAGGAATGAACTTTTCTTAATTTCGATCCATGTTCACAGATAAAATAACTTTGTAAATACTTCTTGACTGTAAATCCTGGTCGCAATACGAAAATGATTGAAAGATATATATAGGCGAGCTCCGTAGCGTAACGGCTAACGCAACGTAACGTAACGGGTGATACGGATTCGATTCCCGTCTCACCTCTGAGTGTTTAATGTTTATTTATAATATGTATTTACTTATAAAAGTATATATTATGTAGTATTAGTTATCTAGTACCCATAACACAAGTGCTATGCTATTTACTTTTGGACTAGATGGTGTTGTGTGCATTGTCCCAATATATTTACATTTGTTTATATAAATTTACATGCCATATGGCCAAATTGGTCTGAGAATAGTGCAATAAGAGCTCCTCCCTTTTTGCCTCTCCATGTTTTACATGCTCAAAGGATTAATTAAACTAAACACAGTAATTTCACATAATATTATTTAATAATGTCAAATTACTGTTATTACGTTTACAAAATTATCAAAATTCTAGTGGAAATTTATTTATTATTATATAAAATTTACAGAAGAATAAGAAGTAAAATCTAATTAAAAATGACGTGCTTTTATCCTAAAGACTGCGAACAATTTGCAGTATGTATGATGTTAGTGGCCCCTTGTACAAAAACGTGCTATGAAGATCCACCTATGTGCTATCCCTGCTTGCCACGATGTCCTTTGCCGAAGGTTATGTATTATTGTGAAAAAGCTGCGTGTTTCAAGGCCTCTAATTTTCTAAGAGGAAGATTGCTGTGATCCACCACTAAATTATAAGAAGATTGTGCGCAAGCACCTGCGCAATCTGCCTGTTTCTGCATTCAAGCGCAATGAAATGCAGGACTAAGAGCAATCGAAGACGCTTGACACTGCGAATTTCCTATTTAGAAGCTCTCGTGACATAGTTGTCGAATGTGATTGTGCACGGACCCCGTAAAAGTCGGCGACCCAGCAAAAGTGTCACCCTGCACATCCAAACCAACACTCGGATGTTGTTTGTTCAAGAAGAAACCAATAAAAGTGTAGCTTGAGGATATGTTAGATGACTAACAACGAAATTTCGTTTCCTACTTTCAATGTGAAACCAGAAAATAATTTAAATAAAAAGGATGACTGATTTTTTTTCCCCAAAAAGGGCTTAACGTCAGGCAAGCGGGCGGTTGTAAAAACTAAGCCATAACTATTGCAACATGCAACATGTTGTGCTGACCCTATATAATGTAGGATAAGGGCAGGAGGAAGAAGATTTTCATAAATGGAGATCAGCAGATCTTATCTTTATGCTATATATAAAAAAATAGCGCATCGTTTACTACTTATTTTAATAATTATGTGTGTGATTGAACGTTTGAAATCTGAAAATATAACCCATTTCAAGACTATACTATAATTTAGATAAGTTATTATAAAACATACTCCATTAATAATAGTGTTTATAAAGATAATACAAATCAAACTGTCATTATCATGTATTATAATGGATCATTATCGTTTATTTTAGTTTATTGGAATTTTTTATTGGTGTCGCTCATATACCTAGTCAGGTCATAAGTATTGTCACACAGTAAAAACTTTTCTTTTAGAATGCTGGCCACAAAAAATGTTATTGAATTCGAATCTCGAATTGTTCATGAAAATAAAAATGTATACTTTTAGAATTTTACTCATTTTTTAAATATGGAGTGGACGCTTAAAGAAGACCGTGTTGCAGTTATTGCGTTGCATCGTTGCGGTTACGCGCTAATTCAAATTTTTAACATACTGAAAAATTTGAATATAACCAAAAGATTCATTTATCGTACCATCAAACGATACAATGAAGACTCTAGTGTAGATGACAGGTCAAGAAGTGGTCGCCCTCGGTCTGTTAGGACTCCAGCAGTGATAAAAGCTGTGAAGGCACGAATTCAAAGAAATCCCAAACGTAAGCAGAAACTGTTGGCCCTTCAGATGGGGTTAAGCAGAACCACGGTGAAAAGGGTGTTAAATGAAGACTTAGGGCTTCGGGCATATCGAAGAAAAACAGGACATCGTTTGAATGCTCGTCTAATGGACCTGAGACTGAAGAGATGCCGCGCTTTGTTGAAGCGGTACGCGGGAAAAAAATATCGGGAAATTCTTTTTTCGGATGAAAAAATGTTTACCGTAGAAGAGAGCTACAACAAACAAAATGATAAGGTGTACGCACACAGTAGTGAAGATGCGAGCAACCGTATTCCGCGTGTCCAACGAGGTCATTTTCCATCCTCGCTCATGGTATGGTTGGGAGTTTCTTATTGGGGCTTAACAGAGGTACATTTTTGTGAGAAAGGTGTAAAAACGAATGCTGTTGTGTATCAAAATACAGTCCTGACGAACCTTGTGGAACCTGTTTCTCATACCATGTTCAATAACAGGCACTGGGTATTCCAACAAGATTCGGCGCCAGCTCATAGAGCGAAGAGCACACAAGACTGGCTGGCGGCGCGTGAAATCGACTTCATCCGGCACGAAGACTGGCCCTCCTCCAGTCCAGATTTGAATCCGTTAGATTACAAGATATGGCAACACTTGGAGGAAAAGGCGTGCTCAAAGCCTCATCCCAATTTGGAGTCACTCAAGACATCCTTGATTAAGGCAGCCGCCGATATTGACATGGACCTCGTTCGTGCTGCGATAGACGACTGGCCGCGCAGATTGAAGGCTTGTATTCAAAATCACGGAGGTCATTTTGAATAAACTTTAATGTCATAAGAATCTATGTTTTGTTAAGTTCATTTTGGTATATGAATGGTTACATAATGAATAAACTTGTTACAATTATTTTACATTAAACATGTGACAGAATTTATGACCTGACTAGGTATATGTGTAGAGTTTAAAAATAGTTGTGTGAAATTGGAATACTTTGTAAACTATGTTGTAGTTGCCCATTAATTACTACCTTTTATTGTCACTGTTGTAGTGTGTGGTGTCGCACCAGAATAGCACCACCCCATCTCCTCCCGTGGGTGTCGTAAGAGACGAGTAAGGGATAGAAAGAACGGAGGATGGGCAGCAGCATCTTTCCGTGAGAGCATCACCAACTGCGAATACTGCGATCGCCAACCCGCCTGCCAAGCGTGGCGATTATGGCAAAACCCCCCCCTAAAATGACAGATACACACAGGCCCCGGCCCCTAGTCCCCGGCGGCCCCGTTCGTGGTGGTCACGGTAGCAGCCACATAAGCGACGGGGCAGGGGGTGCGAAGAATCCCCGGGTTCGGATTCGCTACCAAGAACGACGACCTTTGGCCCTGGCAACATACAATGTCAAGACACTGCGGACCAACGAGAAGTTGGAGGAACTGGAGGAAGTTTTGAGCAGACTGCGATGGGATGTTGTGGGGTTATCTGAAGTCCGAAGACAGGGAGAGGACTCAATAATCCTAAATTCCGGAAATCTGCTCTACTTCCGGGAGGGCGACCAACTGTCCCAAGGTGGTGTCGGGTTTCTCGTTCACAAGTCTCTTGTGAACAACGTTACTGAGGTGGGGAGTGTTTCGACTAGGGTAGCGTACCTAATACTCAAAATTACCAAACGGTATTCGTTGAAGGTCATTCAGGTTTACGCTCCGACTTCGACACATCCTGACGAGGAGGTGGAAGCCATGTATGAGGACATCTCAACAGCCATCCACACTTCTAAAACCCACTTTAACGTTGTCATGGGAGACTTCAACGCAAAATTGGGGAAACGTAGCGGCGATGAGTTGAGAGTGGGGCAATTTGGGTTCGGAAATCGGAACACCCGAGGCCAGATGCTGGCCGACTTCATGGAGAAGGAGGACCTGTATATGATGAACTCCTTCTTCATGAAGCCAGAACAACGCAAATGGACTTGGATTAGTCCCGATGGTGCCACCAAAAATGAGATTGACTTCATTATGTCGACCAAAAGACAGATATTCAATGATGTCTCTGTGATCAATTCGGTGAAAACTGGGAGTGATCACCGCTTAGTAAGAGGCACATTGAATATCAATCCAAAATTGGAGAGGTCTCGACTTGTGAAGTCTACGCTCCGACCTGCACCCATACAGATCCAAAACCCGGTAAACTTTCAACTCGAATTGCAAAACCGCTTCGAATGCCTCGGTGACTGCGTTGACGTGGACGAGTATAATAACAGGTTCGTGGAAGCTGTTCAAACGGCCGGGTCTAAATTCTTCAAGGCCAGCCGTTCAAAAAGAACCGGAAAAATCTCAGATTCTACTCTCAAATTGATGGATGTGAGACGTCAAATGACCCTTCAGTCCCCGGACGATGCTTCCCAGTATAGGCAGCTAAATAGACAGATCTCCAAGTCCTTGACTCGCGATATCCGCCGCCATAACACAGACTGTGTAAAGGCGGCTATAGAGCGTAACAAGGGCTCTAAAGTATTCGCACGAGACTTGTCTATTGGGCAGAGCCAACTGACGAAGCTGAAGACCGACGACGGCAGGGTCGTTTCGTCTAAACCCGAACTTTTGAGGGAAGTCGAGAAGTTCTACGGACAGCTATACACGACCACACGGGCACCTGTTAACAACAAGGCTAAAGACCCAAGAGCCAAATTAACCCGACACTACACCGTAGATATCCCAGACGTCAGTCTGTACGAGATTAGTGTGGCCCTTAAACAGCTTAAAAACAACAAGGCGCCGGGTGATGATGGAATTACAGCCGAGCTTCTGAGAGCTGGTGGTACTCCTGTGCTTAAAATCCTCCAGAAGCTATTTAATTCCGTCATCCTCGATGGCAAAACGCCGCAGGCCTGGCACGGAAGTATAGTGGTGCTGTTCTTCAAAAAGGGCGACAAAACCCTTTTGAAGAACTTTAGACCGATATCACTTCTGAGCCATGTTTACAAGCTGTTTTCAAGGGTCATCACGAATCGTCTCGCGCGCAGATTTGACGACTTCCAGCCTCCCGAACAAGCCGGATTCCGAAAAGGTTTTAGCACCATAGACCACATACATACGCTGCGGCAGGTTATACAGAAGACGGAGGAGTATAACCAGCCACTATGCTTGGCGTTCGTGGACTATGAGAAAGCCTTTGATTCGATCGAGACCTGGGCGGTGCTTCAGTCTCTCCAGAGGTGCCACATTGATTATCGATACATCAAAGCGTTGAAGTGTTTGTATGAAAACGCCACCATGTCAGTCCGTCTCCAGGATCAGAACTCGAAGCCTATCCGACTGCAGCGGGGAGTCAGACAAGGCGATGTCATATCGCCGATGCTGTTCACTGCTGCGTTGGAAGATGTCTTCAAGCTTCTGGACTGGAACGGACTGGGCATCAACATTAACGGTGAGTACATCACTCACCTTAGATTCGCAGATGATATCGTAATCATGGCTGAAACCATGGAAGACTTAAGCCATATGCTTGATGGCCTCAATACAGCTTCCCAAGGAGTAGGTCTCAAAATGAACATGGACAAGACGAAGATCATGTCTAATGTCCATGTCGCACCTACCCCCGTAACAGTTGGGAACTGTACTTTCGAAATTGTTGACGAATACGTCTACTTGGGTCAAACGATCCAGTTAGGCAGGTCCAATTTCGCGAAAGAGGTCACTCGTCGAATCCAACTCGGATGGGCAGCGTTCGGGAAGCTCCGTAAAATCTTTTCGTCCCAAATACCGCAGTGTCTCAAGACGAAGGTTTTTAACCAATGTGTGTTGCCAGTGATGACATACGGAACGCAGACGTGGTCGCTAACTATGGGCCTTATGAGAAAGCTCATGGTCGCTCAGAGAGCAATGGAGAGGGCTATGCTCGGAGTTTCCCTGCGAGATCGAATCAGAAATGAGGAGATTCGCAGGAGAACCAAAGTAACCGACATAGCCCGGATGATTGCAAAACTGAAGTGGCAGTGGGCTGGGCACATAGCTCGAAGGACTGATGGCCGTTGGGGCAGAAAAGTCCTCGAATGGCGACCGCGTACCGGAAGACGCAGTGTTGGTAGGCCCCCCACAAGATGGACCGATGATCTGGTCAAGATCGCCGGGATAGGTTGGATGAGGGCAGCGCAGGACCGATCATCGTGGAGATCTTTGGGGGAGGCCTTTGTCCAGCAGTGGGCGTCTTCCGGCTGAAATGATGATGATGATGATGACGTTTACAATTACAATATTATTATTTTAAATTTTAATATAGGAAGATCTATTTGTTTTTGTAATAATATTTACAGTCCCTAACTAACGTCCCACTGTTGGGCTTGGCCTCCCTTTATGGAGAACGGACGGTACATCTATTTGTGTATAATATACTCGTATATCTATTTATAAATAATATGTATATAAGTGGTTTGTCAGTTGTTGTTATACCGTATGAATTAAAAAAAAAACAGCCTGCGTCCTTCTCCAAGGTCCAATCTATGACTATACCGGAATTCATCAAAACTGGTACAGTTTACAGTGGTATTAGTTAGGATGTAATATATAAGTATAAAGGGACATGAGGGGCGTCCACATTATCAGAAGCTTCCATATTTGACTACAGACGGGCGTAGGTAGTCGGGCGAGGAGAGTGAAAACGCAACTTTAGGTTATGCGTTATAATTTCAAGTAAATCACAATTAGCGACATTATAATAAGTTTCCAATTGAATTATCCAATAACTAATCACACTTAAATCAAATGACACTCCACCAAACGCGTAGCACAAGTCGCGATAGGAACCAAACTCAGTACTCTTTCAGAGTGGTGGCGGGCGCGGGTGCTAGCGCGGGCGCGTGCAAATCAAAATGTATGCAGACGCCAGTTGCGTTCACAGTGCTCCCGCGAGCCGCGCGTCTTCATGAGGCGGGCGCGGGCGCGGGTGGCGCGGGTGTATCTAAAGGCTCAGTCCGCCCGTATCGTTCACAGTAATATAGCGTCTGTTAGGTGACTACGCTTGCGGTTCTAAACCATTTTGATTCACCCGCCGAAGTCATGGATATCAATACGGAACAATTTATATCTGCAGTACAACATCGCACTGCTATTTGGCAAAGCAAACATCTGCAACATTTAAATAGAACTTCATATATAGCAATTTCTATTTCAAGTATGAATTTTCCATTAATAAAAGCAAATCTTCATCCATGCCTTCTAAATACGTAGCAAAGTTTGAGAACGACCAAACACGTGTGCAATGACACTCGTAGCTTGTTCGGCACTGTGAATACGCAGACGCCAAGACACGAGCGCCCGCACCCGCCCCCGCACCCGCTATTGCAGTCTGATTGAACACTTATCTTCACACCGCTATTCCACCACGCTGCTGCACTAGCTCCCGGTGTTGTGTCCGAGCGAACAGATTGCTGTCATTGGACAGTACCCTTGTTACGTGACGTTGACAACTGTCACTTATCATTGCTCTTTTGCCCTAAATAAAACCTCCTATTCTGATAAATAATCAGACGCGCCGTCAAGTAGTTTATCAATTGTCGAGTACAGTGGTGCGCAAACTTTTTTCGACTACGCCTCTTCGGTAGATAGAAAAATTTTGACGACCCCTAGATAAATGTCCACAAATACGATTTCGCGCATTCCTTTCCTTTTCATTGCATAAAACATCTCTATAATCCAATTTATAATTTTAAGAAAATAGGGGAGTGTCACCAGGAACAACCCCAAAAGTCGATCCTGCGACCTCTCACAAAGGCGACCAGGATATTTAGTGAATGCCGCCCTGGCTATCTTTTGCTAGCCAGTGCAGTGGTCGCAGTACCAGGGCGTCGGACCACACATACCCGCGTCGGCATCCCCCCGGAGTTCCGACGCGGCACTAATCAGGCTTAGGTTTCCTCGAGAAAGCCAGTCTAGGCTGTTTTGTCGCCTTTTACGACAATTAAAAAAAGTTCAAAACTAAACGCATTTTGCGTTCCATTTCTCGAATTCTCCGATATTATAAAACAATTTGTCATGTTGTCTGTCTGTTGTGCCATACAACGCAGGTGGCCCTGCTTCACCTGTCGTGTTACAAACTCAAATAAGTCATTTGTCAAATATCTTTTGAGGGATGCCGGCGTTCCTGTAACCGAAATTTACCAAAAGTACAACAGTTGCATGTTGTAATTTTTTTTTTAATTTCATGCATGAAGTTAAACCTATTTGCAGATTTTTATATGTAAACATATAAGCACATATATATGTTTATAATATACTAGCTTAGTCGGCAAGTACTGTTATATAAAATTAAAAAATGATATTTTTGATTTCCGTAAAATCCGTTCTTAGTGAGCGTCTACATCGGAAAATGAGTGACTATGCTAAATTTCAAGTCAATCGAGAGCATAGTTTTAGAGATCTCGTGATGAGTGGTATTTTTTTATTGCTGTAGGACAGCAGACGGGCTGACGGTCTACTTAGAATTTAGCAGTTACTGTCGCCTGCCGAACACGCTGCTATCCCATAAGGGTACAGGAACTTGGTCACTAATGCCTGAACACAACACAATGTTATTATGGCGGCATACTTAAGACCGAATGTGGTTGCCATCTAGACGGATTCGGGACCCTACCACGTAGGGTAAGTTGTTTTGTCGCCTTTTACGTCAGGCCGACTTAGTATTCTTTGTCCGCCCCTGCACGGATAAATTTTGGCTTTGGCTGTTACAAGAAGAAGAAACGCCTAAACCGCTGAACCAATTATTATAAACTAGCTGTGCCCGCGATTCCGTCCGCGTGGAATAGTGACTTTGGGCAGCATTTTTTGGATATATCTTTTGGTTTATTTTGGACTACAATCCCTATAAACCCTAAAATATAAATAAATGAAATATACAAACAGTCAGTGTTATCAAATGCAACTGTTACGCCATGCGCCTCCGGAATACGTGCGTTAGAACCTACAAAACCAGCCTAAGCTAAACCCTATTTCATACGATTGATGATATAAATGGGAGGTCAACTTAAATTAGAATTTAAATCTACAATGTCCAGCCTAAGCTGAACCCTATTTCATATGGTTGATGATTTAAATTTGAGGTCCACTTAAATTGAATAACAACCTACAAAGTCCAGCCTAAGCTAAACCCTATTTCATATAATTGATGATATAAATCGGAGGTCAACTTAAATTAGAAATAAAATCTACAAAGTCTAGCTTAAGCTGAACCCTATTTCATATGATTGATGATATAAATCTGAGGTCAACTTAAATTGGAATATAAAATTTCCGAAACTTATCGTTTTTTAAAATAAAAATAGCCTAAGTTACTCCTTTTTACATCAGCTATCTGCCAGTGAAAGTTCCGTCAAAATCGGTGCAGCCATTTAAGAGATTAGCCGGAACAAACAGACAGACAGACGGACAAAAATTGTAAAAAATGTTATTTTGGTATATGTACCGTGTATACGTCCGAATGCACTTAGTAAAAAGCGGTTATTTTAATATTACAAACATACATACAAATCACGCCTCTTTCCCGTAGGGGTAGGCAGAGATCACTTCTTGTCATTTGCTACCATCCTTACTTATACTTGTTTCGCTTCGTCCACTTTCATTATTCCATATTACAAACAGACACTCCAATTTTATTTATTTGTATAGATTATTATATAAATAATTGATAGCAGGGCGTTCGCGGTGCCCCAAGCGTCGAAATATCCATAGGTGACGATAACTGCTTACTATATAATGGAGCTTCAGTATACTGTTCCACTGCAATTAAATATATGTATACATATATAGGTATAAAGAAAGAAAATTTTCTGTCTCTCATTCGACGGGACCACACGACGTATGCTTGACATAGCATGAAAAATAATAAAAACATAATTATTCATATTGTATTGACGAAAAGAAAGTTGTAAAATCGTAAGGTGCAGGGTCGAAATTTGAACGGTTTCATATGTTCCTAACATAGTATCAAATCAGTTAATGTTTAAAATGACAGCGAATAAAGATTTTAACTCAAACTCATACTTGATTCTACTTGAATCAATTACATTTACGCTATAATTTATTTAAGTTTTTTTTAATGCTGTAGGACAGCAATCAGGCTGACGGCCCACTTAGAATTTAGCATTTACCGTCGCTTATGGGTGTATGTAACGCCAGTGGCATCCGTAACACGCTGCTGCCCCATAAGGGTACAGGAACTTGGGTCACTAATGCCCGAATGTGTTGTGACACAAGATTATTAAGGCGGCATACTTAACACTTTATCGACCGCTAGCCTATTTATCGGCTTTTCGATTGCCAACGCTTATCGACCGCTAGCTTTGAATTTATGTTATGGATGTTAGTTTTTAAGGAAGGCCCTTTTATATAAAATAAATGCAAAATAAAGTATAAATATCAATAAAATTACATTCCTTTGAAACAAAAGGAAAAAGGACAACATAATGACTGGTACTGGAGTAAATGCGTGCGCGACTAAGCCGGTCTTGGAAAGGGGCACACTCAAAAACGACCGCTCGATAAAGTGTTAAGACCAAAGGTGGTCGCCATCCAGACCGGGGCCCCACCACGTAGCTAGGGTTGTTTTGTCGCCTTTTACAACAGGTCGACCCCGGCCGCAGAGGTCAGTATTCTTTCTCTGCTCCTGCACAGAATGAAAATGTGATATGTTTAACATACATAATTATACATCCAAACGCGAGACGAGTATCAAACCCGTGACCTCCGCTAACATACTGAATATACATATATATTATATTTATAATAGATGTCCAGGAGAACTTCGATATTTGTGTAAAATGTGGTCAAAACTTAAGCCGAACAAAACGAATTAATAGGGCTAAACTACATAAAAATCAAGTGAAGCACAAATTAACATCAAAACGGAAATTCGTCACTTCATCAATCTCGGATGGAGTAAGTTTTCCACTTTTAGACCAGTAGAATATATAGCTAGAAGAGTTGTTAATGCCAAATGTGCATTAGAAATAAATGATCAATTTTTATTGTATTTATGGTTCACTATTTTGGGGATATTGGCTTGCTTACACATAAAAGATAGATATTATATGCTGTCGCGGGCTTTTTTGTAGGACTATTAAAGATAAACATTTCCATTATACATTATATACGTGTAACTCTGACAGTTTTTTCAACGCATGCCAGAATAGCGCGCAAATGGAGGAATTTTTTTTTACTTACTTGACACTAAATCGTTATATTTTGGTCAATTCACACAATATCTTTATAAATTATAGCCTATGCGTTATTCTGATGTATAGGTAAGCTATATTATTGTAAAGTTTCATTAAAATACATTCAGTAGTTTTTGCGTGAAAGGGTAACAAAAATACATACAAACTTTCGCGTTTTACAATATTAGTAAGGATATGTACTCGTATATAGATGTTATCAACGAGCCCTAACTTATTTTGGTAACATCTCCTGTTGGAAGAAAACTTGTTGTAGTTGTAAAATTAGATGGCAAATGACCACGTGGGCGATCACCTACCCGTTGGTCTGATCAAATCAAATTGATAACCGGGCTTACTGTTTCCGCTGTGCTGAAGAAAGCCGAAGATAGAGTTGTGTGTCACCGATTCCTTCAAACCGTTAGAGACGGGCACGTCCTTCAGTAATGTAGACCACGAATAAGAAGAAGAAGAAAAACTTCTTAATATATATATATATCTTCGATTAGTTAAAATTCATAGTTTTACTGCAACGTGTAATAAAAGCATAATATAAAGCCATCTCCGCAATCCGGCTTTGAATAGATGATAATTGCACTGGCTGACCCCACGACGGGGATCTATAGATCATAACCGGCGATCGCTAGATCATTGATCGATAATAAGGATGGCGGTTTTGTATATATTTTAGAAAGGCGAACTTATTTCTTGTAAGACATTTCTACCATTGTAGATTAATGTAATGTTGATTGTACTCGTCTTGCATATTAGAAATCTACATGAATTACACCTATACTCCGATTAACACTGTATATTATTCATTTTACACGGCTTGTAAATTAAGTAAGTTTGAAAAAATTATTAAAATGTTTAAGTGGCATTTTTTTTATTGCTGTAGGACAGCAGACAGGCTGACGGCCCAATTAATCCGTGCAGGGGCGGAGAAAGAATACTAACCTCTGCGGTCGGGGTCGGTCTGTCGTAAAAGCCGACAAAACAGCCCACCCTAGCCTCAAGGTAGGGCCTCAAGCCCGTCTGGATGGCGATCACCTTTGGTCTTAAGTATGCCGCCATAATAACCTTGTGTTGTATTCCGGCATTAGTGACCCAAGTTCCTGTACCCTTATGGGACAGCAGCGTGTTCGCGATGCTACTGGCGTTGCAAACATCCATAGGCGACGGTAACTGCTAAATTTTAAGTGGGCCGTCAGCCTATCTGCTCTCCTACAGCAATAATAAAAAAATAAAATTTAGCAGTTACCGTCATCTATGGGTGTTTGCAACGCAAGTGCCATCGCGAACACGCAGCTGTCCCATAAAGGTATATTATAGGAACACAACACAAAGTTATTATGGCGGCATACTTAAGTAATTTTACCTTAACTATATCCTTATATGGCTTTGATGGGTTTTGTCAGTTGTATGCGCACGCGCAGCCAACAAGTGATTATGGAATATTTCTTTGCGCCTTTTGTGTCGCTCATTATACATTGTTAACTATTTAAATTATATAGGTATATAAGTTATAACGGAATTAGAAAGTTTTTAGATGTGCTCTCAGGAAAACTAAGTCGTAAAAGGCTACGAATACATTTCACGTTTGTTATGGATTGGTGCGGTTTTGAAGAGTAAACGAATTAAATACTGATCTATATAACTATTTATTCACGCACGTCCATTTATATCATCATCATCATCTAAGCGTAGTATCCCGGTTGCAACCTAAACTTCCGTTTCGGTGCCCGGGGTCCGCTTTCCGACTCTTTCTACTCCACTTCGCACGGTCTTCAGCATCCCTCACTAGCCCATTGGCACGCATATCACCCTTTACGACGTTATAATCAGGCACTTCATTATTTCTCATTTTCATTCAATGTAGGATATAACTGGACGTGCGATCGATTGCGACGTCAAGGCACGCATTGCTGCCACGTGGGCCAAATGACGTGAGGTAACTGGTGTCATTTGTGACCCCAAGATGTAAGGTGCATATATTATTTAATTATTAATATAATGGTAATTATTATATCATCATCATCATTTCAGCCGGAAGACGCCCACTGCTGGACAAAGGCCTCCCCCAAAGATCTCCACGATGATCGGTCCTGCGCTGCCCTCATCCAACCTATCCCGGCGATCTTGACCAGATCATCGGTCCATCTTGTGGGGGGCCTACCAACACTGCGTCTTCCGGTACGCGGTCGCCATTCGAGGACTTTTCTGCCCCAACGGCCATCAGTCCTTCGAGCTATGTGCCCAGCCCACTGCCACTTCAGTTTTGCAATCATCCGGGCTATGTCGGTTACTTTGGTTCTCCTGCGAATCTCCTCATTTCTGATTCGATCTCGCAGGGAAACTCCGAGCATAGCCCTCTCCATTGCTCTCTGAGCGACCATGAGCTTTCTCATAAGGCCCATAGTTAGCGACCACGTCTGCGTTCCGTATGTCATCACTGGCAACACACATTGGTTAAAAACCTTCGTCTTGAGACACTGCGGTATTTGGGACGAAAAGATTTTACGGAGCTTCCCGAACGCTGCCCATCCGAGTTGGATTCGACGAGTGACCTCTTTCGCGAAATTGGACCTGCCTAACTGGATCGTTTGACCCAAGTAGACGTATTCGTCAACAATTTCGAAAGTACAGTTCCCAACTGTTACGGGGGTAGGTGCGACATGGACATTAGACATGATCTTCGTCTTGTCCATGTTCATTTTGAGACCTACTCCTTGGGAAGCTGTATTGAGGCCATCAAGCATATGGCTTAAGTCTTCCATGGTTTCAGCCATGATTACGATATCATCTGCGAATCTAAGGTGAGTGATGTACTCACCGTTAATGTTGATGCCCAGTCCGTTCCAGTCCAGAAGCTTGAAGACATCTTCCAACGCAGCAGTGAACAGCATCGGCGATATGACATCGCCTTGTCTGACTCCCCGCTGCAGTCGGATAGGCTTCGAGTTCTGATCCTGGAGACGGACTGACATGGTGGCGTTTTCATACAAACACTTCAACGCTTTGATGTATCGATAATCAATGTGGCACCTCTGGAGAGACTGAAGCACCGCCCAGGTCTCGATCGAATCAAAGGCTTTCTCATAGTCCACGAACGCCAAGCATAGTGGCTGGTTATACTCCTCCGTCTTCTGTATAACCTGCCGCAGCGTATGTATGTGGTCTATGGTGCTAAAACCTTTTCGGAATCCGGCTTGTTCGGGAGGCTGGAAGTCGTCAAATCTGCGCGCGAGACGATTCGTGATGACCCTTGAAAACAGCTTGTAAACATGGCTCAGAAGCGATATCGGTCTAAAGTTCTTCAAAAGGGTTTTGTCGCCCTTTTTGAAGAACAGCACCACTATACTTCCGTGCCAGGCCTGCGGCGTTTTGCCATCGAGGATGACGGAATTAAATAGCTTCTGGAGGATTTTAAGCACAGGAGTACCACCAGCTCTCAGAAGCTCGGCTGTAATTCCATCATCACCCGGCGCCTTGTTGTTTTTAAGCTGTTTAAGGGCCACACTAATCTCGTACAGACTGACGTCTGGGATATCTACGGTGTAGTGTCGGGTTAATTTGGCTCTTGGGTCTTTAGCCTTGTTGTTAACAGGTGCCCGTGTGGTCGTGTATAGCTGTCCGTAGAACTTCTCGACTTCCCTCAAAAGTTCGGGTTTAGACGAAACGACCCTGCCGTCGTCGGTCTTCAGCTTCGTCAGTTGGCTCTGCCCAATAGATAAGTCTCGTGCGAATACTTTAGAGCCCTTGTTACGCTCTATAGCCGCCTTTACACAGTCTGTGTTATGGCGGCGGATATCGCGAGTCAAGGACTTGGAGATCTGTCTATTTAGCTGCCTATACTGGGAAGCATCGTCCGGGGACTGAAGGGTCATTTGACGTCTCACATCCATCAATTTGAGAGTAGAATCTGAGATTTTTCCAGTTCTTTTTGAACGGCTGGCCTTGAAGAATTTAGACCCGGCCGTTTGAACAGCTTCCACGAACCTGTTATTATACTCGTCCACGTCAACGCAGTCACCGAGGCATTCGAAGCGGTTTTGCAATTCGAGTTGAAAGTTTACCGGGTTTTGGATCTGTATGGGTGCAGGTCGGAGCGTAGACTTCACCAGTCGAGACCTCTCCAATTTTGGATTGATATTCAATGTGCCTCTTACTAAGCGGTGATCACTCCCAGTTTTCACCGAATTGATCACAGAAACATCATTGAATATCTGTCTTTTGGTCGACATAATGAAGTCAATCTCATTTTTGGTGGCACCATCGGGACTAATCCAAGTCCATTTGCGTTGTTCTGGCTTCATGAAGAAGGAGTTCATCATATACAGGTCCTCCTTCTCCATGAAGTCGGCCAGCATCTGGCCTCGGGTGTTCCGATTTCCGAACCCAAATTGCCCCACTCTCAACTCATCGCCGCTACGTTTCCCCAATTTTGCGTTGAAGTCTCCCATGACAACGTTAAAGTGGGTTTTAGAAGTGTGGATGGCTGTTGAGATGTCCTCATACATGGCTTCCACCTCCTCGTCAGGATGTGTCGAAGTCGGAGCGTAAACCTGAATGACCTTCAACGAATACCGTTTGGTAATTTTGAGTATTAGGTACGCTACCCTAGTCGAAACACTCCCCACCTCAGTAACGTTGTTCACAAGAGACTTGTGAACGAGAAACCCGACACCACCTTGGGACAGTTGGTCGCCCTCCCGGAAGTAGAGCAGATTTCCGGAATTTAGGATTATTGAGTCCTCTCCCTGTCTTCGGACTTCAGATAACCCCACAACATCCCATCGCAGTCTGCTCAAAACTTCCTCCAGTTCCTCCAACTTCTCGTTGGTCCGCAATTATTATATATTAGTACTTATTTTAAAAATACTGGCCCACTGGGATACAGTATTCACCAGTTCAGGGGCCAGTGTGATTTTCTCTAAGTCAAATTAGTTGTTGTACATGAACTGCTGTGATATGAATCTTTTATATTTAAAATTTGTATGTCATGTATAAATAATTAAATAAATAAATAAATACGCAAAGAGATGAAAAGTTTCATACGAATGCATATTTTTATTGCTGAGGGAACAGCAGACAAGCTGACGGCCCACTTAATAGTGAGCAGTTACCGTCGCCTATGGATGTTTGCGACGCTAGAAGCACCGCGAACACGCTGATGTCCCATAGGGATGCAGGAACCTGGATCACTAATGCCGGAACATAACAAGGTTATTATGGCAGGCAGGAGGGGTAGACCCAAAAAGTGCTGGCTTGACGTCGTAAAGGGTGATATGCGTGCCAATGGGCTCACTACTAGGGATGCTGAAGACCGTGCGAAGTGGAGAAGAAAAAGTCGGAAAGCGGACCCGGGGCGCTGAAGCGAGAGTTTGGGCTGCAACCGGGAATTAACGCAGAGATGATGATGATGATAACAAGGTTATTATGGCGCCATACTTATACACTCAGTTAGGTATAAGTATAATAGTTATTTTTAAATAGTAATTAAATTAATAAACTATTTTATCCGTGCAGGGGCGGAGAAAGAATACTAACCTCTGCGGCCGGGGTCGGCCTGTCGTAAAGGGCGACAAAACAACCCACCTTAGATACGTGGTAGGGCCTCAAGCCCGTCTGGATGGCGACCACCTTGTAGTGTTGCGGCATTAGTGACCCGAATTCCTGTACCCATAGGGGACAGCAGCGTGTTCGCGATGCCACTGGAGTTGCAAACACCCATAGGTAACTGCTAAATTTTAAGTGAGCCGTCAGCCTGTCTGCTGTCGTACAGCAATTTAAAAAAATAGTACAGTCCGTAGGGTTCCACTTCTGGACTCTGTCTACCCCCTAGGGTAAACGGATAGTATACCCGCCACGCTTGTCCAAGGCGGATTAGCGCGTTACACATACCAGTAATCTCGATGCAGGATTTCTCTCTACTTTTTCCTTCACCATCACACGCAATAAAAAGGATGGATTGATTTTTTTTAATGCTATAGGACAGCAGACAGGCTGACGGCCCGCTTAGAATTTAGCAGTTACCGTCGTCTATGGGTGTTTGCAACGCCAGTGGCATCGCGAACACGCTGCTGTCCCATAAGGGTACAGGACTCGGTCACTAATGCCGGAACAAGGCACAAGGTTATTATGGCGGCATACTTACGAACAAAGGTGGTCGCCATCCAGACGGGCTTGACGCCCTACCACGTTGCTGGGGTGGGTTGTTTTGTTGGCTTTACGACAGGCCGACCCCGGCCGCAGAGGTTAGTATTCTTTCTCCGCCCCTGCACGGATGAAATTAGAAGAAAAATACATACGACCCAAAATGATTAGGATAAAGCAAACCTAATGATGATCTGATGCATCTCGTACAAGATCACCAATAATTAATTATGATAATTAATAAATGTGCAGTGTTAAATGGAAAATCATTATACAACTAAATTATATTTGATGTATGATAGACTTGCGTTTTTTAACCGTCTTTAATAAATAATTCGTTTGAAAATCTTTATGTTCAGTATACGGTCATAAATGGACTAGTACATCAATGATCGTATACGAGTGATCTCAACATAACATGCTTGTAAAGTAGGCAAATTTTTGATCCTTAGTATCGCGAAGATAACTTCACAACACTTAGTTCTCCTCTTTTCTCGTCCAGTTATAACCGGTTTTGCTTTTTAATGTCCATAATACATGACCTATTCAGGGAAAGCTACTACTTCAAAATACCACACTAGTTCACAGGGATGAATGGGGGGCTTAGGTTTTCGTTATGTAGTCTATATAATCTAAAGGAACTCCCGCGTTTTTTCGAGCTATATTCAGATATTATGCGATTAGTTTTGCATACACATTAGACATCACGCAGCAAGCGCTGTGTTAATTAAGACAAATATAAGCCGATATATTTTTTAAACTTACTGTCAGCAAAATATTATTGAAAACCGTATTTATGATTACCACGTGAAAACTAGAGGAGAGGAGGAGATCTTGTCATATACATACTACGTTTGATCACAAGAAGGAGAGAGGGGCGTATAAATTTACAAAAATAGGTACGTTCTCTTAGCATACACAGCTTCATTTTAGACATTTCTTACGCTATGCACTTCAAGCGATAACAGTGTAACAGGAATATATTCTGTGACTGTCCCCACTCTAAGTAATAGTCATCTCTAGCTACTAAAAAGAGTTAACGAAATTTCTCACATTCGTATGATGCGGCTAAAAGACATGCGTTTAAAAAACGCAGGTCTGCAACAGTTCCTTATTCAAAAGCACTGAGCAGATACATATAACCGTTAAACACAATCAATCAAATAGCTCACATGGTGTACAGAGCGTTCGAAATTTAATTTCGAATTTCGAACGGCGCTGTTTCTAATTACAAAAGTTTGTGTTGCCAGTGTTTTTCATCATATGGACGTCCATATGATGAAAAACACTAGCAACAAAAATATAAAAAAGACGTCTTTTTTATATTTTTGAGCTATTAAAATGTTTATACAATAAGTTTAAAATATACTGGGATACAGTGTATTCTAAACTCCGTGCAGGGGTGGAGTAAGAATACTAACCTCTGCAGCTGAGGTCGGTCTGTCGTTAAAGGAGACAAAATAATCCTAGTTACGTGATAGGGCACGAAGCCCGTCTGGATGGCAGCCACCCTTTTTTTTGGTCTCGGGAAAAAACCCTCTCGTGACGAGTTCCCCCGGCCGGGGAAACCGAGAGATATGTGGGATTTCGGGAAAGATGTTCGGCCATTCGACTAACCAATAAAAAATACCGATGTGCTCCTATCGCGTACGCTTGGGCCCACGAATATGTGGCCTGCCGATCTCGTGGCCCGGGCTGGCGGCGGCAAATGTTGAAGCCACGGGCTCAGGGTTTCGTACCTCCGGCGCTCTCCTGAATCGACTTAAGGAGTTGAGAGGGGCTGCGAGACAGCATGCGGTTCTCACCCTCACGACAACAGTGCGGGCGGCGGATCCTCCCCCGAGGGACCGCCTGCGGCCGCACTATGGCAACCACCCTTGATCTAAAGTATACCGACATAATAACCTTGTGTTCTTTTCCGGCATTAGTAACCCAGATTCCAGTTTTTTTTTTATTAGCCGTCATCTCAACATTCACACTTTTTTACTTAGTCAGACAAATTATAACAATAAGACTTTAAAAACAATTAATAATTTGTTGGTAAATTTAATGGCGTACATGGCAACATCAACCTCAACAAAGTCGAAAGAAAGCAATGCGCCAACGAAGACCGTTAGAAAATGGCGGGCCATACGCTGGACACTTATGATTTCACACTTGTATTAGATGCTTAGCTTTTAGGGTTCAAATACAAAATACTATATATGACAGAAGACATATTTAGTTTGTGTAATCCGGCATGGGCAGTCCGACGGAATAGGTTTAGGGACGCCTTTCGCCCCCCATAGCCTATAGACACACAATCTACACAGTACAATGTTACACGTAGAATAGATGTGTTGTGGGAGAGTTTCTTTCGCCGTTTCTTCTCCCCCAGGCTAGCTAGATAGCTATACACATTCCGAAACGGTAGTAGATTAGAATAGGATAGGCTTCGCCGGTGAATTCGTTAGACCCCAATTAAAATCTGTTGCCACTCGTGGCGGTTCTCAATTGTTCCCCATACAGCGATCGATCCGGAAACGCACCTCACAGGAGGCGCGTGTCCAAGCACGCTGCCACGGCTGATCGACCCCGCTCCCACGGAGTTGGAATGCCTTGACGTCCATAGTCGCTGTCAAGTCGTCTGCGACAACAACAGCTTTAGCTTTAAGAAAAAAAATAGTTTATGTAATACCTATCGATGGTTGGACATCGTAGAAGACTACGCAATAAGTTAGTGCTCAAAGAGGTGATTTAAATCCTTGAATATACATATCTGGACACTTGTATGACTAAAGGTGTTCCAAATCATTGAAAAAAAAACTATCGATAAATTATGGTTAGGGAACATTCTACGTGACCCGTTCAGGGGGCAGCGACGTTTTAAAACACCACTCTGGGTCACAGGGAAGAGGGGGGGGGCTTAGATTTTAGTCACGTAGCCAATATCCTCTAAAAGAAATCTCGATGACGAATTGAAGTAGGCTGATTAATAAAAATTATATATGTGGTGACTAGAGTAGTCTACAATAGTTGTGACAGTATAGAAAACCTGAACTGTTAGCGTAGATAAAAATTATTTGGTAAATTAATTTAAAAAATTATAATGATATTTGTGGCGCCACCTTAATTTATCGTAATTCAATGGAAACTTTCAAACACAAAGATACTGTTCCTTTCCTACACCCTCCATAGACAAATATAAGATAATAATTAAATATTTATTTATATGAATAAAAACTTCGTTTAACGAATGCCCCCGACCCGGAAATCGATATGTAGGACTCTTGGAAAGATGGTTGACATCCGTCAATCCACTAAAAACCTCGCTGTTCTCCTATCGTCTACCGCCTGGATTCACGGATAAAGTGGCTCGCCGCCGTTCGCGTTGCCAAGGCGGGACCCTTCAGGCCCATCATTCGTGTATGGAGTTTCGGCAATCGCTCCTTCAAAATTATGCTATATTCTTAATATCTCTGCTTAAGAAAAAGATGAATATGCTGCGGTGGATGTGTGGAGTGACGCGGAAGGACCGCGTTAGGAACTCCCGCATTCGCGGCAGTCTTTATGTCCGTGACATTGTGGATAAATTGCAGGAGTGTCGGTTCCGATGGTACGGCAACCGGATGATTACGTGGAAAACAAATGTCTGGCCATGCCGCCTCCGCCGGGCTCGGCAGGAGGGGTAGACCCAAAAAGTGCTGACTTGACGTCGTAAAAGGTGATATGCGTGCCAATGGGCTCACTACCAGGGATGCTGAAGACCGTGCGAAGTGCAGTAGAAAAAGTCGGAAAGCGGACCCCGGGCACCGAAGCGAAGGTTTGGGTGGCAGCCGGGGTCGACCTGTCGTAAAAGGCGACAAACAACCCTAGCTACGTGAAACCACCCTTGGTCTTAAGTATGCCGCCATAATAACCTTGTGTTGTGTTCAGACATTAGTGACTTAGGTCCCTCTACCCCTATTGGACAGCAGCATGTCCGCGATGCGCCTAGAGTCGCAAACATCTATAGGCGACGGTAACTGCTTACTATTAAGTGGGCCGTCAGCTTGTTTGCTGTTCCTCAGAAATAAAAAAAAGAAGTATCGTCTCGAAGTGAAATTTCAGAAAAGTAGGTAAATACGAAGGCCCACACAGCACATATGATACGAAAACCTGAACAAAAAGGAAACGAAAATTATAGGAAACACTTTATACTTGTATTTTATCTCATTCATATGTGAAAACATATAATCGGTTATAGATATATACTTAGCTAGTACTTATTTAATTGTCAACTGTTTGTTTCTGAATAAAATAAAATAAAAAAAATTAAAATTCTTGCAGGATAAATCCTATTTATGAATATGTTTGACTCTTTTTGGTGTAGCTTTTTAATTTTCGGCACGAGCCTCGGCCCGGGCCACGAGATCGGCAGGCCATATATCCGTAGGCCCGGGCATAGGCGATAGGAGAATAGCGGGGTTTTTTAGTGGGTAGTCGGATGTTCGAACATCTTTCCCGGAGTCCCACATATCCCTCGGTCCCCCCGGGCCGGGGGAACCCGTCAAGAGTGGTTTTTCCCCGAGACCAAAAAAAAAAAGCTTTTTAATTTTATTAAGTTTTCAAATCGCAAGGGTGCTAAAGAAGTGTCACTTCATAAATCATGTCTTACCAGCGACGAAAATCTCACATGCCCTGTAGACGTCTGTTAAAAAAACATACGGAACCACAGACCTAATATTGCGTATTCAACTCTTTTTTTTTGTAAATCCGCAACGGAACAATCATGTAGACGGTAATGTACATCTTGTACTCGCAGTGACAGACCAACCGCGGTGGCTGGCGCGCGCTTTCCCAATGGAACAATCGGCGGCCATGTTCAATGAACTGTCACTTTGACAGTTCAACTTTTTAAATGTGCGCGTTAAACGAGCAATGAATTAGACGGCAATACTGCGAAAATGTGACTGTTTAATTATTTTAATTTATAGTTTTAAAGTACCTGATAACGTGTAACGCTTGTGCAATATTTTACTAAGTCTTTTATTTTTAATTTTAAAGTGAGGACTGAATTTCGTGCAATATAGTTTTAAGTGTATTATTAATTTTTTATACATATTTATTTATTTAATGTATACGTTCGTTAAAATGATGGATTTACATGAATACCAGGTAATAAATTTGATGTGTATTATTTTTTTATTATTAATTCTCTTCTATTTAACGTTAAATTCCGGTTGCTACCGCAATTCCCGCTTTTTGCCACTTCTCCACTTCGCCTAGTTTACTTTAGCAGTATTTTTTTTTGGATCTGGATAATTGCCCTTATGAACAAGTAGCCATGCCGCCCGCGCGTGTGTAATTCGTGACTACTGAAGTCACTCTTTCTCTCAATATGATGGCGTATCGTATACCCCTAAAAAGCCTATTTTGATTTTCTCCGTGCAAGGGCGGAGTAGGAATACTAACGCCTGCGGCCGGGGTTGGCCTGTCGTAAAAGGCGACAAAACAACCCTAGTTACGTGGTAGGGCCACAAGCCAGTCTGGATAGCAACCACCCTTGGTCTATAAGTATGCCGGCATAATAACCTTGTGTTGTATTCCGGCATTAGTGACCCAGGTAGGACTATGCAGACAGCAGCATGTTCGCGGTGCCCCTAGCGTCGTAACTGCTTCACTATTAACTGGGCCGCAGCAATGAAAAAAAGTTATCATACTCCATTCTCTCACGGCTACATGCAGTAACCATATAATCATTAAAAATTAAAATTATGGGGCATTGTCGTTAATGCTATGGGATGTTTGGAAGTAAATTACTACCTTATTATAATTATGTCGAATTGTATGTCAATTACTGTATATGACAAGGAGGTATCTTCTCGTTGTATCATGGGTTCACATCCCGATGGTATGCACCGCTTAGATAGTTTTACTCGCCTTATGTGCCAAATTGCCATGTACCGACAGCAGAAAAAAACTTCGTTACGAAACAGAGATTGATCCCTGTTGGTACCGTTGACGAGAACCGAGCCCAGCTGTGGGACGTAGACAGCCAGACTAATAGTCAAGCCGCGGGCCCTACTGGCGCCGGCATACTTTTTTATTTTTATCGCTGGGCACACTTAATTGTAAGCAGTAACCTTGGCCTATGGATGTTTGCAATGTTGTCCCATAGGAATACAACAATCGGGGTCACTAATCACAGGGTTGTGGCCTACTTCTACGTGGTAATATCTACGTAGTAGGGCCTCAAGCCCGTCTGGATGGCGACCACCTTTGGTCTTAAGTATGCCGCCATTATAACCTTGCGTTGTGTTCCGGCATTAGTGATCCAAGTTCCTGTACCCTTATGGGACAGCAGCGTGTTCGCGATGTCACTGGCGTTGCAAACACCCATAGGCGACGGTAACTGCTAAATTCTAAGCGGGCCGTCAGCCTGTTTGCTGTCCTACAGCAATAAAAAAAAATACTTATCGACCAAGATTGCCATTCAGACGGGCTTGTGGCCCTACCACGTATCTAAGGTTCTCGCCTTTTACGAAGGCTGACCCTGGCCGCAGAGGTTAGTACTCTTATTCCGCCTCTGCACAGAGAGAAGGACACTACTTTCTTTCTCTCGGCCATGTGTCTGCGAGCTGCGGCCCTTTGCTCACTACGGCCGGAGGTCTGTCACTAACCTCTGGCGACGAGTGGCCCTTCGTTATGTAGAGAATATATTATGCCTACGTGAGATAAGTCTTTTTAAGTAAAGATTGGAGGTTTAATATTCAAATTACAGTTACCGGGGACATGTCGGTTAAGCACCTTCATGTTAAAAATTGATTGGATTAACGGAATATGGAAAGTAAAAATTACAGTACATCGTCACAATTTCGCAAAATGATCCCGTTGCACGTGCATGACGCAGGGGCATTTTAAATGTGACATTTAAGCGTCTTCTAGTGCCAATGTAACTAGCAGAACCCTTATGGGTGATAGACTACTGATATATTATTCTTAACTAACATACACATACATACATTTTACTTCGTGCAGGGACGGAGTTAGAATACTGCCCCCTGTGGCCAGAGGCGGTCTGTCGTAAAAATTTACATAACAACCCACCCTAGCTACGTGGTAGGGCCCCAAGCCCGTCTGGATGGCGACCACCTTTGGTCTTAAGTATGCCGCCATGATAACTTTGTGTTGTGTTCCGGCAATAGTGACAAAAGTTCCTGTACTATACTATACTACTGTACTAACTGCCAAATTCTAAATGGGCCGTCAGCCTGTCTATTATTAAATTATACCTAGTCAGGTCATAAATTCTGTCACATGTTTAATGTAAAATAATTGTAACAAGTTTATTCATTATGTAACCATTCATATACCAAAATGAACTTAACAAAACATAGATTCTTATGACATTAAAGTTTATTCAAAATGACCTCCGTGATTTTGAATACAGGCCTTCAATCTGCGCGGCCAGTCGTCTATCGCAGCACGAACGAGGTCCATGTCAATATCGGCGGCTGCCTTAATCAAGGATGTCTTGAGTGACTCCAAATTGGGATGAGGCTTTGAGCACGCCTTTTCCTCCAAGTGTTGCCATATCTTGTAATCTAACGGATTCAAATCTGGACTGGAGGAGGGCCAGTCTTCGTGCCGGATGAAGTCGATTTCACGCGCCGCCAGCCAGTCTTGTGTGCTCTTCGCTCTATGAGCTGGCGCCGAATCTTGTTGGAATACCCAGTGCCTGTTATTGAACATGGTATGAGAAACAGGTTCCACAAGGTTCGTCAGGACTGTATTTTGATACACAACAGCATTCGTTTTTACACCTTTCTCACAAAAATGTACCTCTGTTAAGCCCCAATAAAAAACTCCCAACCATACCATGAGCGAGGATGGAAAATGACCTCGTTGGACACGCGGAATACGGTTGCTCGCTTCTTCACTACTGTGTGCGTACACCTTATCATTTTGTTTGTTGTAGCTCTCTTCTACGGTAAACATTTTTTCATCCGAAAAAAGAATTTCCCGATATTTTTTTCCCGCGTACCGCTTCAACAAAGCGCGGCATCTCTTCAGTCTCAGGTCCATTAGACAAGCAATCAAACGATGTCCTGTTTTTCTTCGATATGCCCGAAGCCCAAGTCTTCATTTAACACCCTTTTCACCGTGGTTCTGCTTAACCCCATCTGAAGGGCCAAACGTTTCTGCTTACGTTTGGGATTTCTTTGAATTCGTGCCTTCACAGCTTTTATCACTGCTGGAGTCCTAACAGACCGAGGGCGACCACTTCTTGACCTGTCATCTACACTAGAGTCTTCATTGTATCGTTTGATGGTACGATAAACGAATCTTTTGGTTATATTCAAAGTTTTTCAGTATGTTAAAAATTTGAATTGGCGCGTAACTGCAACGATGCAACGCAATAACTGCAACACGGTCTTCTTTAAGCGTCCACTCCATATTTAAAAATGAGTAAAATTTCAAAAAGTATACATTTTTATTTTCATGAACAATTCTAAATTCGAATTCAATAAACTTTTTTGTGGCCAGCATTCTAAAAGAAAAGTTTTTACTGTGTGACAATACTTATGACCTGACTAGGTATATTACTAGCTGACCCGGCAAACGTTGTTCTGCCATATAAATAATAATATGTCAAAAAATTAAAAAAAAAATTTTTGGGGTGGGTCACCCCTAACATTTAGGGGGATGAAAAATAGATGTTGGCCGATTCTCAGACCTACTCAATATGCTCACAAAATTTCATGAGAATCGGTCAAGCCGTTTCGGAGGAGTATGGCAACGAAAACTGTGTCACGAGAATTTTATATATTAGATTAAATAGTAGCTATTTGTTACAGCCATACTAAAAACAAGTCTTCTCTGTACGGAGATACATATTTACAAATATATCAGTTGTCTAGTACACATAACCCAAGTGCACTGCTTGTCTGTTTAAGGACTAGATGTCGCTGTGTAATAATTTTTTTTCTATGATTGTTTGTTATTTATCTATATAATCTTTGCCCTGCCGTTTATTTTTTCCCCTATGGTTCTCTTTTTATATATTTATTTCATTGCTTTTATTTATTTTATATTTTCTTTATGAAAGTCTTATTTCTTTTTTTATTGCTATAAGAAAGCAAACAGGCTAACGGCCCACTTAGAATTTAACAGTTACCGTCACCTATGGGTGTTTGCAATTCCAGGGGCATCGAGAACACGCTGCTATCCGCACAATGGTACTGGAACCTGATAACCTATGCCGGAACACAACACTAGGTTATTATGGCGGCGTAGTTCTATAACTGGTCTGGTCTGGTTCTGGTCTATATCAGAGGTGGTTGCCATTCAGACGGGCTTGGAGACCTAGCTTGGTTAGTATTCTTTCTCCGCCCCTACACGGATAGATGATAAATGTACGGATTTTTACGCTAAGTTAATTCGCAGAATATACTGCGATGACTGGTCTGCAAATTGTGTTATTATTTACTTATTTTTTGCTCTAAATAAAAAAAATTATCTCTTTCAATATATTTAAATATACATTTGTATCGTTTCTTAAGAGAATATTCATTATTTGCCACGGAAGACGCGTTCGCATGGTTAAACACTCAGAACAATTATATTAAGCACACCACAAATCCACGTGCGTACAATTAAGCGTGTTACACACTTTAGTCGCGTGCGGTAAATCACAATGTGCCAGTGTGCAATTTGCCTACACCTTGAAGCATGCGCAAGGTCGTGAAGTACTTTAGTCCGAATTACGTTGTTATATAATTCGGACCGTTTTTACCTCGTTTTTTTATTTTTAATTTGTTTTTTAATGTTGCCCGTATTGACTTTTGGAGATGCAAGAGTAACTGACCTTCAATAGGTGGTTATGATGTTAGAATTTTTCCTCACAAATCTTCTTGGGATTCTTATTCACAGTAAAAGTCAAATACTAGTTGATTTTGAATAATTACGATATTATATGTTTAAAATCCTTACTAATATTATAAACGCGAAAGTTTATAAGAACTACTAATTGGATTTTAATGAAACTTTACAATAATATAGCTATATATATTTATAAATTAATAATTTATAAATATATTGTGTGAATTGTCCAGATAAGTGTCAAGTAAGTAGGGAAAAATTCTGCCATCTTTTTAGTTAACGCTCGATTTTACTCTTCATAAAATTTTCATACCGCGAGCTAAATATGAAAACAGTTTCTTAAGGAGTGAACTTCAAAAATACATTTTGGATTGTATTTCCGTAAAATCCGTTTTTAGTGAGAGTCTACATCGTGAAATGAGTATATATATAATATATAGTATAATCGTATGCAAATTTTCAAGTCGATTGGGTATAAATAAATATTAGAGATTTCGTGATAAGGTATTTCGCTTATTACCGGATTAATAACATTTACCGCAACATATATAAGTAGTATATATATATAACGATATGTCGCTCTCGTTTCTCGCGTGCCACTGTGTAAACACTGTCAAAGACAAACCACTATATTTGATGTTCGGCTAAGTGCAATACTAACACTGTCCCGTTGATTTCACTGTGGTCACCGGCGCTGTACAAGCGGTTAAGTGTGAGTCGCGATATTTAACGGGTTCTGTACGAAAATTAATATTTTATTTATTGCTGAACAGCAGACAGGATGGCGGCTAATGGTGTGCAGTTGCCGTCGCCTATGAATGTTAGCGACGCCAGAGATACCGATAACACGCTGCCGTACGCGTACGGGAACTGGAACCTGGACCACTTATTCTAGAAAACAACTCAGTTATTATGGTGGCATATTTAGACCTATAGACCTTGGTCTATAAGCATGCCGTTATAATAACTTGTGTTGTTTCGACATTAGTGACCCAGGCCCTTTACCATTATTAGGATAGTAACGTATTTGCGGTGCCCCTAGCATCACATACATCAATAGGTGAAGGTAACTGATTACTATTAAGGGGCCGTCAACCTGTCCTCAGCAATAAAAAAGCCTCTTGTAAATAAATACACATTATTCATAGACACCTGAGTCTCTGAGTTCTCGTCTCGAGAATTAAACGCGTGACCTCTGCAAGCGTACTTAAGTGCGTTAGACATTATGCCACGCAGATCGTCAATGCCCAAAAGTTGATCCTGCCCCGCGCCTCCCAACACAAAGGCTCTCGGTGTATATGCTAGCCAGCTAAGTAGTCGCCTATGGGTGTTTGCAAAGCCAGTGACATCGCGAACACGCTGCTGTCCCATAAGGATACAGGAACTTGGGTCACTAATGCCGGAATACAATACAAGGTTATTAAGGGGCATACTTAAGACCAAAGGTGGTCGCCATCCAGACGGGCTTGAGGCCTACCTCGTAGCCTAGGGTGGGTTGTTTTGTTGCCTTTTACGACAGTCCGACCCCGGCCGCAGAGGTTAGTGTTCTTTCTCCGCCCCTGCACGGATACAATTATTACATTGTTATTTAAATTCTAAATTTATAATATAACATTACAGTAAAAAAGCATAAGAGAAATAAATTCTGACTACTAACTAAAATAGGCGACGGTAACTGCTAAATTCTAAACGGGCCGTCAACCTGTTTGCTGTCTTACAGCAATAAAAAAAAATTACACTAGACATCTGACATAATAGAAAATATATTTCGATTAAAATAAGAGAAAATGTGTTTGTCTAGTAATAATAAAATGTATTATGTCCAGTAAAGTTATCGTAGTATTAATTTATTTTGACAGTGGGATTCGAACCCGGGATCTCTAGATGGGTCTCCGTAGGTAATACCACTGAGCTGCCAGGTACCTTTTAGTTTCAATAGCATTAGCAGGAATTTCCTGAAACAACGACACGTAAATAGTAAGGAACCCTAATATTGTTGGTGAAGTTATAAGTTTTCTTTGCTTTTCAAGCACGCTTGAAATGCGCAAGAGTTGTCGCGTTTCACCCACTTTTTGTAAGTTTAAGTGGTTGTGTGTTAAGTTTTCTATAATCCGGTTACAAATTCTTCTATGTCATTAATCCATATATATAGGTATATATATATATATATATATATATATATATATATATATATATATATATATATATATATATATACATATATATATATATATATATATATATATATATATATATATATATATATATATATATATATATATAATCTAGTCTTCTTTTCTCAACTACATTTTTTGTCCAAATTTAAAGCCTAGCTTGAGCCTATGACTTTATTTATTTATTAATTTATGAGTATATTTTACATATAATATGATATGGTTTTCGAATGGGGGGGGGGCGCTAAAAAGGTATTGTGCCTCGGGTGCGAGTTAAGCTCCCTACACCACTGCAAATCACAGAGCATTTTTCTCCGTGCAAGGGTCGATTAAGAATACTGACCCCTTCGGCCGGTATCGGCCTGTCCTAAAAGGTGACAAAACAACCCTATCTAGGTTGAAACCACTCCAGGTGTCTAAATATGTATAGTAACTGCTTACTGTTAGCCTGTCTGCTGTTCCACACCAATGAATCACGAGGAAGCCTGCGTACAGAGATCACCGCTATGTGTAGATCCTCCATTATTCGCCTGTTATACATGTTTTTTATTGCCGTAGGACAACAGACAGGCTGACGGCCCGCTTAGAATTTAACAGTTACCGTCGCCTATGGGTGTTTGCAACGCACAACCAACAACGGTACAGGAACTCGGATCACTAATGCCGGAACACAGCACAAGATTATTATGGCGGAATACTTAAGACCAAAGGTGGTCGCCATCCAGACGGGCTTGGGGCCCTACCACGTAGCTAGGATGGGTTGTTTTGTCGCCTTTTACGACAGACCGACCGCGGCCGCATAGGTTAGTATTCTTTCTCCGCCTCTGCACGGATAAAAAAATGATTATATACATCCATAACATACATTCATATTTTTAATATAGTCTGGGTATTTATACAAAAGAAGCGTATAAGTATATGTCGTATGTCAGTTGTCTAGTATACATAACAAAAGCGTTCTGCTGCTCAGGGTACTAGATGGCGCTATTTGAATCGTATCAGTATTTATTGACATTGCTGGTAGCAGCGAAATGTCTCATACATACTCTAGGAAAGCTGTAAATCCTTTAAAACACGCATAAACTTAAATGATATACGATCCGGTTGTAAAACCGTTAGGAACATAAAAAATCGGGTTTAATCTTTAAATATTTACGGAAATGATATTTCGAAAGTGCGGCCATGTTTGCGCTGTGGTTTCGCGCCAACTCACGAAAGCAACTGTCATTGTTTTGGTGTAAAATGATTTCTTTTTTATGTAAGTAATTTATTTTTAATTTGTGGCATGGATAACAGGCTGATGAAAAATGTGCAGATGAGACAAACGAGATTCAATCGATCACAACGACGACGTCCGTGGCGTAGCGACTGACGCTCTTTAGTACGCTTGCGGAGGTCACGGGTTTGATTCCCGTCTCTCGTCTGGGCGCTTATGTATTTACAAAAAAGAAGTATATATGTAGTATGTCAGTTGTCTAGTATCCATAACACAAGTGCTATGCTACTTCGAGACTAGATGGCGATGTGTGAATTGTGCCAGTATATTTATTATAAACCCTAGCTAAGTTGGGCCCTAGGCCGGTCTGAATGGCAGCCACCCCTTGTCTATACATGTGCCGTCATAATAACCTTGTGTTGTGTTCCAGCATAAGTAAAATAAAAATAAAATAGTTTACTGACATATATAAAATAAAATCCATAACAATTAAATCATTGGTCCCCAAACTAGGTTGACCTGTATCTTGGGGACCCGATTCCGATTGATACAATACAATCTATGAATTTAAGTAAACTAAGCTTATTTCTATATTCTTATTCTAAAGGTGCATGCATATGTGTGTGTGTGTGTGTGAATGACCACCAGTGATAAGTGACCCAAGTTCCTGTACACCTGTGAGACAGCAGCATATATGGGCGACGGTAATTACCCACTATTAGGTGGGCCGTAAGCCTTTCCTGCTGTTTCACAGCAATAAAAAAAAATTCACGCTAGATAACGCACATAGCTTTGAATGAGTAATTAATATTCGATTTGTTTCGTTCCAGTCACTCATGCGCTCCATGTCAGTGGAGCAAAGATGGCAAGACCTGGCCTCGTTGCTGACCATTCCTCCGCCCCCTGATCAGTACCAGCACTACCACCACCACCATCATCAGCATCCTCATAACATAAGGTAAGTGACGGCGTTGGGTTTTATTTTGAGTTATTTGAAATATATGAATGAAATGTATCCAGGTAATAAATAGGCTACGGGGAGCAATGGGGAAATCGAAAGGATGAGGGTTAATTTATTGAAGTTTTACTTCTTTTGGCGCATTTGGAAATAATTATGAAAGTAAAAATTTTACTTGAATTAATTAAATGAAGTTACGAGTAGTGATGGGCTTTAAAACAACAAACTAGTTCAGAGCTTGTTAAACAATGGGTCGCGACCCCAAATGGGGTCGCGTAGCAAAATTCTGCGGTCGCGAGTGATTTTAACGTCAAATATTTATATATATACCATATTATAACATCACTAGAGTTGGCGGAATACAGTGGACTTGCAGCGTCTAGACACGCGCATTTGTTGAAGGTTTTGAGCTATCTCCACCGACAACAGTAAACGATCAATGATCGCTATTAATATACTGTGGCTATACATTGTTAGTGCGTTTGTCGGTATCATACATGTTGAATAAACCGCGCGCCGCTGACTTCCCACTCTGACCGCCACCTCTAAATATCACACATCATAAATCATCATCAAAAAATATTCATTTATTTTTCTTTTATATTTCGTCGTCGAGAAACTCGCAATCTTCAATGGGGTCGTGAATGACAAAAGTTTAAGAAGCCCTGAACTAGTTGAATCAACCGTTGATCTCCTGTCAACGTATCAACTTTAATTAAACACGAATCAACTAGTTGAATTCTTCAACGACTTTAACTCGTTACTTACGTTGAAAATAACGTCATAGATTATGAGCGACGTTGAAATTTAAACTCTAAAAGTAGGTAGCATAGGCAAGAGTTGATTTTTGTAACACTATTTTTTTAAAGAAAAGTATGACAATATTATATTGTTGGAACCAGTCAGTCCTAAGCCTGAAGAAAATGTAAGAAAGAAAAGTCAAGCATCAATTAAATGTTTTCCATTAATGAATTGAATCAAATAATAAATTATCAGGTCAGTAGATATAGAGACTCATTGAATCTCGTAGCGTTAAAAATAATGTCAACTTGCAACGTAAACCGTTCAGGTTTACATTGCGAGTGACATTAGTAGCACGTTAACTTGTTGACAAATTTAACTAGTTAATCGACTAGTAAAAACGAATATAAATTAACGTTACTGTTACGTTAGCGATAAAACCGTCAATAGACCAATCGCTAGTTACGAGTAGCTGATAAGTGTCTCTCAAGTGTTCCGTGTCAACTCGTAACTATATTCGCAGTAGTTTCTCAAACATTCACAAATCTACTACAGATATGAAACACAATTTGGAAACTATTGCGCGATGTAAAACGACAGTGCCGCCAATCTTATGTCAAATACTAAGCGCATTTCTAGATTTGAGGTTAATTGTCTGCATGTATTCTTTTTTATTTTATTAATTTATCATTCGCTTTACAAACAAAGAGTTGTGGATACTGGATGAAATATTTAGCTTACTGTTATTTATTTAAATTAGACGCTGAGTCCAAATTATTTAGTAGAAGTTTTAGTACTACGTTAGCTGTAATACTACGTTATACTTAATAACTAAGAGCGATTTAGTCCTTTGCATCAGTGCGGCATACTTAAGACCAAAGGTGGTCGCCATCCAGACGGGCTTGAGGCCCTACCATGTGTACCACAGGTGGGTTGTTTTGTCGCCTTTTACGACAGGCCGACCCCGGCTGCAGAGGTTAGTATTCTTTCTCCGCCCCTGCACGGATAAAAAGCTCATCTACCAGGTCCGACGAGCGTATAATTAAATCTCTGGGGATCGGTAGCCAAATACCAGTGATCTGGTAGCCAGGCGTGTAAAGAATAAAGAAAGAAAATTTTATTGAAAAAAAGACGCATATTTTTTTTTTTTTTTTATTGCTGTAGAACAGCAGACAGGCTGACGGCCCGCTTAGAATTTAGCAGTTACCGTCGCCTATGGGTGTTTGCAACGCCAGTGGCATCGCGTACACGCTGCTGTCCTATAAGGGTACAGGAACTTGGGTCACTAATGCCGGAACACAACACAAGGTTATTATGGCGGCATACTTAAGACCGAAGGTGGTCGCCATCCAGACGGGCTTGAGGCCCTACCACGTAGCTAGGGTGGGTTGTTTTGTCGGCTTTTACGACAGGCCGACCCCGGCCGCAGAGGTTAGTATTCTTTCTCCGCCCCTGCACGGATAAATATAAAATATAGAAAAAAAAAAACAAAAAATTTTCAACATAATAGACTAAGATAAATATAAATAAATAACGATTTCGTTTCTAACATCCAGGAAGTCGAGACGCATAGCCCGTGTCTCCTCCATTAATGCAATGCAATGAGCGAATGAGATCATTGGCACCGCTGTCCTTGCACCCAACATGACAGAACTATGCAGGACTATTGTTTGTCGAGGAAATATCTTTCTTCTCTTTTTGCGTAGTCGTTCTTATTTGCGCGTCTTCACTATTTATCAAACAATTCGGACAACGCCAAGAATACGGCACTCTCCCCTTAATTGGAAGGGATACGTAGAGCTTATATTGCAACTGTCCACATTTAGTATATTTAAGACCATCTGTAGACGAGATGAAGAATTTCTTGCAACCACTACATCTGTCGGTAGACATATTTGAAATTGAACTGTTTAAAATATCACAGTAAAAACAAGGCAACAGGCGTTTGTATGAATTTTAAATGTAGGGTGATTTAAGCTTTTCATTTTGTGACCTACATTTGTGCCTAAAAGCTTCACAGAAAATAACAATAACACTGTATCTTAAAACACGCTTTTATATTTGTTTTTGTCTTGAAATATTGTTACTGAACACTTGTTGTGGGTCTTAATATTCTAAACTACCTCCTGATACAAAGGGGCGATGCCATGGAGGTGTGTGTGTGGCCTATATCTGCGCGGTCGAACATACGACGCGCCGACATCGCCACAAAGGCCTCAACACGGGGAATGTTCACGTCACCGGCGATCACATCATTCCTGACATTCCTGAGGCACTGCAGAAGTGCGGCAACCGCAAAAATATCTCAAACGCATTCTGATATTGGATTCGTTTACAGGACTCCGCTGCCTCGGACGGGAATATCCTGAGGGGATAGAAGTATGCATTGATCACAACAAAACTAGATAAAATATTAGAATTGACCCATTGACGATTTCTCATTTTTTTTTCAATATTCCTGTTATTCGCCCAGCGAAGCGATCGTAAACGGCTAGTATACTAATAAAATGATGTAATTCTAGCGCTCATGGCGCCGCTGGTGGTTACGCTCCCAACTACCATCCAACTATGCCTCCCGTTCCTGAGAAACATCCAGATGTGTATGGTGAGTTTTTTTTTTCATATTATATATACACACATTTTTGAAGTGAAACTTATTTGCGCGCATCAGGGTAAAATTTTTACGGGTGAAACGTCACGAAAATGTGAAACGGTTTTGTCGAAGGAGAGGGAGAGAGTGATTGAGAGAGAGTGAGATAGAGCGAACGTCGCATCACGCACAGTGCCATGGAGTGAGGGTGGGAGCACGAACTTTTAGTGCATATTTTACTTATCATAATACTTTAGTCACAACAATACCAATAGAAATCGCATCAAATAATGTAGATATCGATGAAATAAATTAAATTTATAATTTATATTAATTTCCGACACTTAATATTTTAATGACAATTAAATTGCTAACATATCTTCCTTTTCCCTCCCTCTAAGTCTCGGAAATCTAAAGCTTTAGATTAGTATAAATATAAACGAGATTTAAAAATTAGTTTGAAAAAGAAGTTTCACTTCTGACATGTGTACTTTGTACGCACGCACTTTTTTTATTGCTGAGGAACAGCACAAAGGCAGACGGCCCACTTAATAGTAAGGAGTCACCGTCGCCTATGGAATGCGACGTTAGGGGCACCCCGAACACGCTGCTGTCCCACAGGGGTACAGGAACTTGGGTCACTTATGCCGGAACACAACACAAGGTTATTATGGCGGCATACTTATAGACCACAGATCGTTGCCATCCAGACAGGCTGTAGCCCTACAACAGCGTTTCTTAACCCCGGGTCGCGGGCGGTATTGGGATGGGTCGCGAAAATTTTTTCAATTACGCTATGAACGCCGTAATCAGTGACATCTCGAGTCCTGACTCGAAACGCACCATAGGTTAAGTACTATGCGGGTAGTGAAGCTGAAAAGGCTTTGCTACCATTTTCAACTACTTATTTGTGTGACGCAGGATTTTCGTGCCTTGCTGTCTTAAAAAACAAGTACAGAAATAGACTGGATCCTCAACATGATATGCCGTGTGCACTTTCCATAAACTTCACATATAAATCTGCTTTGCTCAAAAATATAACATCAGTGTAGTCACTAATATTGCCGATGTATGCTTGTTTCACTTTGATTTGAATATAGAAAAAATTAATAATGTAATTTTTTTTTGATATTTCATAATGACATCAATTTTAACAAACCACGGGCTTTTAGTCAATCTTATTTTTTATTATTTTTGTTATTGATTGATTTTTGTAATGTAAATAATGGACCATGTTGTTCGACAAATAAATAAATTATTATTATTATTATCACTGGAAGAAAAATAAAACATTAGGGTCGCGAGCATCAAATATATTTAATCTTTGGGTCGTCAGTCAAAAAGGTTAAGAACCGCTGCCCTACAACGTAGCTAGGGTTGTATTGTCGCCTTTTACGACAGGCCGACCCCGGTTAGTATTCCTATTCCGCCCCTGCACGGAGGATTAAGAAATATTAAAAAATGATAGCAGAGTTATTTTTTGCAATTTCGAAAGCTAAAGTCATCTGGAATCCTGAGGACAACAGAAAATATTAGTATTTGTTAGAAATTATAATAAGACTAGCTGACCTGGCAGACGTTGTTCTGTCATAAAAATTTTAAAAAACAGCGCTATCTATTGGTTATTTACTCAATTCAGTCAACTAATTACCTTATACCGCCATCTGTTAGAATCTTATCGAATTAACAGATAATTTTGACTCTGTCAGATAATAAACAAATAATTCGCATATATTTAATATGGACAAGAGTTAACATGTAATTTACATTAATAGGGAGAGGTATATCTGTAGGAAGAAATTCATAAATGGGGGTTGAGATTTTTGGGCAATGGAAAAAAATGTGATCAATAGTACTCTCGTCAAGTCCACACTCGCATAGGGAATGGTGCTGTACCCTTATTTTTGCTAGAAAAACTGGAGAACCAACATGATCCAAACGTTAACGAATTATGGTGGAAGTGACATTTTTAGGCAGAAACTTATGGCGACAAAATCAAGGTTAAATTTCCATTAAACCAGGGGACCAAATTGTTTCAGACCAGTGATTCTAATCCTATGCCAAATACTATTCCATTCCTTATACATACCCAACGTCACAAGAGATCTTAGGTCCCTACTGAAACACTTGTTTTATGTATTAAGACCCGCCATAGTTGTACTCCTGGCATACTGATCAGCCGTCTCATTTCCTTTTAATCCGCTGTGACTAAAAAGGCCTACACACGACCCTAAAATCAGTTGCGATATCAGGACAGTTCTGTACGATCCACTGGCAACGTGCGCTCTCTCGCACTCACGGGAAGTCGGGAATACTAAATCTATTTGTTTCACATGAACCTACCTTCTTACTCATTAGTAATGCGAATAATGAGGTTATCCAAGGCAATTACTATTTTATTGTCTATGATTTTCTTAAATTTAGGGGCGTTTATCGAATGAATTGTGAATGTGTAAGTGATGATTGTTTATTAATATTAATATGTGGTACGTGTGGTGCGTGGCGCGCGACATACATATTGTGTCAAAGCATCTAACTTTATTAGTGATAGTGAGTTTAGTTTACGTAAATATGTACGATACAATAATTACATTCGTTCGTCGTATGCTTATTTAATGTAGATACATAAAATAGATAATAGTGTGAACTCGTTACCTACCAGTAAATTATATTAACAAAATTAACTAATTTAGAATTATTAATGTTCATATTAGCAATAGCAATTAGCATGGTAAGACTCAATAATTCGCATGCTAATGAAATTAATGCAAATTCGCATTAATTACCATCACTAGTAGTAGCCGATTTCATCCCCACCACCGCTGTCCCGATATCGCCACTGATTTTAGGGTCGTATGTCAGCGCTTGCCCCGTGACGCCACAAGTGCATGCATACTTAGCCTATAATAACAAGTGGAAACTAAACGCGCCACATTTGAATATAGCTAGAAAGAGCGCGAGATTTCCTATAGAGGATATTGAGTACTTGACGAAATCTTAGTAAAATACGAATTGCGCCATCTATCGTTTGCTTCCTCATATTAACATTAAAGCTCTCAGTAATAGATGTCGCTGTTTGTTTATAAATTATTTTTTACTTTCCAACAGCAGGTGCAGCCGCCCCGCTAGAGGGCGCTTATAAAGTGGAATCTGCACACCATCCTCAACAGCATGATCCGCTTTACTATCAGGTATGGTTTTTTTTATATATAGAAAAGAAAGAAAGAAAGAAAATAATTTTTATTTAGGACAATTAAACTAATATAAAACTAAGTGTTAATTAAATTGAGTTTAAAACAAAACTTGTCCTAAAAGGGGCATCAGACTCAGCATAATGCTGGTCAGTTGACCAGCGCTGAGCCCATAAGGCACATAAGGCCCATAAGGTAACGGTACGGCAGACATTACACCTTAACTTAGCACATAGAACAAAACAAATATCAATATCGTCGGCTTATTGCAAGAAGTTATTATGTGACATTTCATTATTTTGGTAAAACAGCATTTTAGTTGGAATTAGTTAGTGGTTATGTTGTTTAGCCAAAGACGTAACGGCTAAAATTGGCCAGCTAGAAATTAGTGTGTTTTGCATTTTTTAGAATATGTAAAAATTAACCCATTATAGATAAAAACTTAGATGTAGGAAAACATCGCGAGCCTGCATACCCCCCCGCCTTGGACAAGCGTGGCGGGTATACTGCCAGGTCGGACCCCAGCAGTGGGACGTCATAGGCTGTTATTACACCCACTGCCGCATCAAGCAAGAGCGGGGCCCGTAGCAAATTCTTTCGAATGAACCTTAATCTGCTATGGATTTTTAAGTAAAAGATTGTAAAAAATAATTCAGTACTCAATACGTTTATTTGCCGTCTATACGCTCTCTTAGTAATATATGAGCACAACTCGAAATTTTGAGGTTTTCTATCCGTACAGGGGCGGAGAAAGAATATTAACCTCTGTGGCCGGGGTCGGCCTGACGTAAACGGCGACAAAACAACCCAACCTAGCTACGTGGTAGGGCCTCAAGTCCGTCTGGATGGCGACCACCTTTGGTCTTAAGTATGCCGCCATAATACCTTGTGTTGTGTTCCGGCATTAATGACCCAAGTTCCTGTACCCTTATGGGACAGCAGCGTGTTTGCGATGCCACTGGCGTTGCAAACACCTATAGGCGACGGTAACTGCTAAATTCTAAGCGGGCTGTCAGCCTGTCTGCTGTACAACGCAATAAAAAAAAATTTGACTTTTTGCGTTATATGGACTCAATATCTTCTGCTTCTTTGTCGTTACACTCTTGCCAGAGTGGTGGTGGCCGTCACGTTAAGGTTTTTGTAGCCTGTTTTACAATACGACGTCACTCTTCGCGAATTGCCGCTCTCCTTGTGCAGTCGTGCAGAGGAACGTCGACGGCGCCTTTCACTTGGTCCGTCCACCTCATCGGTGATCTCCCGCGTGGTCGGGTGCCCTCAACCTTGCCCTGCACTACCAGGCATTCGATGGATTCGACTCCGCGTCGTGATACGTGTCCAAAGAAAGTGAGGAAGCGAGCCTCAGCGGACTCAATATAAACTCAATAAAAAAAGCTAATTTTTAATGAATACTGTAATTGTGTCCCTTTCACACTACCCTCTCGCGCGCCCGCCTCTTCCTCCTAGAGAGGCTCAACTAGTAAGGCGCCAGTACGTATTAAAATCAAATTTTTTTGTAATGTTTCAGCTGTTAATACTGTAGTACGTTTATCATAGTCTACATAAAAAAATTCAGGGCTATACCACTTTAAATTAATTAATATTATTAAATAAATATTATTATACTTTAAATAAATTAATATTATTATGAATGATAGAGTAAAAATATCGAGAATCCCGAATCTTTAAACGCGTTTTCCCAAAAATTTGTGTTTTTGAAATAGGCCTTTACATTATTAAGGGAGCGTATAGGTTACAGTGTTGTTGGTGCTTAATCGTACAGTAGATACAGAGATGAGCGGGATTAAATATGAGGGGCACCTTTTGAGCGTCCAGACGGGCTTGGGGCCCTATCAGTAGCTGGAATTGTTTTGTCGCCTTTTACGTCAGGTCGACTTAGTATTCTTTGTCCGCCCCTGCACGGATAAATTTTGGCTTTAGCTGTTACAAGAAGAAGAAACGCCTAAACCGCTGAACCAATTTTGATCGATTTTGAACAGAAATAGATTTGACCTTGGAGAGGGCCATATTCTACTTTTTGTTGCGAAAATTAAACTTGAAGGGGGCGAAATAAGGGTGAACGTAATTAAGTAATTTTTTTTTAATTTATTTGTGAAAACAACTTTTTCCGGTTCAGCTAGTACAATATTAGTTTGTTAATAGAACACTACTGCGGATATGGCGCCACCTAGTAGTAACCAAGATGGCTTCCTCCAGTCCATTTTGAACGATGAAGATCTGCAGCTTATGGATATGGCGATGAATGAGGGTGAGTTGATATTTGACTCATAATTTTTTTATTCAGCTTCACAGGCCACTTAATAGTTATCGTCGTCTATGGATGTTTGCGACGCCAGAAAATCGCTAACACGCTACCTTCCGCGTCGGAGAACTGGAACCCGTGTCACTTATGCCGAAATACAAGATTAATATGGCGGCAAACATATAGATCAGGGGTGGTTGTCATCCAGACGGGTTTGGAGCCCTACCACGTACTAGGGTGGGTTGTTTTGTCGCCTTTTACGACAGGCCGACACCGGCCACAGTGGTTAGTATTATTTCTCCGCCCCTGCACATTAATCTTATTACCGTTTTGCGTTGAATCGTAGTGACGTCATAAAATTATGACTCGATTACTACTTGTCGTTGCCCGTCCGTCGCCTCCTCTACGAGGTGGGAGCTGAGAATTCATCTCATCTACCGCCAGGACTAGACCACGGCGTTAGAAGGCGTCCAGTGACCTCCGGCAGCCGTGGACGGCCCCTCGTGGGAGCTTTTGCCTCTTTGTACGGTCCGATCTCGAATTGACACAGGACAGCGCCGAGGGCTTCTATTAAGAAGGATTACCTTACCCCTGACGCCAAACCCGGACCACGGTATCGCTAGGCCAGTTATCCGTCACCTCAGTCGCTGGGTGATAGGAAACAAAATTATTATTAAATAAATTAATATATATATATATATATATATATATATATATATATATATATATATATATATATATATATATATATATATATATATATATATATATATATATATATATTTAAAAAGTGTATCAATTTTATAACAATTCTCATACTTTCTTTCAAATAAATATACATTAGCAGCTGGTCTTTGGATGGTAATGGAACCCGTGACCTGCGCAGGAGTTCCGACGAGCCACGAAACTCTTCTTCCTTCTATTGTTTTCCAAAATGTTGTGCAAGTTTTGATAGATTAAGTCACTGATAATAATTATACATAGGTTTTTCGTTCCATATAATCACGATGATCAAATACTCGGGTCGTCGAATACCCGGATGGCTTAGTGGCTACGAAATATATGATGGAAATAGTTACGTCTAGGTGTGTATCCTTCGACTGTATATTTATTTCTCCGTGCAGGAGCGGAATAAGAACACTGACCCCTGCAGCCGGGGTCAGCCTGTCGTAAAAGGCGACAAAACAACCTGTTATGTATTGAAAGGCCGTTAGTCGGTTAGCAACTACTTCTTTTCGTATACCTACCTGCTAGCTCTGTGGCGTAACGGATAACGTAGGTACTTCGGTACGCTTGCGTAGGTCGCGGCTTTGATTCCCGTTTCGCGTCTGGCTGCTTATGTGTAATATGTATTTATTTACAAAAAGAAGTATATAAGTAAGTAGTATATCAGTTGTCTAGTATCCATGACACAAGTGATATGCTGTTCGGTATCGGGAATGGAATTTCAACAACACAAATGCATGACCACTTACCTAGGTCTTTGTGCTGCTGGGGCTCTTCGATTATGGCTCTAGGAGGCACTGGCACGAACTACTTTTGATTGCGCTTTATAGTTAATTTCTTGAAATATTGAAATAGAACAACGGATATCGACGCGACGCGTGCGCAGCGTATATTTTGAAGGGACGAATAGAGAGATGGCAGCGTCGTCGTAGAATAAGGGTGGCAATGCATTTGCTTAGATACGATCAACTCGATACTAGGAAATATTAGCGGTAAATTGATTGTGCTAAATACGTAACATATGCTAGCTACTTTGCTACTTAGTTTTGGACTAGATGGCGTTGTGTGATTAATTATACATATATATTAAACCTACCCACATGTATGTATGCTGATGATATCGCGCTGGCAGATTCGGACAGGGGTAGGCTGGTGCGACGTGTGAAGGTGTGGAAGGAGTCGCTTGAGAACGGTGGTCTGAAGCTCAATGTGGCGAAGACCGAGTACTTGGCCTGTAACTCCACAGATCTCACACCCGTACGCATAGGCGGCGACACGGTCGAGCGCACGGACCAAGTGAAATACTTGGGATCTGTGTTTTATGCGTCTGGTGACATCGATTGCGACGTCAAGGCACGCATTACTGGCGCGTGGGCCAAATGGCGTGAGGTAACTGGTGTCATTTGTGACCCCGAGATGCCGGTAAAGTTGAAGGGACAGGTCTATAAGACCATCATTAGGCCTGTCCTTTTATACGGCTGTGAAACGTGGCCGGTGTTGGAGCGACACAAGCAGGAACTGCGTGTCACGGAGATGAATATGCTGCGGTGGATGTGTGGAGTGACGCGGAAGGACCGCGTTAGGAACTCCCGCATTCGCGGTGGTCTTCATGTCCGTGATATTGCGGATAAATTGCAGGAGTGTCGACTCCGTTGGTACGGCCATGTTTTGCGGCAACCGGATGCTTACGTGGGAAACAAATGTCTGGCCATGCCGCCTCCGCCAGGCCCCGGCAGGAGGGGTAGACCCAAAAAGTGCTGGCTTGATGTCGTAAGAGGTGATATGCGTGCCAATGGGCTCACTACCAGGGATGCTGAAGATCGCGCGAAGTGGAGTAGAAAAAATCGGAAAGCGGACCCCGGGCACCGAAACGAAAGTTTGGGTTGCAACCGGGACATAACGCTGGGATGATGATGATGATGATTAAACCTACCCACAACACAACCCTAGCCATGTTGTAGAGGTTTCTATAAATGCCGCCACAATAATCTTGTTCTGTATTCGGGAATAAGTGAGCCGGGTTCCGGTACTCATATGCGACCGGCAGCGTGTTAGCGGTGCCCCTGGCGTCGCGATCGATAGGCGACGGTAACTGCATACTATTATGTGGGCAGTCAGCCTGTCTGCTGTTCTTCAGCAATAAAAAAATATGACATAGTTAAAAATCACATGACATTGTTTTTTTTTTTAATCGCGATGATTTGCTCGATTATATTTATGTTTTCCCCAATTATTGCAGATTGCATTTAATCGGAGCTTATAGTAAATAATTATATTAGGTAAACATCAATTCTTTTTTGAATTTTCCCTCGCCGTTTAATAATCATGGTTGCGTCCGATCCTAAGCGTAATCAGGTTCATATCTGTCCCCGTGTAGGCAGGAATGTAACTGCCGTCCGCGTGGAGGTGCTGGAATTAGGGTCACTAATGCCGGAACACAACACAAGGTTACTCGTACTTAAATATTCTTCTAAATAAATAGATCTAACTCAAAAATCAAACTACGTGGCGGAACGGTTCTGTCGTAGGCTGTGGCCTTGTAGATGATGCAGGACTTTTAACCAACACGTGAAAAGTAAATTGTGTGTTTCATTCGAAACGGCGAATCATGAACATTATCAAATCGTGACCTCGTGTCGTCTGGGTCTCTCAATACTGTTGAGTCATTCATTCTCCCGCAACGATTCCGCGGAGCTGTTTCGCGATGGACGCTGCCAATTACGCGGCGTTCGTGAAATACGAGTAAATATACTCCAAAAATTCGGTAAAATTCGTTAAAATATTGCCAAAAACCGGTTACAATCTTTCCTAAAAACCGGTAAAATATCTTTATTAAAAATCGGTGAAATGTCAAAGCAGTTTTAAAATTTGAAAACTTTCCAATTCAGTGCACGTTCCAAATCAAATGTTTTTATCGGTGTTTATTAAGTTTTAAATTTTTCAATAGTTTTCAATTTTAAACTCAAATGTTATTTTTTATTACTAACTAATACTATAAATGCGAACGTGATTTTGTTTGGTTGTTACGCTTTCACGCCTAAACCGCTGAACCAATTTTGATGAATTTCGGTATAGTCTTAGATTGGAACCTTGGAGAAGGACATAGGCTACTTTTTTGTTTAAATTCATATGGCAGAACAACGTTTTCCGGGTCAACTAATTATATATGAATCTCAGACTCTGAATTTGGATTAAACCTGCGACACCTGCAGGCATCCGGATGTTAAGAAGAAGGCTGAATACCTGTCTTCTCCCTTCCTGACTATGTGGCCGAAATAAGAGAAAATTTTCTACTGCCAGATAAACGAGAAGCGTATTTGGACACGAAGCTACAAATAATCGCACCAATGCGCACCAAGTCTGTCAGTCCGCGGTAGTCGTAGCATACGCCTCCAGCGCCACATCTCGATTGCTTAGATTATTTGCCTTTCTCGTATCGTTACGTACGACCCATAGTCTAAGTAAAACACAATCAGTAGCAGCGATATCTCTTAACATTAGTGGGGTAAACAAGGCAAAGTCGATGATTTCTAATTCGGTCCCGTATGTTTACTTTTCAACACAAACATGTCGTTGTTCATAATACTTGGTAAATAATATAATAATTATCATAATACTAACTTAGTCTGTGTAGTCCCTTACGCTGTTTTCGGCCCGCTTAATAGTGACCAACTGCCGTCGCATACTATTTGCGACGGCTGAGGCATTGTTGACAAGCTGCCGCACGCGTAGGGGAATCTGGATCACTTTTCCCGGAACGAAAGGTAGTTATGGCGACATATTTAGATATTTATTTCTAATTGCCTTTAATTTTTTTTTTGATGTGAAAGTTCTTTGCGCGCATGAGGGTAAATTTTATACGAATAAAACGGAAATTAGCGTCACGTTACGGATGAAACGTAAATTAGCGTCACGAAGATATGAAACGGTTTTTCTAATACTGACATTTTAAACTCGTGATATCTCGAATGGAATGTCCGAATTGAATCATTCAAAAAGTTATATAAAGGTATTGAAGCAGTCTTGAATATGAAGTAATTTATTTGATAACTATTAATGCCAAGATACAAATAAAGAGATTTTTCTAGCGGCGGCATTTCAATAAAAATTTTAAAATAAAAGATTACTTTTGTGGCATAACTGTAATAGTTAGACATATGCTGTCGCGACATTTATTGTAAATAATAAAGTGTTCTGGAAAGTTGTAGTACATTATTTTATTCCATCATTAATACTTTTCGCAGCGCACGCGATGTAAAGAATAATTTACATAATTTTTTTACACCTTGGGTTACATTATTGGAGTTTTAGTAAGGATCCCTCATTTTTTGAAAATATAATATAGCCTATGTCACCCGGGGATAATGTAGCTTCCCAACAGTGAAAGAATTTTTCAAATCGTTTCAGTAGTTTCGGAGCCTAATCAAAACAAACAATCAAATCTTTCCTCTTTATGAAATGATTATGTTATATTATATTACTATACCAAATATTTCCGTTCGAAGAGCAGTTCATTTATTAAACTTGGATTATAAAATCTACTCGTTTAAGGCGCCGATTCATGGCCGTCTAGAGTTCACTAAATTAGTTTGCCAAAAAAGTTTCACTTCTGACATGTGTACTTTGTACGCACGCACTTTTTTAAATATTCAATGAACAAATAACAATATATAATAAACTTAACGTGTATAACGAAGAAAGAATAAACAAACATATTTCAATTATAATTAACGATAAGGCAACGACGTCGTTATTTACAGAGCGTTCTAACTAACGACTTTAAATAGTGTCAGGTCGATGGAAAGGTTTTCCATTATCATTCGGACAGTGTTTAAATCAAGGCGTAGGATACAATAGAGGAAGAAATTGTTGAAATATTGAATAGTGTTATTAAAGATGGAAGTGGCGATGAAAACGATTTAGAAATTCCTAAAGCTTTTAAAGTTATAGTGAAAAAGCATACGAATCTATCGTGAGATCGTGAATTTGAATTTGTAATTTAGAAATTGTTAATATTTTTGATACAGCCACAAGTGTTGGAGAGTGTGATCATAAGGTTTCGACATCAAGCGAAAATATCAAAGAAGGATTAATTAGAAAATAAATTTCTTACATCCACTAAGGAAGTTGTGGATGTGTAACTAAAGAGAAATAGGCATTTAAATATAATGTAATTACAACTGTATACAAATAAAACATATTTAAGAAAAGAATATTAAATGCGTTTCAGTTTTGGTTAAGTTATAAAAATTCTTTCTCAATATGGGAGTCTATTCTTATGTATATCGTCTATTTGTAATGAAATTTAACATCATCAAGTGAATCATTAGTATTTTTGCTCTATAGAAAATTCTAGAAAATCGTTGTGTATAAAATTGGACTGTATTAATAAAAATTTAAAGACATTCAATTAAAATCATATTTAAAAACAAAAAAAGTGTTGTGGAAACGATAATAAAAATACGTTAGTGAACTTTAAATTTCGAACGCTTGACTATAGACTATTATTTTTTTAATAAAGTAAATCAAAAGCCTACATATGCCATTCTACTTGTACCCGCGTGTGTCTAAGAGCAAGGTGCACTCGGAAGGAGGTTACTGTTTATGCCGTTTATGTTGCGCTTTGAGACGTACAAGAACAACTTGCGACGCTTTAACCAAAGTATCTGTAGCCGTTTTAAAAAGATACAACTTTTGTCTATGGTCCTTTAAGTATAGACAATTCTTCAATCGTTGAATTTAAATTCGAACCTACGTTCGGATAAAATTTATTGAATCTGTCGATTAAAGGCGGATAAACGAGATATTCTCTTTCGAGAAGTGTCGAAAGAAGTATTTGAAACATTGGAAAATTTATAATCTCTGATGTAGACCTATGTAATCTTCGTAAACGACACTGATAAACTTTGAGGAATTAAATACTAGTAAGACCGTTTTGGCAATATCCATATAAATAATAAACGAGACACTATATATAAGTGTCTCGATCTCGAAGACATACAAGAAATATATCAAACAATATTGCTGGATAAATCTGCAATACCTATTCGAAAGATAAAGTTGCATAAAGAGATTTGCAATTATATATATTAAATAAACTGGACAGACTTTTGCGGAATTGAGTATTTGAGAAACATTCCACTTGTACAATACATTCATAGATAAGGAAAATAATTGTATTTAGAATCTACAAAGAACTCGTGACGTCGGTGAAATCTAAATTCTATTGACACAAGAGTATTTGTACTGGAATTACTGATAACAGCGTGACAGATATATACGATTTAAATACATAAAATTTGACATCTAAGAAGAATCTTGAATAATTTATAGAAGACTAATTTAAGATGATAGATAAAGCTGATGTAAGACGTTGTTGAGGTGACTCGTACAAATCTATTTGTATTTGAATACGTATTGTATATGAAAAGAGAATTTAAAGATATAAAATATTGTTAAAGTGGGTAATATATTTGAACTGTTAATAGATTTTGGAAAATAACTAAAACAAAGAATTGGGAAAACCAATGAGATAAAATTAGACGATAATAAAGATAACAATAACATGATTATTTACAAAAGAATTGCTGAACAAATGTTAAAGTTGTAATCGGTTAAATTAAAAGACACGTGATTTGAATGTTCAAGAATAATACGTTGATAGATGAACAAATATGTATTGATGGAAAGATTTTATTGAGAGAGATTGAGATATTAATGATCCTATAAATATTGCTAGGGTAATAATAAACATTCGTATTAAAAAATTAAGTAAAGATAATAAAAATTGGACAATAGTGAGTGATAATATCGATGTCACAAAGGAATTAAACAATGACAATTAATTGTTTAACGAAGACCACCGATAAATAGATAGAAATCAATCTTTATTGGATGACATTTTAGAAAAAACATAAACAATAAACTGTCGATGGTCAGTAGATTATGTATTATTATGTTAAAATAAATTATCTGTTACGATAAAGTTTATCATGAATAGTATAGGCGTTTAGCATTTCGCCGAAATATTGTTTTTAGTCGGATAGTTGATAATATTATAGTGCGCCAAAGCTACGATCGGTGATTGGTAGGATTTTTTTGGATTTGCTAGTGAGAAAATTTTCGAAAATGGATCTATCTGTGATGAACTTACATGCGTTCGCGCCATTTTATCCTGTGACGTCTTACATGAGGAGTCCCCTGTTTTATCCGGATGATTATTTGAATTATTATAAATTATACGATGGTGAGTGGCTATTGATTCTTTCTATTATTTTTAGTAAAGGTGGTGTCCCCCGTTTTTAATTACAAGTCTAATTTATTGACGCGTGTTTACTTTTAAGAGATTATGGTATACCAAATTTTCTATAATGTTTTTAATCTTCTATTATACAACTAGCTGACTCGGTAAACAATATTCTAACATATAATTTAAAACATAAAATAGAAGGACATACCTTCTTCAAGGTTTAATATATCTCTATCCCGAAACTCATCAAAATTGGTTCAGCGATTTAAGCGTGAAAACGTAACAGACAGACAAACAGAGTTACTTTCAAATTTATAGCATTAGTATGGATAATAAGCAAGCAATAATCGAGCAAGAAGAGGATGAGATGTTTAGTCAAATTTTTGACCAGAATTTAAAAATATTTTGATAAATTACTTCTGTTATTTTTACATGGATGGACTTACATGGTCTGGTCCAACAAGAAAAATTTCTACCTCATCTCGTTAAAGACTTGCTAAATTACTATCAGCAAAATAAGGATTAACCAATTAAGTTCTGCTTTTGAAGAAATAGAAGGAAAATTTGATTACATATGAATTCATGGGTTAAGATTAGAAGACGTCAACTTTTTATTCTTCTTCAAAAGAGCATAGCTGCAGAGTTTTACTTAGCATTGATGACAAATGAGAAATCTCTAAAAGTGCTTTTGATGTAATTAATTCCAATTCAGGGTTGTTTGTTAAACGTGATTATGTTTTAGAATTAAGTAATATATAAATAGTTCTCTTGATAATGTGATGTGAATATATTAGTTTTTTGACATGAATTAATGCTATGTCACGTTAATAACTATGCTCATGAACATAGATTCTACAATCATCAGGGGATGTCCCTGAGACAGTGAGTCAGTCAATGAGTACTTTTTAATAATTAAAACTATTCGTTCTATAACAGTTACAAGCTTTTGAATTTTCAAGAAGGCATATACCAACCGTAGGTATAATTTAACTTTTAGTAGATTTAAGTCTTTATTAGCATTGATTAAAATACGTTCTTCCAAAACGATCGTTCTCATTACTCTCAAATGCCTTCCGTTTTCGAAAACAACGTAATTTGTAGTAAGTTTTCACTCTCTTGTTTGAAGTAAATCAACTATTGTTGGAAGTAAATTATCTACCTTCTGTATGATGTAAGGACCTCGGGCTGGAGCTGGTTTCTAACCCAGTATTAAAAATGTCGAACACGACGCGAAAGGATAGAAAATAGAAAACTCGTACAACTTAGTGGTCGACATAAATTTTACTAGAATTTCACCAAACCGAATCAGCGTATTAAAACATTGTATCCGGCCGAAAAACAAAAATATCATCGTGACAAAGCATTTGACGTTGCGCTTTTCACATTTGTTTTTATCATATTTATCAACGTTTATCAATTCATATCATATTTTATCAGGTTTTATCGATAATGTCATTAAATACACGATGAATGTTTAAAAAGATGTGTGTCATTGAGAAATCGAAAAAGTAATAAGTACGCTCACACTTATGTAAATTGATACGGATTCCACGAAAATCTACCCGATTTACGATGAGTAAGCTGAATTTGTGTATAGGTAATAACTGAGATATATATATATATATATATATATATATATATATATATATATATATATATATATATATATATATATATATATATATATATATATATATATATATATATATATATATATATATATATATATATATATATATAATATTATTTATTTGTTTCAGTCTGGATGGTCCGAATAAATCAAACAAATTTGTTTCTGTAAAAATAACAGTCATATATTACAATTCCTTTATACTAATTATATGTTATATTTATACGTATAATTATACGTTACCTGTAAAAATAACAGAAACGACAATTAAAGTTGATTACTCGTCTCTCATAACTCTTGCTTTTCTATCTATTAATTAAATTATTTAAATCAAATCTGTAACGTAATAACGTAAATATTGTTTACTTTTTTGTAGGCAAATGTCATGTGTCACACTTCTATGACACATGACATTAAGCGCGTTAAATCAAAAGGGATTATGTCCTGGTTACACAACCTAACCATAATACAATAACATTAAAGAGATGATATTCTCTTTACATCTCCCCTCCACGATATGAAAATTGCATAATTTTTCAATCAGCTTCAACTTCAAACATTGGAATTAGTTTTGTCACGTGGAATAGACTCGTGTCTTGATTTCTTTTTCCAGTTTTTATTTTATAAATTGAGTTTGAAATTTTTTCTTCTATTATATATGGGCCGATTCTTAGTTCTTCTAGCTTTTTCCTATTGAGTTTGTTTCCATTCTCTATGAATACCATATCTCCTTCGTTGAATTCATGGTGTCTTCTGTTTCTATTAAATAAACTTTCGTTATACTTATGTGATCTCTGTGTTCTTTCTAATGCTAATTTCTTATCTCTTATCCAGTCTTCTCCGTTTTTCTTTCTTTTTAACTCTTCTGGTATGTTACTGGTGTCTGTGCCATATAATAGATACTCTGGTGTAAATCCCGTTATTGTATGTTCTAGTATATTATACTTATTCACACATTCTCTCGCTATCGATGTCCATGCTCTATTCTTTTTCTCTTCGTTTATTTTACATCTTATTTTATTTACTAATGTCTGATTCAGTCTTTCATTCAGACCATTAGAAAATGGTGCATTTATTGCAGTAAAAATTAATTGCACTCCTTTATTTTTTAAATAATCTTTAAATTCTTTCGAATTTATTCCAGGATATTGGTCCGTTAAGATTGTTCCGATGTTTTCTATGTCTAACACAGTTTGAATTAGTTTTATAAAATCAGCGGCGTTTTGAGTTCTTGATGTTGAAATGAACGCATATCTCGTGAAATGATCAACAAGTAAATGAATATATTTTTTTGTTGATCTAGTGCTTCCAAATCCTCCAATTGTATCTATGGACATAATTTCGAAAGCTTTGGTCGCTGGTCCTAATTGTGACATTGAGCCGAATTTATGTTGCCCTCTTGACTTATTCTTAATACATATATAACATTCTTTACAAATTTTTTTTATATTCTTCACTAAATTTTTAGCAGTATAATATGGACATATTTTCATTTGTGTTTGTGTTATTCCTGTGTGACACCATTCCTTGTGTATTTTATTAATTAAATCAATACTGAATTTTTCTGATAATATGATTTTCTCTCTTTTCTTCACTTTTTTATAATATATTCCGTTTTTCTCTATTAATTTTTCTTTTTTATTCTGTAATAGTATATTATTCATCTGATCTAATTTTATTTCATCTATTTCAATAAAATTTACCGTTTTTAATAAATCCTCTTCTTCTGTATTTGATTCTAGAACAGGGTTTCTACTCAAGCAGTCCGCTTCTTTATTATCTTTACCTGGGACGTATATAATTTTAAAATCGTATTGAGATAGATAGTGACTTAGATCGCCCAATTCTTCGTCTGTTCGTGCTTTTATATTCATATTTTCCAGTGGTTTGTGGTCAGAGTATATTTCGAAGTATCTCCCTATCAGCCAGTGTTGCCAGTACTTTATTGCCTCTTTTATAGCTAAGCATTCAAGATAAATAGCTTTTTTTCTTTTTTTTGCGTTTCATTAAGTTTCTTTGAGAAGTAGGCCACAGGTTTTTCTTTTCCATCCTCTTGTGTTTGTTTTAGTATTGCGCCTATACCTTCAAGTGATGCATCTGTATATATCTTGATTGGAAGGTCTTTGTCGAATATCTCCAACACTGGTTGGGAACATAGCATTTCTTTTATCTTTCTGAAAGATTTTTCACAATCCTCTGTCCATATAAATTTTACATTTTTTTTTAATAGTTGATGTAATGGATCTAGTAATATTGAGCTCTTTTCTATATATTCATGGTAAAAATTTATTTTCCCCAGAAATTGTCTAATTTGCTTTTGTGTAGTAGGAATTGGGAAATTTTTTATTGACGTTATGTTGTCTTTCAACGGTTTAACCGTATTTTCTCCTATTACATGTCCTAAATATCTAACCGAACTAGCAGCGAATGTACACTTTTTAAATTTTAACCTGAGTCCTTCTTTTTTTATTGCATTTAATAATTTTTCAATATGATTTAGATGTTCTTCAAACGTCGGTGAGTGTATTAAGATATCGTCTATATAGTTCACTGAAAATTCAGTTAGTCCATATTTTCTTAATATGCTACTCAGAATTCGTTGAAATATAGCTGGAGACGTTTTTAAGCCAAACGGTAGACATGTCCATTGATAGTGACCATCTTGTGTTACAAATCCCGTCTTCCTCCTATCCTCAATTCTTAGTGGTATTGACCAAAAAGCTGAGTTAATGTCCAGTGTCGTAAAGTATTTACAATTTCTGGCTCTTATTATTATATCATCTATTAAAGGGAATGGTTGTGCCTGAGGGACAATGTTTTTATTTAAATCTCTAAAGTCTATGCACAGACGTGTCTTTCCTTCATTTTTCTTATATGCTAGTGTGACGGGTGCAGCAAAAGGACTATAAGATTCTTCGATTAAATTCTTCTCTAGTAAGTTGGCTATTTGTTTCTCTATTTCTTTTTTGTCTTTTATATTACATCTATAGGGTCTTTTACTGCAGTATTTCTCCACTATTAAGTCAATTCTAGCTTCATATTCGTTAACAGTCCCAATATCATACTTGTCTTTCGCAAACACTGATTTGTTTTTATCTATCAATTTTTCTATCTTCATTTTTTTATCTTTATCTAAATGTTCTATATTTGTTTGAAATTCTTCTGTTTCCACGTGTTCATTAAAATTAATTGAACAATTTGTAACTTCACTTAATGTTATCTCTGGTTTTTCTAACTTTTTCTCTATTTTCTGTGAGATTTCTAAATTTTCATTCAACCTCAACTTAAACATAGGAATTAAGTCTAATCCTATTATAAAATCTTCAAAATCCTCTCTTTCAACTACATATATATCTACTATTTTTTCTATATCAAATATTTTTATTCTTATTCTTACCAATCCATTTGTCTGATTCACACCATTGACAGACCTCAAGAATATCTTGTTTAAATCTTCTCTATTCTCTTTTATTTTTATCCATTTCGAGTTTATCAAGGATACTTGAGAACCTGGATCATATGTTCCCATTATCTCTATCTGATTCTCAACTAGTAGCTTAAGTCTGATCAATGGTGTGACTATTAGTTTTTTTTCTCTGTATTTAAATTTACTTCTATTACTGAATTGCTTCCTATAGCTTTAGGTTTCTCTTTTTTCTCTAGTTTAAACCAGCATTTTTCTTCTGGATGATATCTTATACCTTTACCCATGTTTTCACATGTCATACATGGTTTCTTTTCTTCATTTCTGAATTTATGTTCTGGTTTACCTTCTTTTTTAAATGTTTTCTTTTTATTTATTATCCCTTCAAGCTTCTGTAATTCATTTATTAAATCTTTTGTATTTTCTATTTCATCTCTGGCGATCTTCTCTCTAATAAATTCTGGCAACCCAAATGCAATTCTATCTATCATTGTATCAGCGTCCATGTCCTTATTTATTTCTAATAATAATCGTTCTTTCTTTATTGCATATTGTACTATTGAACCTTCTTTGTATTTAAAATAATGAGCATATGTCCTGCTACTCCATCCCTTACCTGAAAAGGTTTCTATTAATATCTGTTTCCACGTATTCCAATTGTTTTCATGTTCTCCTTTTATTACAGTAGAAGTATACCAATCTTGGCAAGTTGCATCTAAAAATATTCTTAATAATTCTATTTTAGTTTTATCTTTTTCTATTTTAAATCTTCCACACTCTTTTTCGAATATATGTAACCATTGTCTAACATTAGATGTTTTATAATTAAATTTTTCTAATACAAATTTATCTACAATATGTTTTAAGTTTTTTTCTTCTTCGTGTTTTTCTGATTTTTCAATTAATTTTTCTAATATTTTTTCCAAGCTCGAGTTTTCTTTAATATTCTCTTGAAGTGTTTGTTTTAAATATTTCCCTCCAAACTGGATATTTCCTTCATCATCTAAATATATCTTTTCTAATTCTTTTGAAATTTTTATCCATATTTTTAACTCATCATGCCTTTTTCCTAATGAATTTTTTACCTTTTTGAAAGTCTCCGTCTTTGTCAACTCTTCATGATAATCTGCATACATGAGGTCATCTGGTATAACATATTTTTCCCCTTGTTCTGTGACAATTGAGGTTACAGCTACTATTGTAGTTTTACAGTCCTTTGGAGAAGCCACAGCTCTGAACTCGAATTGCAATTTCATTTTGTGACGAAAATTGTCGTTTTATAATATTATTTATTTGTTTCAGTCTGGATGGTCCGAATAAATCAAACAAATTTGTTTCTGTAAAAATAACAGTCATATATTACAATTCCTTTATACTAATTATATGTTATATTTATACGTATAATTATACGTTACCTGTAAAAATAACAGAAACGACAATTAAAGTTGATTACTCGTCTCTCATAACTCTTGCTTTTCTATCTATTAATTAAATTATTTAAATCAAATCTGTAACGTAATAACGTAAATATTGTTTACTTTTTTGTAGGCAAATGTCATGTGTCACACTTCTATGACACATGACATTAAGCGCGTTAAATCAAAAGGGATTATGTCCTGGTTACACAACCTAACCATAATACAATAACATTAAAGAGATGATATTCTCTTTACATGATATTTCATAGAAGTGTGACACATGACATTTGCCTACAAAAAAGTAAACAATATTTACGTTATTACGTTACAGATTTGATTTAAATAATTTAATTAATAGATAGAAAAGCAAGAGTTATGAGAGACGAGTAATCAACTTTAATTGTCGTTTCTGTTATTTTTACAGAAACAAATTTGTTTGATTTATTCGGACCATCCAGACTGAAACAAATAAATAATATTATAAAACGACAATTTTCGTCACAAAATGAAATTGCAATTCGAGTTCAGAGCTGTGGCTTCTCCAAAGGACTGTAAAACTACAGTAGTAGCTGTAACCTCAATTGTCACAGAACAAGGGGAAAAATATGTTATACCAGATGACCTCATGTATGCAGATTATCATGAAGAGTTGACAAAGACGGAGACTTTCAAAAAGGTAAAAAATTCATTAGGAAAAAGGCATGATGAGTTAAAAATATGGATAAAAATTTCAAAAGAATTAGAAAAGATATATTTAGATGATGAAGGAAATATCCAGTTTGGAGGGAAATATTTAAAACAAACACTTCAAGAGAATATTAAAGAAAACTCGAGCTTGGAAAAAATATTAGAAAAATTAATTGAAAAATCAGAAAAACACGAAGAAGAAAAAAACTTAAAACATATTGTAGATAAATTTGTATTAGAAAAATTTAATTATAAAACATCTAATGTTAGACAATGGTTACATATATTCGAAAAAGAGTGTGGAAGATTTAAAATAGAAAAAGATAAAACTAAAATAGAATTATTAAGAATATTTTTAGATGCAACTTGCCAAGATTGGTATACTTCTACTGTAATAAAAGGAGAACATGAAAACAATTGGAATACGTGGAAACAGATATTAATAGAAACCTTTTCAGGTAAGGGATGGAGTAGCAGGACATATGCTCATTATTTTAAATACAAAGAAGGTTCAATAGTACAATATGCAATAAAGAAAGAACGATTATTATTAGAAATAAATAAGGACATGGACGCTGATACAATGATAGATAGAATTGCATTTGGGTTGCCAGAATTTATTAGAGAGAAGATCGCCAGAGATGAAATAGAAAATACAAAAGATTTAATAAATGAATTACAGAAGCTTGAAGGGATAATAAATAAAAAGAAAACATTTAAAAAAGAAGGTAAACCAGAACATAAATTCAGAAATGAAGAAAAGAAACCATGTATGACATGTGAAAACATGGGTAAAGGTATAAGATATCATCCAGAAGAAAAATGCTGGTTTAAACTAGAGAAAAAAGAGAAACCTAAAGCTATAGGAAGCAATTCAGTAATAGAAGTAAATTTAAATACAGAGAAAAAAAACTAATAGTCACACCATTGATCAGACTTAAGCTACTAGTTGAGAATCAGATAGAGATAATGGGAACATATGATCCAGGTTCTCAAGTATCCTTGATAAACTCGAAATGGATAAAAATAAAAGAGAATAGAGAAGATTTAAACAAGATATTCTTGAGGTCTGTCAATGGTGTGAATCAGACAAATGGATTGGTAAGAATAAGAATAAAAATATTTGATATAGAAAAAATAGTAGATATATATGTAGTTGAAAGAGAGGATTTTGAAGATTTTATAATAGGATTAGACTTAATTCCTATGTTTAAGTTGAGGTTGAATGAAAATTTAGAAATCTCACAGAAAATAGAGAAAAAGTTAGAAAAACCAGAGATAACATTAAGTGAAGTTACAAATTGTTCAATTAATTTTAATGAACACGTGGAAACAGAAGAATTTCAAACAAATATAGAACATTTAGATAAAGATAAAAAAATGAAGATAGAAAAATTGATAGATAAAAACAAATCAGTGTTTGCGAAAGACAAGTATGATATTGGGACTGTTAACGAATATGAAGCTAGAATTGACTTAATAGTGGAGTAAATTTTTAAAAATTAAGTATTTATACATTAGTTTATTTTAATAGTTGTGTTTTAAAAACACTATTTTAAAATTTCACAAAATAATTTATAAGTAAGTGGCGAGAGAATGTGTGAATAAGTATAATATACTAGAACATACAATAACGGGATTTACACCAGAGTATCTATTATATGGCACAGACACCAGTAACATACCAGAAGAGTTAAAAAGAAAGAAAAACGGAGAAGACTGGATAAGAGATAAGAAATTAGCATTAGAAAGAACACAGAGATCACATAAGTATAACGAAAGTTTATTTAATAGAAACAGAAGACACCATGAATTCAACGAAGGAGATATGGTATTCATAGAGAATGGAAACAAACTCAATAGGAAAAAGCTAGAAGAACTAAGAATCGGCCCATATATAATAGAAGAAAAAATTTCAAACTCAATTTATAAAATAAAAACTGGAAAAAGAAATCAAGACACGAGTCTATTCCACGTGACAAAACTAATTCCAATGTTTGAAGTTGAAGCTGATTGAAAAATTATGCAATTTTCATATCGTGGAGGGGAGATGTAAAGAGAATATCATCTCTTTAATGTTATTGTATTATGGTTAGGTTGTGTAACCAGGACATAATCCCTTTTGATTTAACGCGCTTAATGTCATGTGTCATAGAAGTGTGACACATGACATTTGCCTACAAAAAAGTAAACAATATTTACGTTATTACGTTACAGATTTGATTTAAATAATTTAATTAATAGATAGAAAAGCAAGAGTTATGAGAGACGAGTAATCAACTTTAATTGTCGTTTCTGTTATTTTTACAGAAACAAATTTGTTTGATTTATTCGGACCATCCAGACTGAAACAAATAAATAATATTATATATATATATACATCATAGCTCATTGGGAATTTATACAATTTATCTGTCTACTAACAATGATTACATATTCTGGGATAATTAAATTTTCGTCGTGCAAGGGTGGAGTAATGACAAATGCCGACGGTTGCCTGTCCTAAAAGCGACAAAATAACTCTAGCAGGATAGGGCTCCAACCCCGTCTGGATAGAAACCACCGCCACATTCCCTTGTGTTGCATTAAAGCATAAGTTAACCATTTTCCAGTTCTCCTACGCTGACGTCTAAAACATCTATAGGCGACGGTAACTGCTGACTATCCAGTAAGCTGACAGCCTGTCTACCGTTCCAGCAATAATAAAAATACTGAAGAATGTTCTGATTACTGACACTCATCAAAAGGTCATATGTGGTCTCTGTGCGGGGAAAGAATACTAATCTCTGCGGCTGGGTCGACCTATCGTAAAAAGTGACAAAACAACCCACCCTAGCTACGTGGTAGGGCCACAAGCCCGTCTGAATGACGACCACTTTTGGTCTTAAATATGCCACCATAATAACCTTGCGTTGTGTTCCGGCATTAGTGATCTAAGTACCTGTACCCTTATGGGACAGCAGCCTCTTTGCGATGTCACTGGCGTTGCAAACACCCATAGGTTACGGTAACTGTTACATTTTAAGTTGGCCGTGAGCCTGCCTGCTGTCCTACAGCAATAAAAAAAATATTATGTCCCCCAGCTCTGATTATACTTTCTAACATTTAAAATGATGATGCTGCTGAAATAACAATCGAGATAAATGTTATAGACGTTATTAAAGTAAACCCTAAGAATTTCAATGGCCTAGCAGCTAGTTGCATTATTAAAAAGAGTCTACTCATTGTAGCGATTTTCAGCAATGAACACAATAATGACAAATGAAAATATCTCATAATCCATATCTTATCGCAAACAGTATCAGGAATACTTTGAATAATAATGTCGGAATGAACAAACAATAATGAAATTTTATACAAATATAATTTAAAAGGGAAAATATTAAAATAAATACTTTAAACATTTAATGCCAAGATTGTATCAATAAAAACCCATTTAAATGTTGTTGGGTAAAATTTTTATCATAATTTACATGAAAAATTTCGTACGTGATAAGATTTGAAGAGGGTGGGAAATTATATTTAAAATTGCATATAATTATTTAATTTATGAAGATAAAGAACTGATAACTAACTTGACGTTTCACTTTCGTTATATTTATTCACTTTAAAACAAGGTTTCTGATAAGTGAATATTTTTTAAGATTACAAGCATGGTTTTTAGGCTATATCTAAATCGCCGTTGTTATCTTGTTATTGGATGTGTTTGGGATTTGAATGATAAAATCCACGCACGATTGGTTTAATAAATAATTACAAATATATAGAAATTAAACGCGAATTATGATATTATAAATAACAATATACGAAGCATTAGCATTTCTGTGATACAAAATTTCCTTATTGTACACATTTTTCTAGAACCATAAGAATATTTGATTCACATGGCTATTTTGAATGTGATAGACAATATTCGTTGCCTTTTACGAACCCTTTATATAAGTAATATATATTTGTAACTGAAACTAATCAGCCAACTGGTTTATTATAGCGATACTATATCCATTGAAATAATATTTGTCCGGCTTGAAGGACCATATCGTTACTTCTATATAAAATTTGATTTTTCTCATAGATTTTTTATTAAAATAATAATAATACAAGGGTCAAATAAGGAGATATTATGACATAATTACACTTTGTTATCTTTAATGATTATTTAATGATATCGTTGCAGGAATGTACACGATGCGAATGCTGGATGGAGCAAGCACCCATCACGCTCCTCCTCACAATCACACGCACATGATGATACCAGGTCAGAATCATTCATAATTTATATTTGTTGACAATATTTGTTTCAAGCAATTAATATATCCAAGACCATTTTTAAGCAATCAAATATATGTCATTAAAATTTTATATATAATTCTTTTATATGGCTGTGAAGCGTGGCCGGTGCTAGAGCGGCACAAGCAGGGACTGCGTGTCACGGAGATGAATATGCTGCGGTGGATATGTGGAGTGTCGCGGAAGGACCGTGTTAGGAACTCCCGCATTGTGTAGCGGCCTTCATGTCCGTGACATTGCGGACAAACTGCAGGAGTGTCGCCTTCGCTGGTATGGCCACGTTTTACGCCAACCGGCTAACTACGTTGAGAACAACCATGCTGCCTCCGCCGGGCCCCGGCAGGAGAGGTAGACCCAAAAAGTGCTGGTTTGACGTTGTAAGGGATGATACGCTGCGATATGATGCTGAAGACCGTGCAAAGTAGAGTAGAAAAAGTCGGAAAGCAAACCCCGGGCACCGAAACGGAAGTTTCGGTTGCAACCGGGATTTGACGCTGGGATGAAGTAGAAGAAGAAAATTTTATATATAATAACAGAATCAAATTAACTGCAAAACTAGATTTATTGATATTCGCTATATTTTATTCTCCCTTTTACGCTTTTATCTCATTCTATCCGTGCAGGGGCGGAGAAAGAATACTAACCTCTGCGGCCGGGGTCGGCCTGTCGTAAAAGGTGACAAAACAACCCACCCTAGCTACGTGGTAAAGCCCCAAGCCCGTCTGGATGGCGACCACTTTTTGTCTTAAATATGCCGCCATAATAACCTCTGTGGTGTTCCGGCATTAGTGATCCAAGTTCCTGTACCCTTATGGGACAGCAGCCTGTTTGCGATATCACTGGCGTTACAAATACCCATATGCGACGGTAACTGCTAAATTCTAAGCTGGCCGTCAGCCTGTCAGCTGTCAAAATGTCAAATAACTTGAAGTTATTAAATTATATTGAAGATTTACCTCCAAATTCTCCTCTATTTGGTGGGTAAAGGGAACCTAAGTGTAAAAGTAATGTAATTCTTTGGGGTTATTAGAACGGGACTCCGCTTCGGATAGTGCCGTGTCATCTATGGGCTCTGAACGTGTACCGTCACTGTCCGATGGCGAGTGGTGCGATGGTAGCGACTCTGCGCAGGATTTTCATAGGTATTTTTTTTATAGGTTTTTTTTCATAGGTATTTTTTTTATAGGTTTTTTTTCATAGGTATTTTTTTTATTATTGACTTAGTTACGAGTATTTTCCTTACTATCCTCCGTGCGAAGGTGGATTAAGCCGGCATGTTGCCTCCCCTGCGGCCGGGGTGTTGTGAAAGAGGACTAAACCACCTTAGGGAGCGTTCAAGTATTAGTTAACGAATTTTGGGGGTATCTTGTAAAACGCTTTACGTAACATTGTTTTTTATTCTACCTCAGGACGGTCGTGTAGAGAAGGGAGACAAGACATTTCAAATGTTAATAAATAACATAATATTAACGCGATTAAAACAATAACAAAGGTATTTTAGCGACTTTGCGATACTTTTACGCCACATAATTTTTATCCGTGCAGGGGCGGAGAAAGAATACTAACCTCTGCGGCCGGGGTCGGCCTGTCGTAAAAGGCGACAAAACAACCCACCCTAGCTACGTGGTAGGACCTAAAGCCCGTCTGGATGGCTACCACCTTTGGTCTTAAGTATGCTGCCATAATAACCTTGTGTTGCGTTCCGGCATTAGTGACCTAAGTTCCTGTACCCTTATAGGACAGCAGCGTGTTCGCGATGCCACTGGCGTTGCAAACACCTATAGGCGACGGTAACTGCTAAATTTTAAGCGGGCTGTCAGCCTGTCTGCTGTCCTACGCAATAAAAAAATTGTGACTTTTAGGTGAAAATGGTCTCTTGGTGGTTACGTAACGTTTTACTAGGGGGAGGGGGAGGTTACAGAAAAACGTTACGGCGCGTTACATTGGGCTTTGCATTACATAATACTTGAATGCTCCCTTAGCTACGTGGTAGCCCAGTCTAGATGGCAATCATAGGATCTTTTTAAAATATGTCGCCATAATTACCTTGTGTTGTGTTCCGGTAATAGTGACCCGTTTCAGTATTCAGCCGCCGGCATCTCGAACATCCATAGCCAACGTAAACCGTCAGCCTAACTGTTGTTCCTCTGCAATAATAAAACCACCTGCTATTTTCGAAACATTTAAGTTTAAATTTTCTGTTTATTTTACTCTTGGTGCCTAATTAAATTGTGCTTTATTTATGTCCAGTTCAAAATTCCGCCCATACGAGAGTTCCTGCGGTCGCGACCGATCCGTTCCGCATCAACCTCAGAAGAAACATCACATGTTCGGGAAAAGGTGCTTCCAGGTTGGTGCCAGCCAATTTACATACCTTAAATACCTTCAAAAAGTATTTCTTTCTAAAGGTTGTAGTATAACAAAATGGGATAAAGGGACAATTCACGCAGCGACATTTAGTCCCAACGTAAGCAGTAGAGCGCTTGAGCTATGGATACTAGAGAACAATACTCTTTCTTAAATTGATATATCTCTACATGTTATAAAAAAAAACTTGGAAGAAACTTTTACTTCATGCGCGGGTTTTTAGAAAACCCCGTAATGTTCCTTTTCAAGTCTTGACTGAAATATTTGATTGTTTTAATTTCTTTTACAGGAACAGACCCCGCCCGCCCTCGAACCGGTAGCTCCGCCCACAAGGCCAGGAGTGGTCAAGTACGAATGCCCTGAACAAACTTACCACCATGAATCTTTACATCACATGCACAATGGTATGTTAAATATATTTCAAAATCTACACCACCCATAGTTTATAGCAATTTTTTTAATTAATTACAAATGATTTCATCCGTGCAGGGGCGGAGAAAGAATACATACCTCTGCGGCCGGGGTCGACCTGTCGTAAATGGCGACAAAACGACCCACCCTAGCTACACCTGGATGGCGACCACCTTTGGTCTTAAGTATGCCGCCATAATAACTTTGTGTTGTGTTCCGGTATCAGTGACCCAAGTTCCTGTACCCTTATTCATTTTTATTTAAATCAAAAAGTATAATTTGCCCAATAAAACCCTTCTGTATATTTTATACTTTCCGGAGTATTCTAGAAAGTGTAATTAATTTATCTTTGTACACACACACACACACATTAAGTCTAGAGAGAAAACCGCGGAAGTCTTTTCTGACACTTTTTTGTAAATAAATACATATTACACATAAACATCCAAACGCGGGACGAGATTCATACTCGTTACGCCGCGGAGGTTGGTTCCGAGATTTGTTGTGTGTATATTTTTTTTATAGCTGAGGAACAGAAGAACGGCCGTAACCAGTTACCATCGCCTATGGATGTTTGCGACACTATGAACACCGCAAAGACGCTGCTGTCCCATAGAGGTACAGAAACCTGGGTCAATAATACCGGAACACAACACAAGGTTATTATGACGTCATACTTAAGACCAAGGGTGGTTGCCAGCCAGACGGGCTTGAGGCCCTACTACGTAGCTAGGGTGGCTTGTTTTGTCGCCTTTTACAACAGGCCGACCCCGTCCGCAGGGGTTAGTATTCTTACTCCGCCCCTGCACGCACACAAAAAAAGTATAAATGTAGTGCATTAGTTGTCTAGTACCCATTAACACAAATGCTATGCTTCTCACTTTGGGCCTAGATGGCGCTGTGCGAATTGGAAGGATTAATAGTTGCGAAGAAATAACGCTTTATCCATAATGAAAATGATAAAGCAAGGCATGATAACACGTATAAACTGAACTTCATATATATTTCTTTAGAATTTGGCTCCCGCCACCAGTTGGCGCCACCCCACGTCGCCAATATTCAACCAGCGTTGGATCTCAACACTGCTCACTCGAGCCACACCCTTTTACAGGTAAATTAACCTTACGTATATTCTCAACATTATCCTTATTTATAATAATGGTTTATTAATAATGTCCGGCTCGAGGGATCATATTTTTACTATAGCATTTGCAAAGTTACGTATATATGAACTTATAAACATATTATTTATACCAATTTGGTGACCGGATTCAGTGTTTCAGAGGGTCACCATTTGGGTTATAAATGAAACAACACCAGGGATGGTTTAGCTGAATCAATACGGAAGCCGTATTGAGTACTGATCCCGTACTGAATAATTTATTTCAAAATTCGTGCTCTTTATATACGAATTGGCTGGGGATCGTCGACCAATCAGAAGCGTTTAAAAAGTAAACAAATGCAGATGTTTTTACACGACACAAATTCTTGGAAATTAAATATTTCAACCATGGCTTGACAACAGGATTATCGTTTCTTCGAAATTTGGTCGAGTCCTCGTCCCGCACTGCCGGTCTGCCGCCTCCGCAGGCGACGTTGATACGCGCGTTCGCGCCGTTCGCGGTCATTCCCGGCTGAGACGTTGCGCAGTGAGCGTGTGGTCGCGTTGTCGATTTAATATGTACGTTGTTGTTATTATTATCGCCCGAAGTCTCTTCCGAGAAATGTAATGAAAATGAGGGCGATGCTTCGTGGATAGTACATATGCGACGTGGCCGACGATTATGTATGATGTCTTTTCAGAGCTTCCCTGTTCCTTATTAATATGATATGGTGGCTACACCAATAACGAATTCTGAACTCTAGTAATGTTCCATAAAGCAGTAAATAACATTTTTATACAATTGGAGTTGCTTTGGACTTGTGTTTTAACCAGTAGAACTGTGTAATTATGTAATAATGTGTAATTATGGCGTCCCACCGCTGGTCTCATAGGACAGCAGACAGGCTTACGGCCCACTTAGAATTTAGTAATTAGCGTCGCCTATGGGTGTTCGCAACGCCAGTGGCATCGCGAACACGCTGCTGTCCCATAAGGGTACAGAAACTTGGATCACTAATGCCGGTTATGGCGACGACATACTTAAGACCAAAGGTGGTCGCCATCCAGACGGGCTTGGGGCCCTACCACGAAGCTAGGGTGGGTGGGCTGTTTTGTCTCCTTTTACAACATGCCGACCCCGCACGGATAAAAATGAATGATTTATCATGATATCTTCCTTCGCCTTTGGTGCATGGCAATTATGCATATTAGGCTAGAAAAATTGCCTAAGCCTATATTGGTGTCCGAGTGTAACCACTGAGCTGTGTATAAAGGATTAATATTGCTAATTATTTTTAGTCGACGATACCGAGCCCCGTGACTCCGGCGCCGCGCTTCTCGTACGCCACCCCCGAGCGTGTTCGACACAACCACACGTACAGCGCCCCAGTCGCGGCCCCTGACCAGCGGCCGCCACACGTCCGGGACAAACGGGGTAAGAATTTTTCACCCCCAAATATATATATATAGATATACACAAAAGATTAAAACATACATTTTGAGTTCAGACAAATGTTTGTTTTTGAGTTCTAATTGACATTTTGATGTGTTCGCTCGTTTCAGTCCGACGGTTGACGGATGGAAGCATGTCGGACGGTGGATCGTCAGGCACGAGTGTGGGACACATGACGAGGGACGAGAAACGAGCGAAAGCACTCGGTGAGACACGATCGTATTATTTTCCACGCATTTTTATCAACTATTCACGACATCTTCATCAACAATTCACAACATCTTCTTCAACAATTCACGACATCATCAACAATTCACAACATCTTCATGAACAATTCACAATATATACATCAGCAAATCACATCTTCATAAAAAAATTAAAACATCTTTATCAACTATTTTCTATTCACTACATTATTTTTAAATCATCACAATTAAGTATTTATTTTAATTTTACACGTATAAACAATATTTTAAACACCATCCCTTTATTTCCAAAATATTCATTTAATATCACAACATATTTGACTAATATTAATATCCATGCAGGGGTGGAGAATGAATACTAAACCCCTGCGGCCGGTGTCGGCCTGTCTTAAAAGGCGACAAAACAACCCACCCTAGCTACAGGATAGGGCCCCAAGCCCATCTAGATGGCGACCACCTTTGGTCTTAAGTATGCCGCCATAAACTTACGTTGTGTTCCAGCTAATGCTGGACTAACTAATGTGACACAAGTTTCTCTACCCTTATGGGAAAATATGCGTCAAATATTCAATATTTCTCAAAAATTTGCTATAATTATTCCATTTCTTCACTTCAGGTATACCATTAGAAGTTCACGACATAATAAACCTACCCATGGATGAATTCAACGAACGTCTATCTAAACACGATTTGAGTGAAGCTCAGCTGTCCCTCATCAGGGATATACGGAGACGTGGGAAGAATAAGGTACTCTTTATGTTATATGCTAATGGAGAAGTCCCGTCTCGCGTCTGGGTGTTTATGTATAATATGTATTTATTTACAAAAAAAAAGTACATATATAGTATATCAGTTCTCCAGTACCCATCACAAAGTGCTATGACACTTACTTTGTGTCTAGATGGCGTTGTGTGAAACGTTCTCTGTTGCTTTTATGAACTAGGTTTTACTAGTTCACGCAGCGATCCATTAGTCCGTCCTTAAAACGAAGATAGCTCCGCCCCTTTTGCTCTAATAGGGCGGTACTTTTCAGCCAATCATACATTTGTATACATGTGTACAAAATTTAACACACATTTTAAGAGACCCCAACAGTCTTAGTTTAGATTATTGCATATATTTTCTTGTCTTCATTTCAATTCATATTTGGAATGAGTTGAAGCTGCTAAACTATATTTGATGACAATTTTCGTTAGGTGGCAGCACAGAACTGCCGCAAACGCAAACTGGACCAGATCACGTCCCTCGCGGACGAAGTGAGGACCGTGAGGGACCGTAAACAGCGCACGCAGAGGGACCATCACACGCTCATCGCGGAGCGCCAGAGGGTCAAGGAGAGGTTCGCAGCTTTATACAGACACGTGTTCCAGGTGAGTTAAACGGATGAATATCGTGGGAATATGAATAATAATTGAAAAAACGAATTAATAAGAAGTTGAACATTATGACAAAAAGCAGAATGAACGGTATGAGAAAAAGAGAATAGAATGGTATGAAAAACAAAAGAATGAACGGTAAGTTATACAAAAGAATGAATGGTAGGAGAATAAACAGAATAAAGTATGGTAAATCATGAGGATATATACTCTTACAGTATGACAATGGAGAAGACAAAAAAAGGTACGAAGATTAAAAAGTTAAATAGTACTAAGTTATGTTCCATAATGGAGTGGAAAATAATGAAAAATAGAGAGTGTACGAAAGGAGACCGAAGAAGATGAACGGTATGAAATACGACGAAGAAGAGTATGAAAAGAAATATTATTTCATAGACATTAATAGTGATTTTATTATTTTAGAACCTGCGCGACCCCGAGGGGAGGCCTTTGTCTTCAAACCAGTTCTCCCTCCAGCAAGCGGCTGATGGAAATGTGGTGCTGGTGCCCAAAATGCCACAACACCAAGGTAAGCTAGCACATAAAAAAATTTATATGAGCTGGAAAAGACCCCGTCTGTCATCTGTGTATAGAGTCCCTGACATATTCTTCTCCACTTTGTAGACTTTAGATTCTACTTCTTCTATCGGAATCTGACGAAGGCAACTCCTGCAATGACATTATTTTAGGCATCCTACTGGGTCTTAGCTCTACCTTGAGGATATGAACACTAGTACTTCTTCGATGTGCAAGTTTCCTCGTGATGTTTCAGTTTGACAGTTTCATGTTTGACAGTTCTTCACTGTCAATGTGGTGTAATTTATTTATAATATACATATTATTGAATTTTCAAACCTAGGATCTGCGGAATACATCTCAAGTATCCATCATCCAGGTCTTACATACAAAGTTGATGGTTTTTTTTTAATGCTGAGGAACAGCAGGCTGACTGCCCACTAACCAGTTAGTCGCCTATTCATTGAGACGCCAAGGGCAATGCTAACACGCCGTCCGCATTGGGGTACTGGAACCTGGGTCAATAATGCCGGAACACAAAACAAGGTTATCCAGGCAAGTATAGGAACCTATCTAGATAACCATGAGTTTGAAATGGCTGTAACACAGATCAATATGCGTCATGACCGTTCTACATTGGCTTGTAATATGTTGGGCCAATGTTGGCTATCGTCGTCCATTATTGGTATTTTTTTTATTGCTGTAGCACAGCGGACAGGCTGACGGCCCACTTACAATTTAGCAGTTACCGTCGCCTATGGGTGTTTGAAACGCCGTGGCGTCGCGAACACGCTGCTGTCCCGTAAGGGCACAGGAACTTGGGTCACTAATGCCGGAACACAACACAAAGTTATTATGGCGACATACTAAGACCAAAGGTGGTCGTCATCCAGACGGGGTTTGGTCCCTACTACGTAGCTAGGGTTGTTTTGTCGTCTTTTACGACAAGCCGACCCTGGCCGTAGAGGTATTCTTTCTCCACCCTTAAACAGATAAAAATAGGTTTTGTATTGTCCTTACCTGCTTGGTGGGGTTGATAATTGATTGACAATTCTAAAGCAATATCACTTTGATCTTTCCAGAACATTCGATGAATCGTACATCAGATGATGAAATGGACAGAAAGGCAAAACACTATGATCAGTGACATACGGACTATTATCCAATACATTATGTATGGTAAACAAACAGACATACATACAGACAAGACTACAATGCAAAATAATATTTGTGAAATATATATGGCTGCTATTTTGGCATTTTAACAGTTTAGGGTTGCCACTATGAATCATGTGTATCATCAACAAATAGAATAATAATAATTTAAGACAAAAATTACCAGCTTATAAAGGGTTATATTTTTTATAATTTTTATATATAATTGTTATATATATACAACAAATGAGTTGTTTTTTTTTTCGGTTTAAGTAAACCAAAGTCTGGAGGTAAAGTGAGGAGAATCATCTCATATGGGAGAGTTGAAAAGGTGTCCAGCTGTACGATGTAATTGTAGTTCTAAAACCCGCCAATGGCGCTAGTGTAGATACAGTGCACGATGTGAATGTAGCTGTAGACGAATTGAAGTATGATCAGTAAAAAATTATCTGTGCCTCTCTAATAACTTTTGATTACTTCTTGTTTAATTTTATACATTTTAACGGACACTTTTCAAACACAGAAATGATTCTTCACTCCTCACCTCCACCCTCCATAAACCAGCAGACCATAGACCACAATGTACTCTATCCTGCCACCAAGAAGAATTACGACAGTAATCCTTGATGTTTGTTCTGCACAGAATAATTGTATGATCAATAATTGTTCTGGTCTGGATGTCCATTATGTTTGTCAAATACATAAAACTTTTAGTTGGCAACCCTAACACATGTCAGTAACAATTTAAAAGTAACTGTTTAAGATATATGAGCATCAAAAATATCTAAATATAGAAAAAAAAAATAGTTTATTCACAAGGATTTGTCTATTCCATCGTTATACTAAAATACAATAGAAAAATATCGATATTTTTGGCAACATATTGAATTTAAAAAAGAAATCTTATATGAAATATATAAATTATATTTTATTTAAAATACTTTTCAGCCTTATTGTGAAATATACTATTTAAAAAATCATGTGCACTTTTATCGCTGCAGACAAAAAATTTTTTTGGCATATGCTCTTTTAAACATTTTCAAGATTAAAAAAATATGCACTAACTATAAAAAGGCCGTTTGTTTTGCCCTTTTTAATAATTGAACAATTATAAGTAGAATGGCATATATTTACGTCCTTCCAAGCACTTATGTGCCAGAAAATTAAAGAAACAAGATGCAATATATTTCGCATGTGACGAACTTCACTCACACACATTTCTGATCAATGAGTGATTCCAACAAGAACATCACTAACTCACTAATAAAATAACTGTTTCTTAGATTAAAATAATGAGTTAAATAATTTAAAACTTATTTTTTTATATAATTTTTAAATATTTCAATTTTGACAGTGACAGCTGTCATGTGTCAAGCTTCGTCTGACAATGAAAAAAATTCGGATTTTTGTTTTCAGAGAAAATTATGTGATAGAAAAAAATATTCCATTTTGTATTAGTGTCTCTGATTAGTGTTTTTATTGTCTATGGAAATTACTGCTCGTGTTAAGTGCGCACTAATTGCAAAATGTCTTGATCGCATCAAATATTACGTTAGTGTTTTTATTAATGAACTGTTTTTTTCCCTCGTTTTTACAATAACACATGTTGCATTTATTTGATTATTCTTATAATATTAAATAAATTTTGTTTAGTGTAAAAGAGATAAATGTAAAAAAAAATTATTTTTTTTAATTCAATCCGCCTTGTATTTTTTTTTTAAACTGCGTGTTATTTGATGTGGTACAAATTCTCTGCAATTATTGTAATATGACCTGTCCTGCCGAGTAGATATTCACTTGAATTGGGTCCATGCACACTTGCAGTCCGTTTCAATCAATATAGTTACGACCTCCGGATAATCCACGCCGGAATACCTACGGAGGTCTCGGGCTCGATCCCCCGTGACTGGATATTTATGTATAAAAATTATAAAAAAAAGTATATAAGTTGTCTAGTACCCATGAAACAAGCTGTCTGCTGCTTACTATGGGATTAGGTGGCGCTGTGAATTGTCCTACTTATAGTTTTTTTTTTATATGTATACAATAGCTTGATCGTATTGTATACATAACATATTGAGTGAAACGGATTGTTATTATTCAGATTATATAATTTACTAATAATAAACAAGAAGGATCATAAAGAATCGTCAAAAGTACAGGATTAAAAAAAAATTAAAGTTACGGCAGTTACCGTCGCGTATGGATGTTTGCGACGTTAGCGACACCGCTAACACGCTGCTGTCCGAATAGGGGTACTGGAACCTGGGTCACTTATGCTGAAACACAAGGCATACTTTTAGACCAAGAGTGGTTGCCATCCAGACGAGTTTGGGGCCCCAAGTAACTAGACTTGTTTTGTCGCCTTTTACGACAGGCCGACTCCGGCTGCAGGGGTTAGTATTCTTTCTGCGCGGAGAAAAATATATACGTAATATTTGGCGTAGTTTTCATGATATATTATTAATAGTTGGTTTTTGAGCGCAAAAGAATCGTCTAGTGCCCATAGACAATACAAATAAATAGACTCGTGCGCCGGCGCACGCTGCAATACAAAAATATTTTTCACGTCATATAAAAATATATATTGTACTTTTGACGATTTAATTATTGTTCCTGTTTATTGAATATTAATTATCTTGTAATAATAACAAAATTAATATAAAATAAACATATTCTAATTTGTTAATATTACGATTTAAAAAAATATCACAAACTGAAATGACTGATATATTAAAAAAGAAACCGTAGTGTATAAACTTAAAAAAAATTGGTGTCTATGACATCGTTATGTTGCAATAAGTAATTTTTAAGGGAATCGACTTATAAACAACGAAATACATCATAAGTATTGTACATTATAAATATTCTTTTATATACCGCCTGATCTAAAAAATTAAAAAGATGCTTATGTAATAAAAATATTTACAAAAAAATTTAATATAAAAATTTAAAAAAGTTAAAAAGTAACGAAAAAAATTAAATTTGGAATATTTAATTATGTTATTTTTTTACATATTTTCTTAAGTTTACATAACATATTTTTACATATTTTTTAATCATCAATACTTATTTTTTACTCAGTAAATTTTTACGTTATAGTTGTTAAATCCCAGTTAGATGTCTTTTGTAAATATTATATAAAATAACTAAATATATAACGACTTTTTAGTGTTGTGTTCTTTTGATGTAAGATTGATGATGTCTGTCGAATAAATAAATAAATAATTTCAAAGTTGTTTTCATTTATAAATAATATTTCATTACCTCATTTAAAATTTAAACGATCAATCTTACATACATCAATCGTCATATCAAATATCCGATATTTATGTATTTGATGTAAGCAAATAGCAACTAACAATTTAATGTTTATTAAGAACTATTTATTAATTTAAGTTTATAAATTTGTTTTGTTTATAATTATAATTTTTTTTTCATGGCACCACCATTAAGACTTATGAAAACAAGTTTTGCATAAATAAAAATAGTTTTGCTTTCAATTTAAGTATTTTGCTGTTTATAAGTTGATTCCCGTTTAGTGAGTTTTTTTTTTGTAAAATATTTTTTCTTTTTCTTTTTGTGTATTTATGTGAGACGGATATATTTAAAAATCAATAAATCTAGTTTTGGATTACACGTAAAATATTGGAATTCCTAAAAGACTCTTAAGACTTAAGATCCTTCCTTTTGATATTTCGCAGGCAGAAAAGGAAGGGATAAAATTATGGTGCAATCTTTCTTTTGATACCGCGAGTCAGCAGTTACCTAAAATAATTCATGTATGAAAGGACGAAAAAGGAAACATCTTATGTTCACATAATAACTAAATAAGGAAATATTTATTAAAAAAAAAATATTTTAATAGCACATCGGCCTCGTACTCCGAAACGACTGTGTCAGAATGTACCTATTTATTTATTTATTGTACGCGTAATTGAATGTTGATTTTTAAATGTATTGGTATTATATATTAACAATTTAGGGTGGATAGATGGTTTCATGTATTTGAGTGTATTCATGAAGTACATTTTTTTTATTATTATTGTTACCAAGAAATACGCTGATAATATACATAATATGACGTATTAAGAACCTCCGTGGTGTAATGGCTTTTGCATGAACTACGGGGTTGTGGTTTCCTGTCTCCAGTCTGGGTGTTTATGTATAATACAGCAGAACCTCGATAATACGAAAACCTCCCAGTCGAAAAATTTTTCGTCCCGTTCCTTTCAACCACCTACCCTAAACCTCCGTCGAAATAATTAGTGAGTCCCTGTAAGAAAATTCAGTACTTAGTTTCCTTGTACAACTCAAAAAAATAAATTGGACCTCTGTAACGCGAATATACGAGTAGCAATGTTCTATTTTACAATCTTTACAACTCGATTATTTGAAAAATTTATGAATATACCGATAATTTTTCTTAAAACTAGGATATTTATTTATTACACTAACTGAAAATTAGTTTGAAATCTTAACCTCTACAAGTCGAATGTCTCATTACGAAATTCGCTTGTCGATATCCTCCGTAAGACGAAAAGTCTAACTCAAAAATTTTGGCGTCTCTATTCATGTTCGGCTTACAAGAGGTTCAACTGTATTTACAAAAGAAAATTATATAAATAATTTTTTAAGAAGAATATTACTTGTTTACTTAGTTGTCTATTGAAAATACTTTAATACTAGATGGAGCTGTACAATGCGATTCAAATCAACGAAAACTTTATTTGTGTATTAATAACGGTGAGTGGAATTGAAGTCTTAAATACAGGTAACCTAGGTACCTAATTTTATTTTAAAAAACAGTTAGTGGAATAAATATTGAAAATCTATGCTATGACGTCACAACATGGCGCAAAGTCGATCCTAAAATGTAAATTTTGTAAAATTATATTTCTAGTACAATTATTATTATTATTATACTCAAATACATGAGATCGGTCATTTTAGTTCTAAGTTAATTATAGTTAACGTGGAAAGAATTATAAATTCTTTTTTTAATGCCTGGGTATTTTTTTTTTTTTGTTAACGCAATTTTAAAGTGAAATATACACGATGCAAGTACAAATGTTCGGTCTTTTTAATGTTTTTAAATTAAAAGAAATATAGCAGCTTTGTGTTTTTGTAAATTAAGTCTATACATGTCCTTTTGATTCTTTTAATTAAATTAGTTTCTGCTGCTAGTCATCATGTGAAGGTCAGAAACTTCAGTGGTCGCAGGAACGACTTTTGATCACCTACAGATGTCTGGTGGGAATTCTTTTTGTACACACCGCCGTTTATGAGGATGTGCTGTGGGGGAAGTAGTGTGAAACTACCGTGCAGTGCACAATACATTTAACTAAGGAACGCACTTCCCTCGTATACCCAACAAAACCACCCGTATAATAATATGCTTTCGCATACGCCTCCGTTCAGTGGTTACCTGGTGTGCCCTGCTAAAAACCCCCGTGGCAGATCATCTCTAAAGAGGTTGATAAAATACTTTTAAAAGCAAAATAGTTTTTCCGTGATAACACTAAGGCGGTTCACACACTGCTCCGCGCCCCATCGCCTGGCGTGGAGCGGCAGATCTTAATGTTGTATGCAATAGGCAGAAAGTTAAAAAAATATCAACCGTTATATAGATGGCGGGATGGAGGCTTAATTAAGTAAAGAAGTTTCAATTCACACATAGATGGCGTTAATAATTAAGTTCAATATTCGATGCAAGATGGCGTTGCAGTGAAGTTTTATTATTGAATACAAGATGGCGCTGAAAATAAAGTTTTAAAGTTCGATACATATTATATGGTGTTAATAATAACAAATAGATTGACTATAATCTAGAGCAGTGGTCGTCACACTTTTCTGTCAAGGGCCACATAGGACAATGTGAGGTATCAATCACTACGGGCCACACATTTTTGGACTGTTTAGTTGACCTCCAGTCAATTGACATATTTGATATCAAGTGTCAAAAGGCGATTGTCCCATAGATAATTCAATTATAATTATTATTTATGCAACGTGGGTAGCTTATTAACTAGGAATAGGCGTGAAAACATATCTGTAATGAAAAAGATGGTAAATATATTATATCAGTATTTTTTATTTGAACATACCACAAACATGTCATTATTATTTAGGTATTTTTTACTACAAGTATTATGTAATTTAAGTGTTATGTCTGTTAAGGTGTACTTTTTAAGCGTGTTTTTATTGGCCCATTATCTACTAAAATTGTTTGCTCTGCCGCGGGCCGCAGAAATATCGTCCACAGGCCGCAAGTGGCCCGCGAGCCGCAGTTTGACGACCACGGATCTAGACCATATTCCACGATGATGCTCCGGCTAACATGCATATTGCCACTTACCCACGGTGAAGGAAACGTCGTGAAGTTGCCTATCCAGACCACAAGTGTATAAAACCCACTCATCCGCGGTCATTATTGACCGCTAATAATCATCAGCATGGTTTACTGTACGATTCCTTTATGGAAGTCGCAAGCCCACAGCTGGGCTGACTGAGACGTTGTAGGCACTGTTAAGGCCTATAAGGGGTGATATATGATATACAAAAGATAATTTCACTATGCTTAGACAACACGAAGATTGCAAGCGGTGTTTCCGGATATTAAATTTTGGCAAATCCGGTTAAATAATGCGCGATGATATTACTCGAATACATTCGTTAAGTTCAATAAATACATAGATGGCGCTAGTAGTAAGAAAGCTTTAATGTGTATTCTCCGTTCAGGGGCAGATTTAATAAAATACTGACCCATGCGCCCTGTCGTAAATGGTAAACACTGGCCATGGTCGTAAACTCTTAACTAGGAAGTAAATAAAAATTAAATAAAACTCGATTAAATATAATAAATTTATTAAAGAACGAGTAAATAATGCTTATCCTAAAATACATTCCTTCGAAATAATATTAATAATAATGCATACATTGATAAGCAAAACGCATTTAAAGGGACT